>JAUBNQ010000014.1:12432054-12477319 GCA_032353495.1 Ctenopoma kingsleyae | reverse complement strand
TAATATATATGGACATCTTAGCATTGCTGAAAAACTAATCCAAAGGTGGCCAAAGACTTTTGCACAGTACTGTGTGTATAAATATGTATATATACATATATATATGTATATTAGGAATAGGTGGAAGGGAAGGGTCGTAGCTGGTGGAATGGTCATTGTTTTAGACCTATTCTTGGGTATATGGTTGTTACTTGGGACAATATGTAACATTGTGTGTGCACTTTTGTGCATGCGTTTATCATCAGTCAACTTGATTTAGTGCCATTTCCACCAGCTGTAACACTGTCAGACAATGTCTAAGCATTATATTCCTGCAAATAGGTGCTGCTGCACTGAGAGCTGGAGTTTCTCATACCTGTCATGTGACTGTTGTTTCGATTTTGTCCCTTTTTTCTCCACAGGTTTGAAGAATTCTGTTTTGGCTGGTGGAGATGTTTGGAAGGTGGTTGTGAAAGGAATGAGTGCAGACGTTGGTTGTTGCTCGTCAGCTGCTCCCACTTTATCCTCCCTCAACCCTTAGAGTGTGACTGTGAGCTGGACACACGGTTTACACATTTGTTTACTGTCTGTTTGACCAGACCCTAACACAGTCAGTGCTGCAGTCTAATAATGTTCATATTTGTGGGAAGAAGCTGGAGTTGACTCTCTGGAGGACTGCTGTCAGTTCTGATTAGGAGGTCTGATGGTTTCTAAATGTCTGGCTGACGTGACTCCTTCTTATTCTTTGTCTACTTCTCTTTTTCTGCTGGTCGTGTTCAAACTGAGCAAAAAAAATGTGTCTAAGTTGCATCTAAATACAGGTGTCACGGCACTCAGAGGCCCTCTGACAATACAGTTATGACTTTTACACAAGCCCTGGTACAGAAGAAGGAACATACACGTTTTCGGTTGTGTTTTGTAGCTGGAACACAAATTCCGATCGTATTAGAATATTTTAAATACAGTTTTTGTAAAATGTTATCTGTATGAGCAGCATCTAGCCTCAATCTGCATTGAAAGCATGATGCGAGGTTTTGTCTTTGTTCTGACTGTCTGCTTGTGTTTACCTTGTGTATTTTGGGACTGTTCACATACACAAGGATCTTTTCTTGTTCCTACCTGTTATTTTACCCTTGTTTGTCTCTCTTCAACTGTCTCCTGTCTGTACGTTGACTGTTTTGTGGGTCTTTTATTTTGCCTCCTACATCGTTTACAGAGGTTTGAAGGTTTCCGTAATGACAAGACGATGCCCCCAAGTCTGGAACCATCATGCAGTGGTGCAACAGGGGAAGGGGCTGTAGCGACCAACCACCTCAGGTGGGTACAAAACGCATGTAGTTTAAGTTTATTTTAATTAACCTGTTTTTATGATTGTTTTGTAAGACAACAGAGCTTGTGGGCTTGTTGCTCTCGCCAAAACACTGCGATTATAAGTTGAGTTCATCTGAGTACAACACTTTGTTCCAAAAACAATACGATGGAAGTACTGAAGTTCCGTCAAAGTAAATTCTAACATGTTTCGTTACTGCGACTGTCTTTGCAACCCTGCATTCACATGTGTACTCACTGTACGTATACCAGTCAAATGGAGAACTGTTAAGTCAGAAAAATGCTTCTTGTGCTCACAGTATCAACTCTTACTGAGACAATCCAGTGTGTAACATGCTATCAGGGTTCTTCTTGGGAAAGGCTGCACACTTGAACACTAGTGTAAACTTCAAAACCACTCTTTCCACACAGCACAAGCGAGGACGTATAACCACTCTTTTCCGCTGATGCACACACTAGATGTTCTCTCTCACTTGCTCTCACACACTATTCACTCTTCCTCTCACCTGCATCATTATTTTACTTCTCTCACTTGCTCCTTCACCTTCTGTTCCACTATTTAAATACAGGCTTCCTGTATTTTTCATGCATCGTAACTGGTAATCTCTTGTCTGTACTTTTTTTTTTTGTCTCTCCTAATAGTAAGGGTACTAATACCTCCTTTTCCCCTTCAGCCACAACCATCACTCTGTTAGTCACCCTCACCCTCAATACCTGGTATTTCCCCCTCACATCTCTGTCTTTCATCTTTCTCCCTCCCTCTAGTACGAGTGCTAAGATCCGTGCCATTGAAGCCAAGCTTCAGATGATGGAGGAGAATCCAGATGATGAGTACTCGGGCCCAACGGCCTATGTTTACAACAAACCGCCAGAGAGGAAACGCTGGGAGCCCTACTCTAAATCACACCACAATAACCAGAGCAGGTCCTTCCGCAAGTTTAGGAGATGACCCCATCCTCCTGCTCATTCTGGAGATCCCCACTCTTCAACCCCCACCTACATGCAAACAGACTTTACACTAGATATAGACTATACACATCTTATCTGGGAATAAAAGATTTTTGAAGTTCATAATATTTTAAGAACCTGGACCTGTTGTTTTTTTGTTTTTTTTAAATAATAATGACAGCAGTTGTCATCAAGTATTCAAAGTATTTTTAGTTGTTTTGGTTTATTTGTACAACTGCGATTCACATGATGCACAGTAAGAAGAAGAAACTGCTGAGGAGTCTATAAATGCTGATTCTTATACTGTTCATGAAATGTTTTTACTTCACATCATGTTTTATGAATGAGATTTTTTTGCTTTTGAAACACCACAATCCACTCAACAACTCTTACTGTAATATTGCAGTTTTTTGTGCAAAGCTTTTGCTCTTTTCCTAATTGTTTTCTTTTCCTAGGATCCATATTTTATATGACTGCAGTGAAACTCTTTTGTGTGGTGTGTGAAGAGTTTTGGTATTTCCCTTGCCACAGTACTTATGTTCATTTTTCAGTTCATGTTAATTAAAGATCACATGCTGTGTTGTTTGTGATATTTTATAGATTTGTTTTATAAAAGGAGTATAGTAATAGTAGTATTCCGTTGCATATTTAACACTTCACATTACATTTTTAACATTTAATGTTTCACATATCTATAGTTTTTATTGGAGTGTAGGACAATAAGCAAACCATCTGCAGCTCGTTAATGGCAAAAAGAATAAAAATAAAACCACATCCACCATCATGCAAAAAATATATAGAGTCCTGATTTTCCTTTTCTTCCAGTCGTGCTGGGTATCATATATATATATATATTTTTGTACACTCCTCAAAAGGTTTCTGCACTTGCTGTAACATTTTTAGGCTATGAGTTTAGTGTGGAAACATATTTTAAAAATTATAGTTGATTTCTGTGTGTTGTCTTAGTGGAACACCTGTACGTTTACTGTGATGTGGCTCTGTTTTCCTGCAGGAATACCATACAGTGTGAAATTACAAAAAAACATTTCAAGGTAAAAAGAACAAATAGGTTTGTCTAAATTTGTTTGCGTTAAGAATTAAATTTCCAACCAGTAATTCTTTAAACAATTAGAATAGTTCACTCACATGTTGGACTAGATAACATTAGAGTAAGGAGGAGATCAGTAGACTAGTTATACGAGATTAAAAGACTTCGTGCGCACCCAAGAAATAAATCCTATCGTTTGACTTTTTTTTTTTCTTTGTTGTGAAATCGCTCACATGAATTATTTATTTTCAGTGTGAGTGTATTCATCTGTTTTCAATAAAATCCATTTTTCATTCGATTAAATATTAATTTCTGTCCTGTAGAATAATACGGATGTTCCCTCTCTCAGGTCTGGATTGTCTGTGTGGGGAAATTTACAGATTATTGAATCGTTACAGTCTGATTAACACGTGGGTTCATGCACATGCTGTAATTATTAGGCCTCCATCTCTTTAAATCACTCCGTGAGAATTTATGAGCATTTTGTTTCATCTCCTCTGCTGTTTTTACAGATTTTAATACCCTGTGTGTGTCTCTTTTATCAGAGTTGTTTTTTGCTTGTTTGACATAATTGTGTCAAAATAAAAGCCTAACGTATGTGGATTTAAAACCTAACTTTTTAAAATCTTACCAATTATGGTTATTTTTTAGTTTTCAGACCTGCTAATCGCAAATAGACTACTGTTAAATACAAATGTATGTGCGTGTTTGACTTTAATCTTACATAACACACAGAATGTGAATATTTTGAATACTTTTATTAACGAAAACAACATTTATGTTTTATAAAAATGAAGCTGTTTTTTTAAACGATGCTGATTGTTGCCATAAAAGTATGTAGTCATCCATAAATCCACCGCTGACATTAATTTAATTATATAAGGGATTTTAATAAATCTGTAATGAATCATTTCAATTAATTCTGAATATGAGTTTTGTCTTATAATGTACATATTGTTGAGCCTGAACATAAAGTAAAAATCAGCTGAATGAATCCAGACGTTTAGTAAATATTCCGAGTAGCCTATATATATATATAAATATATACTGTATATCTATATATAAATATGCTTATTGCTTTACTACAGGCAGCAACTATTGTGTATTTCTAGTAGCAAATAAATGTCAGTCATATAAATAACTAATTTACAATGTGCTTTTTTTTCTTCTTCGCTATAAATACTTCGCATATCAAACATACACCAGCAGAATTTTTTTTCTGTCAAAACGGCTCCAAACTGTGTCCACCCTTCTCACGCAGATGAAACTCTTCCCTCGCCCTCCCCCTTCTTTAACTGAGGCAGGCCAGAGAGCCGCATTAACTTTCTCTACATCTCTGCAGAGACACTCTGGTTCTCTGCTTGTTGCGCTTTCGTCTTCTCTGCAGCCCTGCAATCTCCCCTGCACCTATGAAGCCTCGGAGTAAAACCTGCCAGCCCCTCAATTTGATTCACTTCCTGTAGTCAGACTCCTTCCCCAAACTGGAGAGAGGGGGAAACAGGGAAAGGAAGAACTCTTTCTTTTCTAAATAAGGCTCTCTGAGAGAAGTAGCAAGCAACTCCTCGTCTCTGCATAGCTTCATAACGCTTGTAGTTTGTGTCAGTGGAAGTCAGATCGTCGCGCACAGAAGCGTCTAAAAGAGAGAGAACATTTTGCGTTAAACACAAAATTGTGCGCCAGATACACCCAAATCTATGCGTGCTACGGGCGGTGCTGACTTTGACGCACATCGCCGACTCCTCCACTGATCCAGGCACCGAATTCGGAGACACTGTACGCTGTAAGGCTCCAGGGGTTCATGTACTGGAAAAATGAAGTTTTGTCCCCTCTTTCAGAGGGAAATAAGATTCTGTCCGAAGGAATTCCCACGAAACAGGTACTAATACTTTGGAAACCGTCGCCTCAAGCTGCACGTTTGTGCGTAAAGGTGCTCAACTACTTAAACCGTATTTGAGCGTTTACAGTGAAGGATGAATTAGCTTTTTAATTATTTTTCTATTGTACTAAGTGGTTTCAATGTAAAATAATTTTGATTGAGAATATAGTTTTTTTTAACTGATCTGCTGTTGCAAAAAAAAAAACAAACTTTATTTGCATTGTTGTGCATCTCGTGTACGTTTTGTTCTGTGACTCTGTGATGTCACAATAATCACTGCTTGTGTACTGAGATCAGCTGCACGCGCCAGCCGCTGTGAATGGGGCACGCGCCTCTCTGTTATGAATAGCGTGATTTGCGGTCCGCGAGCCTCTCGAGCGCTGCCAATTCGCATGAGAAAAAAAAATTAGATTTTAATTACAGCCATTAAAAATCAAATTTGCAATTCTTTGGGTGACCCGTTGCCTTTTTCTGATTGACAGTTGAAATTGACACTCCGGGTCCCTCTTATCCACAGCGTTCCGAGCTATTTGTAATTACAGGTAGTCCCCCCCCCCACACTCCACTCTCGTGTCCTGGATTGCGAAGAAAATACTCTTATTCTGAGAGGCATGGGTTAAGGGCAGGGAAAAATCAATCCAAATTGAAATAGCTTCATTAAAATGTGCCTTTTGTTGCGGGGGCCTTTTTAACAGTTTTCATCGGGGTTTATTGTCAGGACTACTTTATATAGGAGTAGCCTCGACGAGCTGCCTGCAAATACGTCCCGAGGATTTCTCAGTTGAAGATGATACGGGAAAAGTGATGAAGGCTTGCCGTTTTCTTCACGTTGTCTTATAGGTGATCTCTACGGAGCATCAGAGTACGCCGGGAGCCTTGCGCTGCAGTGCGGACTCTAAACACACCCCAATGGTGAGAGCTTTATTGACTGTTTATGCTTTGCAAATGTCTGGATCATTCAGTGCGCGTATTGCGCGCAGTATAACCCATGTGGCCCGGGTGCGTCCACAGCATGGGGGAATGTAGTTAGGATGTATGTGATATATTTTTAAATTTGTGAATTTTTCGCGCATTGCCAGAGCCCACATCATGAAAATGGCGACATCAGCGCTGTGTGGATGAGGATTAGTCTGTGTGTTTCTGAGCTGTGCTGATGCCCTCTTGCAGTCTCACTCGGACGGAGAATCGCAGCGGTCCAACATGGAGCGGGAGGACACTCGCTCGTCACCGAGCACCCCGTCCACCCCTTCCGTGTGCTCGCCGAACTCCACCACCAGCTCGGTGCCATCCACGGGGAAGAACGTGTGCGCCAGCTGTGGTCTGGAGATCCTGGACAGATACTTACTAAAGGTGAGACGAGACCGCAACGTTGGATTAAATCACACTGAAATTCGCCATCAGGTCAAGCAACGAATTTTCTTCCGGGGCTGTCTTGTTTATTTGTTTAGAGCTTTTTATGTCGGCATCATAGACAACAAATAACTTGTCTAACGTGAAGCGAGTGAAGGAGATGATGGCGCTGGCTGGTCCTGATTTTGTTTAGACAGGCCTGCTGTTTTTTGTGCTGCTGTATTAAACTTAAGATAACTTAAGGCGTTAATATGAGAAAAAAAAAAACAATGTTAAACATTCAGGCTGCCATAATAAAACTACAAAAGTTAAAGATAAAGATATTCACCTATAACTATAACAGTGATATAAACTACACGCAGCTCAAATACGCACAGGCCTGCAGATTATGCTTATATTCCAATTTTTACTTAGAATAAAATGATCTTACAACGTAAGTGTGTTTTATTTTACACAAAGTAAAACAAAACACATACCTTTATTTGAACAGCTAATTTAACTAACGTTGTCTCCACTGTCAAAATCTTTGTCCTCACAACGACACAGCTGCAAACAAAGTTTGGGAGAGCACAGACACAACAGGGATGTTTTCATGTTTCACGACGTCAGTATCAATACACCCTGTCTCGTGCCGCACGCTCGCCTGCGTCCAAACAAAAGTCTTTACTCGCGCGCCAATGGATGTTTGTCAGGAAGTGTGAAGATCATTAGTCCATTATCTGATTATTATCAACTTTCTGCAGAAGAGATAACGCAGAGGAAACATGGTTAGGGCAAAATACTAGGCCTACTTTATTTTTGTTAAAATATTTAGGCTATACAAATATTTAAATTTTCAAGATTAAAATAATTGTCTAGTAGGCCTAAAATATTTTATTTGTATTTATTGTATTGATGTCAGGCTTCCTGGAGCATAACTTTAATCCCCATAATAATTTTATATTATTTTAATACAACTGGCCTAAAAAAATCCATATTTTCATAAGTAATCCTTAAGTAATGTGTGATATTATATTTTGCATGATGCATTAAAATAGTTTGTGTGAAGCGCTTTAGTAATGGCCATTTTCCGTTTTAAAAAAAACACCTCATTTTCTGATATTGTTACAATAATTATGTCTTGTTAAACGAAATTGCCGTGATTATTAGAAACACATTTAATAATGCATTCATAAACATGTTGAGCATCATAATGGTTATATAAAGCACTTTTGACAAATTTAACCAAGCTGGTCAACTGTTTATACTATTTACTTTTTAAGAAGTCTTTCTATTTATTTTACAAGACAACCGTGATGTTGCGTCATAAATAATAGTGAGATGGCATTTCTATCTATAAACGTTAAAAATGATTGACATTACATAGTGCTCACATGTTTCACACACCACACCATCATTTATTTTTTCGTTTTACTAAAAAGCTATCATAATTGTTCTTGACAAAAATATTGTAGGGCACCAGGACAACCAGAAAATACTGATTAGGCCCAAAACTGTGTTTCAGTAGCGATGTCATCACATAGAGAAAAAGAACTATAAAGTAATCTTATAGGCTAACAATTTAATTAGGCATGACATAAACATGTCTGAAGCAAAATCAAATATCCCTTTAAGATCTTATGGAAATATAAAGTTATATAAAGTACGTTGCGATAGCATATGATAAATCATACTAGAAATAAAACCAACCAGGCACCACCGACACTAAGACTCCCTAATATGAATATTAAATGCGTTATTAAATTGTCACAGATAAATGACAGTAGATATTACATGCCTTTAATAACAGCTTACTTAATCGTATTATTATGTAAAATATAAATAGTCTAAGATAAGATAAACTTTACTGACCCCACTCGGATAATAAAGATAAGCTCACAGTGAATGACAGAGTCGTAGTCACTTTCTATAGCATATCAATGTTGATTAAAAAGGTTTACAGCATAACCAAGTCATCACTCAGCGACACTTGAAGTCCTTCATGTAGTGTGTTATCACCGTGTGTCTCTGCAGGTGAACAACCTCATCTGGCACGTGCGCTGTCTGGAGTGCTCCGTCTGCAGGACGTCGCTACGTCAGCACAGCAGCTGCTACATCAAAAACAAAGAGATCTTCTGTAAAATGGATTATTTCAGGTAGGGTAAGTTTATGATCGTGTTTTCAAAATACCACGTCTACTCTGCCAACACATGACTCCCCTCCTCTGCACCTCCTCTCTCTCTCTCTCTCTCTCTCTCCCGCTCACACACACACACACACACACACGGACGCACGCACGCACGCACGCACATGGACGCACGCACACCCACACACACCCACACACAGAGTCCTTTGAGATGGATGCGGGTTGCTTCATGTGTTCTTGAAAGAGCTTTTCAAAAACTGAAAGTCTGTAACAAAATAAAAGTCTTTACCTACAGTGAAGAGCTGAAAGATCCACAGTTTGTTATGGCTATCCAAGATACAAAAACACAACATTTCTAGTTGCTACACACAAAAAAAGCAAAAAGGAAAAAAATTTGTTTTGTAACTGCCTTTAGCTTTGAATTTTGGTGTTGCAATTCCTGGAACTTTGTTTTTTTTCACACTCTCATCACACATGCAACACAGAGAGAGCAAAAGCTGTTTTATCATTTCTGGAAGAAACAAAAAATCAGAAACAAATGGAAATAACTGGAAAGGCTGAGTGTGTAGCTGTTGGATTCCTATTATTTGGCCCTATAGACAAACTAAACCTCAACATCAGAAAATGTTTCTATGTATAAAACTGTAATTTAACGTGTCATATATAATACTCCTCTTAGTCTAATACTATATATGTTGTTTTTGTAATTTTGTGCTAGAGAGAGAGAGATCATGTTGATTTACCATCAACTAGCATGTAGCAGAGGACAATCAAGTCTCAGTTGACTGATATCTCTGCAGAAAGAATATATTTCACTTTTATGACCATGTGTGGATTCACATTATGAACCTAACTGAATCTGAAAAGTGCTTGGAAAATATGAAAGTGTGTAGGTGTCGTATCTGAGGTTAAATGAAGTTCACACACCAGCATCAGCATAATAAAACTTTGTTCAGTAGCAGGAGTGGCCTACATATATATAGAGATATATATATATATATATCTCTCTCTATATATATATATATATAGAGAGAGAGAGAGAGAGAGAGAGAGAGAGAGAGAGAATTGTCTCTTTGTGCACATCCGTTTGTGTGTATTCGTGGATGCACATGTTTGAGTGCTTGGAGCTGTGAGTGAGCTTTGGTGTTTGTCTGATCGAAACCTGACACCAAGTCAACGCTCTGAGGTTTATAATCACCACCAATTAGTTGTCCTCTACCCCAGACCCTCAGGCCTCCAGACCAGCAATTAGACCGCCCCAAGTGCCTGGTCAGCATGGTTCTGATCTGAATGTAACTCCTATCCAAAGTAAAAATGCACGCACACATAGTAAGGCAGATATGTGCACACTTAAACACGGTTACATATCTATATGAAAACACTAATATTACAGATTGTACACAGAATAGCAACTGTATTAGCAACTTTACACAGTGCGGCATTATACAGCCTAAAAGGATCTACGCACACCACCACACATAATTATACACTGAGATGTCTATGTTTGTATGCATGTCCAGTAGCTGCCAATCATTTTGCTCATTTTTCTGTTTGCTCTCCTGCATTATAATAATATTTTACCTGATCCGTCTCCATCTAAATGCTTCTTCACCTTTCACCCCTCTCGCCCCTCAACACCGCTTTCATAACTGTGGGCCATTATTAAACATGCAGAGTGGATTTTAAATATGTTGAAATACGAGGACTGGATCTCCAAAAATGGTAATGAGTGGTACAGATGTAGCTGTCACTGGGTCACATATCATACACTCATCAGGGAAGTGTACACTGTAATTACATGAAACACAGTAATTGTGATTAAAGAGCTTGTCTGAATATGAAAGTGTTCATGTATTCACAGTAAGTTATGTTCACCCACAAGGATAAAGATTTGAAGTTTCAGTTTTCAGTTTTGTGTCAACCTGTGCACAGCAGTGAGTTAGTCTTTCATGTTATGATGTCCACATATATAGTCAAAAGGCAGGATAAGACAGAGTTGTAGAAATGTTACTATAAAAAAACTATATTTTACTATTACTAGTACTACTCTAGTCTAAATTATGTATCCATTTTGCTTCATTACTAAAGATAGTGGACATGAAACAGTACGTAACTCTTAAAAAAACCAAAAATTTCTAAGTAGTTTAACTGAGCATAGTAGCAGAGACGACCTCTGACTCCAGTGGAATCTGTAGATTAATTTATTTAATTGTTCAAATGGATAAAAAAAAGCTAAGAATGTGTCTGTACACACTGGGTGTAAAAATGGCTTTTTTTAAAAAAAAAACCAATTATTTAGCTTGACAAAGTCTCCTTTAAACTTGCATACAGCAAATGATTCATGCATCAAAGCTTCTGTCCACCTTCCAAAAACCTAGATACAGCTCAGAGAATGATCATAGGCTCAAAACACAGCAATCAATACAGATTTCTTTTTATTAGTGAAAAAACACTACCTGCTGAGTGTGTGTGTCTAAAAATAGGAATAACAAGTAAAGGAAAGACATGTCATGTGGTGATGATTTGATTTGGTATTTTGGAGGTCAAACTATTAAACATTTTGCAAGTTAAGTCTTGCATCTTGTCAGTATGGTTAGAAGCTCTGCATAAAATTTACATTTGCATCTGTAATATTTGTGATTTTAGATTAGATTTCCTTGGACGTTTCTCTGGAAAATGAGAAATTATTTAAAGAATCTTGTAGAAACAGTGAAGAGTTGCGTCAGAGCTCAGGCCTGTACAATGGTTACCTCTGTAAATATAAACTGTTATCTGGGTTTAGGCCAGATTTAAACTAAGCTAAACACCACTGCATGCCCAGAACCTCTGGGTCAGTTTCAAACCTCTGGAGATATTTCCTCATCTGTGTCAGCCTCTCATCTGGCTTTGGACTGACAGCTACTTTAATGGGGTGTAATAACAGGAAATCAGAGTGGGTTTCCCTCCACATACGTGTGTGTATGGCGAGGGGGGAGGAAGGTGTGTATGTCAGGATAGGGGAGGTGCAGGACAGAGTCCACGCTGTGCCTCTCAAACCCATTTCAGGCCTTAGGGGCTCATACGCACACATACACATACACAAACGCAAACCATTTCTTTATCAGCCTCTTCCCCTGCCCCCCACCTCCCACTCCCCAGCAATCCTCTCTCGTCTCGCTCCCTAGAAACGTCGTCCTTGTCTATGAGCTGCAGGCCACACAGGAAGTTGCATTGCTGCACTAATCAGGGGCGCCATGGGATACTGACACTGTAACCAGACTCCATGTATATAGGGAACGTTGTGGGTGAGATGTGTGCTTGTGTATGTGTGTGTTTGTCTTGTAATTCCAATTTTCATCAACCTACTTCTGGTTATCTGATTAGGTCTCCATAGCAACAAAGACAAGTAACCGGTACAGAGAAAGCGCGAGTTCAATTACAATTACAAAAAGACATTTGTGACACAATACAATACATTTACATAAAGACTTCTCATGAGAGCATTTCTGTAGATTATTATCTTTTAAAATCATCATGAATATTACTACAGTACATTTCTTTTAATTTTTAAATTGTAATTTACTGCATCCATTGATAGAACATGACTGTAAAGTATTTAGATCACTTTTCCTATCTTAGATTGCCATGCTTTAGGCCTAACATGAACCTTGTGCCTTGAAACCACACAGTCAAGCTCTCTCTTAGGACAAATCTAATAGAGATTAGTGTATACTCATAGCACATCAGGAATAATCCAAAAAACATGTACCTCCTCAAGCCCCTCTTTCAGCAGCAGGTGAATTACTGTACGAAAAAAGTAAAGATTAGCCGAAAGAAGGGGAGCAAATGGGAGGCTTGTGGTGCAGGATTTTCCCTCTTGTGAGTGATATAGGGGCCATGAGGATTGACACTGTTCCAAAAGAAACACCAGGTTTTGAGTACAAAGACATAACAAGATACAAAAAAAAAACATTAGGAGGGAGGAGTCTGAGCTTAGGAAATGAAGATGGAGGAGGAAAGGGTTAAAACAAGGGATGATTTGCAGCTTTTCTGGGTTCTGTCTTGCAGCATGAAACTGACAAGCTGTCATGCTAGATTAGCCGCAACGTTCCACAATGTTTTCCTCTTTACTGTACAAAGAGCCTGGAATTCTCCATAACAATCCGAAATGATACACACATACAGCATCGTGACCCATGGAGTCGATTTGTCTCTGGAATCAGTTTAATGGGTTTCAAGAGGTTTGTCGGTTAAGTTGCACATATCTGTGATAACATAAGTCCTCTGTAAGTGCTATACGCTGGGGCAATTTTAATTCAAGGTCACCACAAACATTTTTTCTCATGGTCTCTTTCGCTGATATGTGCTGAATTTATTATGAGGAATGCCAGATGCAGATGATCTGTTTTCATTTGGACAACGTTGCACTGAGGAAATATAGTTTACTCTTTATAAAAAAAATTAGATAGATGTGGGATCAGATTGATGTGACGTGAGGCAGATCCTCAAACAGTAGGCACTGCATAATGACCTGTACATGCTCCCTACCATTCTACATGCATGGAAATGAAACTTCTGGCCAACAAGCTCATGTACATAAGGAGGGCTATAGTATGCTTTCATCCCAGATAGAGTGGACTTGAGTGCACTGATATGCTGCCAAACCCAGTCACTTGGCAACCCTGCTCTCCTGCACCCCCGTCCTCCTGCTCTTTCCCTGCCATTGACGCTCTTTACTTTCCTATTTCCCTCAGCACTACAACCCTGTGCCTCAGCCACTTACCTCCTCTCTCCACGTCTGTTACTCTCATCCTGATCCGTGCCTTTACCACTTTCTGCCTCCTTCATAGCTTTCGACTACTGACCTCAACTACTTTGAATTTGGTTTGAATTTTTTGTTTGTGTGCTTGTGTGAGTTTTCTCTTTGTCACAAGCACATTGAAAAAGAATACTAACTATACTAACTACATGTATTAGTATAATTATCAGAAATATTGAGTCAGCATCAGCGTTGATATAGTGGACAGCAACTGTTAAAGCCAGTTATAAATGATATTCCGCTGTGCAGTTTGTTCTAATGTGCCGGTTTATGCTTCTTATTCCTGAGGTAACACTTTCTTTCAGACTGCTTACAAATTCTTCCTCATTAACCAGAATTGGCAGCTGCTGACCCCAACAATGGCTCTTAACCTAACCATAACCATCTCAAACCTGAAAGTGTTTTCTACTCATAATGTGGATATTAAATGAAAAGCTTAATGTCTTTTGATTCTTATGTAAAACAGGAAATTGGTATAATATTTCAATTCTATTAAAGTGCATTTTATTGGATACTACACAGCACCAGCTGTTCAGTGAACCCAATAAGCTCTAGTGACATTTTGCATTTTACAGTATTTCATCTAACAATTTATCAATCCTAATAACAAGTATTGTCTGATACAGCTTATTCCTCTGTGCCATAGACCCCCCCCTTGTTTATCTTATTGTAGTTATTTTCAGTAAATTCTACTGTTCTGATAATGTCGATATTTGCTATAAAACAAAATTTGTATTATCACACAGCTTAAAATAATCTCAAATAATAATGTTCCACTTTCTCCAGTTTGAGTAACATTTGACAAAAACCTCCAGTGCCCTGCTGTTTTCTAAAACTATTTAGCCCTTTTAAGAAAATGAAAATAGTTCATACTTACATCCTTAGATGGATTAAAATGGCATGGGGCTGAATGCCACAGTGAGACGATGAGAGAAATCATAACACACTGAGAGAGAGGTTCATGCATTATTGGTTTTGGTTTGTTTAATGGTAAGAAATGTGTAGTAAAACACCTGTAAATAACTTTCACTTACTGTATCTCAGAGAGAACATGAATGCGAGTGTAACTAAACCAACATCAGTCTTTACTCCATCTCTGCACTGATGTTCTTTTACACTTGTGCAGTATTTGTTTCATTCTGTCATCAGTCACACTTACTCAAGATCTCAAATAATAATGTCAGTTTATTTCTGACATTAATATTTTATTTCCAGAAAATATAACATGTTCCCTGACTAGTCTCTCTCTGGAAACTTTTGCCCATCTATCTCTCATCTTCCCCCCGCACCACCCACCCACCCAGAGCACACCACAGTCAGGTGGTTTAGGTTTGTATGCTGCCTGGCCTCACTGTTGCTATCAGTTACAGACGGGCGATCTAGAGTGATGTCATCCAAGTCTTTCTTTATCTTCCACTGTGTGTAAAACCACCCTGGCTTATGCGTGTCATGGTTTGTTCCCTGTTGTGTGTGTGTGTGTGTTTCTGTGTGAACTGGTGTATATGTCAGGGTCTTCATGCATCGACCAGGAAATTGCAGGTGTTGGTTTGTTTGCACTCAGGGCTCAGCTTGCAGCCGCAGTCAGGAGTCTTTTTTTCAAGGTCTCTCCAATGAACCTTTTGGGTTCTGTTTTAAAAAGTTTAAGAACATTTTCAACTTTTTCCCTCAAAAACATATTTTTCTCAAAGAAGTGTGTCTGTGAATTTTTAACTTTATGTCTATACTATCTGGAAATGGCCCTGAGATAAAATTTAAACTATCACCAACTGTTATTAATAATTCCTCATTACTCTCTCCTGCTTTTCTCGCCTCTCTTTCTCTATCCCTCACAGTAGGTTTGGTACTAAGTGTGCCCGCTGTGGGCGGCAGATATATGCGAGTGACTGGGTGCGTCGCGCAAGAGGAAACGCATACCACTTGGCATGTTTTGCGTGCTACTCGTGTAAGAGGCAGCTGTCCACAGGAGAGGAGTTTGGTTTGGTGGAGGAGAAGGTCCTGTGTAGGATTCACTACGACACCATGGTTGAGAACCTCAAACGAGCAGCTGAGAGTGGTGAGTAGTGGTTCTGGCAAAATGTATTGCAAAGCTTCACAGTGGTTGTCCAGATGTTTTCTCAAGAGTCCAAAAAAGGATTTATCCATCAATTGTGCACAATATTTTTCATATTATTTATTCACAAACATTGTGCATATAATTTAAGTCTATTAATGTATTTTTATTGCATTAAGCAATAATAATAATTAAGCCTATGGTATTAACATCTATTCCATTTGGCTATTTTAATTCCTGATTATTGTTCTGATGGTTATCCACAGCATTAGCAGGTCATGTTACAAGAGTCCAAGACTTCTATGTTTGTAATATGTGGGTCCCAATAGAGACAAAAAGTCACTTTTGTGTTCACTGGCAAAGTTTTTTATTTTAAAATTGTCAATATACAACTCACATGATTTGCATCTTACATCTGTTCTGTTTTCAGGCAATGGTATCACATTGGAAGGAGCTGTTCCAACAGAACAAGACAGTCAGCCCAAACCAGCCAAAAGGGCACGAACGTCCTTCACCGCAGAACAGCTACAGGTCAGACATGCACATCACACATAATTTATTTTTATAAATGTGGGGTCCAAACAATATATTTGAATGAAACCACATTACTAAATCTACTACATTAGTAATCCTAATTTACTAAAACCCTTAATACTGTATTTCTTGCTTTCAGCAGTATTTGATTTGCTGATAATGCTTTGTCTCAACATACAGATCATGCAGGCTCAGTTTGCCCAGGACAACAATCCAGATGCCCAGACGCTACAGAAATTAGCCGACATGACAGGTCTCAGCAGGAGGGTAATACAGGTTAGTATGCACTCTTCTGCACTCCTCTGGTACAAATAAATGTACATATGTTACATTTCAGTAAACTAAGATACAAACATACAGTTTGATCCAGCCATGCAGTGATAAAAGAGTACCAATCAGAAAAGATTATGTTGACTGTCAACATAATCATAGCAAAATATATTCATTTTATAGTTTTATCTGTCAAATTAATGAACATATTCCACTAAAAACTATAGCTACATGATGTCTGGTTACATTGCGTTTTCATAGGTGTGGTTTCAAAACTGCAGAGCAAGACACAAAAAGCACACGCCTCATAGTGGGGCTCCTCAAGGTCATCCCCAATCCAGGATACCCTCGTCACTGCCTGATGAGCTGCATTACTCCCCGTTTGGCAGTCCTGAGCGGGCGCGCATGGTGTCCCTTCATGGCTACATCGACAGTAAGTTGCACTTTACTATTGTGCATTAAACACACAAATCTTTCACCTTTTATTTTTTAATCTAATGTCTCTGGATACATTTTCTAAAGCAGTGTTCTTTGTTTCATCATTCAGGTCACCCCTTCTCTGTGCTGACCTCTCAGAGTCTCCCTCACCAGGCCATGTCGCTGCCTCAGCTCCCCCTCAGTCGCTAGCACTCCACTATGACCCGTGGGACCCCTATCCTTTGGACCATAACCCTTGATTGACCCAATGGTCAGGCAGGAGTCAGTTTGGAGAAAACCGGGCCCTTCCCACTCAGAAACAGCAAATGAAATGGAAGAAAGACAAAAAACTAAGATACAACCATCATTTTGTTTTTTTTCTCTCTGAGGACAGGAATATCTCACCTGTGGCCAGTCAGTCAAAATGATCCTGAAGCATTTATCATTACCAGGAACTTACTGACCATCTAAAGGACCCATTTTGCTTCATGTGTACAGCATCCTCCACTCTACTCATCCACCGTCTGACATGAAGGTGGAGACATTTTAAATGGATGAAACTGATCAAGGAAGCAGGACCGAAGTCTCCTGAGTGCTGTTAGAATACTGAAGAGAAAGAAAGAGGGGGAAATTTAAGGGGGAAGTGTCATTGTGGCCCAGGGGCCAGGCACACACAGTAGACCACATTAGAGGTAAGATTCCTCCCTCTATCCTCTCTAAGCAACCATGAAGGAAAATCTAAATGAAAACTAAATATGTTCAGTGTTGAAATGTTTCCTTTATGACATCTCAAGGAGGAGACATATCCCAGCTATGTTTTTGGTCAATTTTCCACAGAAATGAATAGTAGAATTTGTTTGATATTTGTTAAAGAATGAATATGTCGTGTGCCTTATCTTGTCCATTAGTAAAATAATCAGTAGTTGTTCACAGCAACAAATTAGCTTATTAAGATTCAAGCCTGTAATTCATCACTAAACAAAGATTGTTTTTATTCGACTGTGTAGAATAAATTATAAGAATTTTCCATTACAATCTTCCATTGGTAGAAAATCACGATTCAACTGTAGCATGTTGACTGGTTATCATGAAGGAAAACAACAAAGGACAATGTCTGGGCTTGACTATGATTCAATTATGGATGTAAAATTAGATACAGGCACTAACAGATTTTAATCAGCCACAATCCTGTTACAAGTACTTAAACAGTGGGAAGTCTGAGATGAACATAGTCAAATTACATGTTTCTACAAAAGCTGAGATGTTATAAGTTACATATTTTCATATTTACAAACAGCTGTATTGTCACTATTTATGATTTTGACATTGCTCGTTCAGCCTCTGTGTGTGTGTCTTTCACAAAAGGCGGCAAATGGGGTATTGGTACAATATGGACAATATGAAACAGAGTGGGTTGTACATAGTAAGATGTGTGTGTGTGTGTGTGTGTATTTGTGTGTGTGTGTTTATTTGGAGGGAGGGGTAGAGAGTGTGCAACTGTATTTTAGTGCCATGGCCATTGTGTGAAGAACAGGATCCGACAAGACCTCAATGTCCTTGTATTTATTGAGATGGTAAAACCCTGTAAAGCACTTTTTCCCTCTGAAGTGGTTTTGTTTTGTTAAAAAAAGAAATGAAATGAAACAAAAAGTTTATTTGATAGATTGTGCATCAAAATGTTTTGTGTACTAAAATGCAATAAAATAGAACGTGATATTGTTGTGGTTCTGGATTATTTCTGAGGAAAAAATAGTTAAGGAATAATTTGATTTTATTTCCCCGTATGTGGCACAAAGCAAAAAAAAAAAAAATTAGGCACAGGGATTAAAAGACTTTTCAAATAGCAAATACAGAAATAAAATACACCAATATGACTTTATTGTATCTTCTGGGTTTGTAAGTTAAGCATTATTACTGTCTAATTTGTGGCTTTGGTTTGGTTGTGGGTGCATATACTTTTGCTTTTACTTTTGTGGATAATAATGTACATTCTAGTGTGGGTGTGTTTATGTCTGTGTTCTCTGCCAATTTGTATTTGCCATGAAGAGGAAAGGTGCATCATGGGAAAAAATCCCTTAATGTATAGATAACATTAAGGGACTCTTTCCTTTAGACCGTCGTGAGACAGGTTACTTTTACCCTACTGATGATTTGTTGTTGCAATAGTAATCTTCAGTAGATTCAGGAAGCCAAACACTAACAGAATCTTTCCCATGATGCAAAAAAAAAAAAAAAAAAAAAAAAAAATATTTTTAACAACCTAAAATTTTGAACATGTAAGGCCTGATAACATGAATTCCTCTTCTTGCTTATACAACTAAAATTGTATGTTAATACTAAAATACTAACATTTTAGTATTCAAATATTAATTTGACCGAAACCAAACTCCTCACTGATGACACAGAGGACATGTGTAATCCTACTTGTTGAGATGTAAACTGTGAATATAATGTTTCCTTAGCTACATGTTTCATATTATGTAAGCACTGAGTCCAAAAAAGTGTCCACTACTTGGAAGAACAGTGCATTTGAATCTCGGTAGATTCTGAAAATGCTGAAAATGATTTTATTCAACTTTTATTCAGGCTTTAGTTTGATAAAGTTAAAACATCATATTTTTTTCATAGTGAAGCTGTATTTGGTTTTTGACCCTGAATAAAACGGAAAATCTGATTCAACCTTACACACAATTTAGAAAGAAACAATAGTTAGATAGATTCAAATAAATACAGTTATGTTTGCACACCCACCATGTAAACTGGACATACATTGCAAATTACTAAAGTTTATTCAATTAAACTTCTGCAAAATGCTCTCCCCAGTCTCTTTCTCAAATACAAACACAATATAAACCTAATATATAGATATATATAGATAATAATATATAATAATATAATAATAATAATAATATCAAGGTCAACTTATTGTTTTTATATAACAAGGCTAATAAGTGAAAATATTAAAAATATTCGATTAAAAATATCATTTAATATTGCTGGTATCTTCAAGTTGCAGCAGTTTTTTCAGGATCAACGCCAACAGCCTCATCCCAAGCTCTTCGACAAGTCCGCACAATCCACTCATGTTCAGAGTCATCTGTAGGGAAGATTTTATTTGAAATTAGATTTCAAATGTGTATATAAATCTCTGTATATAACTATATATATCTCTCACTCTCTCTATATATAGATATATATTTTATATCTCTTTATATATGTAGATGGAAGAAACAAACACCAGAATAGGCTAAACAGTTTATTAACAACTGATTTAAGCTGAAATAAAAAGAAAAAATACAAACGGCAGATTGAATTGTAGAAGGTAGCTCTGCTCATTTTGTTGAACTCAGTTAAAACGTTTAAATCAAATCTGTAATAACCAGTAGCATGAATAATTAAACCGCAGGTCATTTTGTGTGTGAGGCTGCAACCGTGAAGTGCCATTCAAGTCTGGGGTAAATTTGTCAAATCAAGCCTGACAATTAGGAGAAAATAACTTCTCAAAGCCACTTCAGACACCAATAAATAATAACCCCAAAAATGGACGCCAATTCTTTTTAAACCGAAACGACTGCCAGAGGAGCAGATAATAAACCAGTTTGTCACTGTTAAAACTGAAATGAGTAGCTAATTGCAGGGGAAGTGAGTTTTCTCTGGAGCGCGCGCAGCTGCACGCACTTGAGCGGCTCGCGGGCCTCAACCCCCAGGTTGTACTGCGCGCGGGGCTCCATTGTACGGAGGAGCAGGTCTGCAGCTCTCGGACTGATTGTGTGTAATTGCCAGCAATGGGCGTCAACACTAACAGCCACTTCAACAGCAAAGCGCCACCCTCCTCTCTTTCTCCGTCTGCCCCTCTTTCTACCTGCTCCGATCGGGAGGCCAATTGAACATTTCGGACACGCGGGCAGCTGCCACGCAAACACTGTTTTCTGCGTTCGTATGTTTTGTATGTTCTTTTCAGTCTTTCTGACACACTTGTTAGTGGGGAAAATAATTACTGACGCCTATACGTCGCGTTGCAATGAAAGTGATCTCAATTAGCCACAACCTGTACTGATCATAATTACATTGGGACGTTTTCATATTTGCTATAATCCTGCCCTCTTGAGATTGTATAGCAGCGTTTATCTCAGGATTTAAGTCGTGTGTAATTGGTTCCTTAAGTTATTTCAGGGCACAGGTGGCTCCTATATTTAGATAATTTCCTGCAATCTGTGGACAGCAGGACATTTCTGTGATTTGCATTTACCGGTTTTTGTAAGTCAATACATTAAACTTACAGGGAAGTTGCAAGGAATTGGAAGTTAGACTGCCAAATACATAAATAAAGAGATAAAATGATGTCTGCTTTTCTCAATGGAGTCATAATCTGGGGGAAAAATAACATGAATTTAAAGAAAATGTATGTCTGCATCATCACCTTTATATTTAGTGGAGCACAGCATAAACAAAAACATTAGTTTTCCGGGTAATATTCCTCTCTACTGTCACAACCTACAAGGACAACTATGGTTCAATGTACACAGGAGAGGGAGTGTGTGGAAGCGATAATGGCACCTCGTCTAAGTCTGTTTATCTTAATCCTTAAAACACACTCAGAAGCAAAAGTGTTTCCTTCCAGTCTAATGGTGGAGAATTTACAGATACACACATGCACACAAAGACAGAAACACTGGTTTAATTAGCAAAAGCATAACTTTGTCTTGTGTCGTGGTGGTTTTCACAGAATACGACTGCATTCTGCTGGACTGATGGTGAAACAGTAGAATTGTGTAATATTCACATAAACAGGAAAGCAACAACTCTGTGACGTCATCAAGAGACAAACACTGACCTCACTCCACTCACTGTGGCGTGAAGCTAAAACTAAAGGACTTCAGTTTAATGTGCAGAATCGTTTCATGCTAATGCAACCGCATTTTGTGGTTTCAGAGTAGAGGCGCTACAGTTAAACCGGGTTTACCTAAATGTGAAAGCTCAAGCAAATATTCAGACATATATAAGTCATCTGTCTCCAATTCACTGCAAACGGAGCAGCCCTTGGTTTTGTGTCTTGATGACATCACAGAATACAGCAGCGGTTTTGGTCACTAGCTTTAAAGAGATACTGATCTTTAAAATAATTAATCCATCTGTCACAGCTTGCAGGATTAACATGTGAATGCTGTTTTATGGTGAATTTTTGTCTTAAAGATGTATGAAAATTGAGAGTTTCAGGAAAGGCAGTGCGAGGATATGTTCCACTCCCCAGGGCCCCAGCTGATTTTATCTGTCTGTGAAACACCTCGGCTGGACGGGGACAAAGGGAGGGGCCGTGGTTTGGTCACCAGGGGTGTTTTCCTTGGCAGAGGAATGTGTTCAGTGTGGAACACTTGTCTGTGCGGGGTTTCAGAGGGAAGCAGTTATTCCAGAAACAGGAAAGTGTTACAAACAATATGGCAACACATGGGCCCTGCTGGAGCTGTTGCCTCCTTCTGCACCACTGCCGAGTGTTGCTGCCTGTTGCCAAGTGAGAACACAGACAACTGAACATGTGTGTGTGTGTACTTGTTTATAATAACAGAACATACTCAATGAGTCGGTAGTGGGGATTTAATTGTGCAGATGTGGCCCGTGTATCTTTTCCCTTCATTATTTTTTAATTATAGTTTTACAAATAGTTATGCAAATATTTTATATTTCACCTCCAAAGTTAACCTAGAACAATCTTCATCATCATCTTTGGGGACAAATTAAAGTACAATTATGTGTCTAGAAGTTTGGGGAAGCACATAAAAATAGCCATATTAAGTTGTTTGTATTTGAAATATTTAACTTAATTATGTAACTTCACATCATTGGATTTTACTGCTGATTTGTTTCAAGCTGGGTTATATATGTCACATTGTGGTGCCAAAATCCAACCATAACAGCTATTAGCTACTTAATGAGCAATGTTTTCTGTTTTACAATGTATCTGAAATGCAGTGTTATTTGTGTTTATATCATGTATGATTGTTACGATGCTTGATTCACTTTCTTTCACACTCGACATCTGCCACCAGTGAGGATTCATGAAGACGATGTGTTTTTGTTTTGCTGTAAAATACTTGATTACACAGAGCACAAGTATTTCGTGAACTACATGACAAATGACCAAGGCTCAAATTACCATCAGCTGTACAGATCATTTTTAAAATGGCGGATAGGTTTCCAGCTCATCCACTGTCCCAACTGAGGTGAGTTGAAGGTTGATCAGTCAGGAACAGAATCTGTGATAGCTGCATGTTCATCTTTCACAACCTGCAATCAGTCATCACTGATACACAAGCTGTACATATACCGACTCTCTGCTTATATCAGGAGGTGACTCTGTGTCCACCTGACGTGTCTGAATTCTGCTGAGCTGGCCTGAAAAATCCCTTCTAAACTTTTCTTTTAGTCTCCACAACAAAAACACACACATTATTCCTACTGTTTTCAAACAGATTGTTCATAAAATCTACTGAGAATTAATCCAAAATTTGAGATGGTCTCCATGCATCTCAAAGGCTTAAAAAACAGTGAGCAGCTACTTAAACTTGGCAATGGACATATTGAATAAGGCGTGACTCTGTGCTTAAATTTAATAAGGAAACAAACTTTATATACAATTTAGGATAAACTTTCTACTAAGCAAGAAGACATGTCAAAATCAGCCCAAGGTGGTTAAAAAGGAAGGTATTTGCCATCATTTGTTAGTTAAAAATCAGACTGCTTCGATTGCTTGGAGAGTCATTCTCCTCTAACCCATGCAAATGCTTTCTGATCCATGTCCAAAACCAATGACCAGTGAAATTTTGGATGTTTTTGCAAAATTAGCAAAAAGTGGACCACTTACAATCAGAATCAGTCTAAGCTTATTACTGTCTAGTGGTGCTGAGCATGTGATAAGGCACCTTTTATTTTTTATCCATAGTGACTTATATTTTGGGAGCAGTTTGAGGTTTGGTGTCTTACTTCAATATACTTAATAATGTGGAACAAATCATGAAGAGTAATTGCTGATGTGCTCTAACACCTGAGCTACTGGAGCGCCCAGTGAAGTGATCAAGTTAATAAAGATCTGTACAGTATATTATGGATCACTTTTGAGACTTAGTGTTTCAGGGGTGTCACAACTAATTTTTAAAAAACTCTCCGAACACATCTGTGATGGGAAGTTCCACTTAAAGATCCCAAGTGGCACCTCACCACTCACCACTCTCCATTTTTTCGATTAGGTACATTTCTACATGTGTACCAGTATTCTTGACAAGTCCCTCCATACAGTATAGTATTGCAGGCAGCTCCTTGATGACAAGAAATCGGTTCAACTCCAAAAATAATCTATACCTCTTGGGAAACATTAGCAACAGATTCTATTGTTTTGCTACTTGGCGCTATCCCAACAAGGACTGTTTTGCAAGTTAGCAACAGTAACTAAGGAGGGCAGGACTTCGCAAAGGTCTACTTTGGCCAGTGAATAAGTTTAGCCTGATATTTCCTATCAACAATATTTACTTCAAAAGTGTAACACTTCCATAAGCATAATTTCTGAAACTGTTTTAGATATGAGGCTTTGTCTTGACTGTCTTCACTGGCTCAGTTCTTTCTTGTCCTGCGTCCACAAGCTGTAACCACTGCACGGGGAGCTCCTTCCTCTTTCCTTGCTGTAGCAAATGTTAGCACTGGGAGGGCGGGTCCTCCCTGTGTCCCATCATCCTCACACTCCTCATCCTGGTCGGAAGTCATGTGGCAATAAATTCTGTCTTTACACCCACTCTGACAAATGTGCCTTCACCTCCATGGGTTGAAAAATAAATCCATACAGGATACAAGAGCATTCTTCTCAAGAATACCAAGACAAGAAGATCATGTAATATATATATACAGTACAGTACTGTGCAAAAGTCTTAGGCCACTATTGGATTAGTTTTTCAGCAATGCTTTGATGTCTGTATATATTTATTGGTCATAATAGCATTGCAAAAACAACAAATCTAACGGTAGCCTAAGACTTTTGCACAGTACTGTATATATCTTCACACGCATACTCATAAACTCATATGCTCATAAACTTTGAAAAGAGTCACAGTTCACGTTTGACTCCATATTTATCTACATAAAAGAGTCAAACAATTGTTGGTAAGTGTTCAGTTCCTCTTCTTTTTCATCTCAACTTCCAAAAAATTATTTCTTTCCACATACTCTTGTTCTTTTCCTCCCTCTCTTTCTCTCTCTCGCTCTCTCCCCATCCCACTGATCAATACCAGAGCTATAATGATGATGAACAACCCGCATCAAGGAAACAATCACAAGACACACTTTTGTCTTAATACACATGCTGATGACATCTGGTGAGGATGTGGATCATCTTTCTGTCTCCACACATATGTAAATGCGATTTGTGTGCTTCTGCAACAAATCTGTGTAATGTTGCAAGTAACTCTTCTGAATACTAATATTCTCACAATCCTGACATTGAAGCGAGCCTGTGTTATTTTTCTTTAGCAATGGACGAATACCAGAAATTGTCTGATAAGGATTCTTTTTGCTTTTTTAAAATGAAAAGTGTCATTGCAGAGCGCAACAAGATACATCTCTATACATTTGTGAATATTTTCTGCAGCATGTCCAGTAACAAGACTAAGAGCCATATAAGCAACTCTAAAAAGTCATCAGGATTAATTCTCTGGGGACCACAAACGCCACAAATGTACAAGCTTTCATGACAATCCATTCCTTAACCCCACAGCAAAGCTTCTAGCATGACTAAAAATCATATCAAATGATCACCTTTGATGCACAGCAATACACCTGGTTTATCCTTAGCCAAACGCAATTTAGAAACTGCTGGGTTGAAATGATGATGTACAGTATATCCACATTTTCCTGCCTCACAGATACACACAAACATTCACTCAAAAACCCGCTACCTAATACACAACATTGTCTACTGATGTAAAAGCCTGGCAGGGAGACATGACAAGCAAAATACGTCCGAAATTGGGAATTCCTATGTGGACACCTGACAGACCACATTAACTTCAAATCAGGAGTTCCAAAACTGGGCACTGGTTCAGTGAAAAATGTGTCTTGAATTTTCCACTTTTGACAAATAAAAGAGAAAAACATTTGAAATGACTGCAACAGTCTATAGAAGCATGCTTATCAGATGATTCGTAGAAGTAATCTTCCATCAGAGAATCCAGGGATAATCCATTTAACATAGCTCCATAGGTTCTTGTAATTAAATCCTTCCCATATGACCACACTGTATGCTTTAGTGTATGCAGAGCTTTATAACATGGCCAAAGACAAAGAGCCCTGGATAAAACAAATACAATACAAGTGCTTCACTAAGTTTGAATGTAGCTTCTTCTACTGTAGCCTTCAGCTAGATTATGAGGCCTGTTCTCAGACAGCTCACATTGTTGAAAAATAGACATGACAAGACAGCAAGAATGATTCCCTCAATACTAATTTAGTTGACTGTGTGGCTTTGAACTCTGGATCTCCCTGAGGTATGGGCCTGAGTGGACATTTGCATAAAAATGCTAATTTTACATAAGGAGTTGACACTAAGGAACTTGACTAAACACACCCAACAAACTATTAGTTCAACCATAGGTGTAATTTCATTTTATTCCTAGACATGATCAACTATGGAAACAAGTGGTGCTGCTTTACTAAGTTACAATATATATATGCATTTAACATATAGCAATATATAATTGACATAGTGCTAAATTGTATGGAAAATGTAAATTTGTTTTTGCTCTTGACTTTAATTTTTCTCATTTACTTTGGCACCAAAGCCAAACATGCTTGGACACACAATTTGGCATAAAGTCAGTGGAAAAAATATAAAAAAAAAACTAAAGAATTGTAAGTGTTGAGAAAAGGAGGTAACATTTTGATTATCATAGAGATGTTGTGAAATGGTCAGTTGTCCTCGCTTCATATCTTCATATTGTGGACTGCAGCAATTTCTGTTAATTCACAATAGGTACATAGTTCACAATATGTTCAGGTTGGAAGGTATCCATTAACGAGTGGCAAAGGATTATTATTATAAATCAAAGCAAGGGCTTACGTGTGCATCCTATCGCCTATAAGCCACAGTCATCGCTGGTGTCTGAGGGCTACAACAGTGTTAATAACTGGATAATTTCTTTTACCTGCATTTCTGAGGAATCGACCTGTGTAAGATGTGACAACTCTGGTAGTGGGGTCATAGAAGCCATCTCCACAATCGTAACATCCATCAGGAATAACGCGTGGAGGATGCAGATCAGTTAGCTGAGATTCTCCTATGTGGACAGACCAGATGTTTTGTACTGAGTTATATTTATTGTCATTACTTGCTAATATTAGTTGAGGAGTGGTTATACTGCAGAAGATTTTGTTTTCAAATCTCTGGAAGCCTTTTCTAATTGTTTAGTTTCCTGAACTACACAGTCCACTATGACTTGTGTCTTGCTGAATGAATTCTTGCCAAGTAAATGAACTGAACTTACCCTTCTTACTCTCATTTTTCCTTCCAGAGTGCCATAATTCTAGGCTGCATTAAATAATGTGAGTGTGATTGTGTGAGAGCGGGTTATTTGACTGAAAGAGTGGTAACATTAGCAGATAAATTAATATGAACCTGCAGGTCTGAGTCCATTGCACCGCTCAGTGTAGAACCGCCTGTCATAACCATCACAGTAATCCCAGTCCTTCTCCTGGTACTGAAGACCATCAGAAAATGTAAATGACCCCTGATGAGGAAGCACAATGAAAATCTAAGTAAATGATCTTCATTCTTCGGTCATAGTGGTGTCTAAGCATCCAATAATACATAATAATAATAATAACTGAATTTATATGTACCTAATTTTGTGCTGTTGAGATCATATGTCACTTCAATATATTCGAAATGAAAGGAATTTAATTTGTGGCCCTCAAAGCACTGAACAATTTGAAAAGCTCAACAGCAGAAACAATGTTCCAGTTACCAAAAACCTCACTGTTAATAATTTTCACTGGGACTATATCTTTGGCAGAAAGTATTCCAGCCGAAACTGCTGAAAGCAATGTCTGGGGTTTATGAAACCAAGACACAGTTTGTGGAAAGGTAAGTTGCTGTTATGGTTTTCAAATGTAACTTTTCAGTGCTATTAGCAAAATAATTGAGGAAGGCTGAGGAAGAAGTCCCAGAGATAGATATCTCTTAAAACCACTCTTTACAATGCTTGTTTAATTTTGTCAATAATCACTTGTATTTTAAAACAAAAAGGCAAAAATCGCAAGCTTAATAAATCCCAGGCTAAGAAGCATTGCTTGAAGGAAGAGGTGCAAGCTGCAGAATGAGCTATAAGCTACCAAAAATAAATTCCTGAGCTAGAATGTCTAAGTCTGTTGGATGGTTCAGGTCTGTTTTGAATAGAAGTCAGTTTTCTTAGGATGGCATAGATACAGGTGCAGGGTAGTCTGGGCCAAGGTTAGTCATGGTTCAAAGCTGCTATCATTTCAAATGAACCACAACTACAGTGATGATAATAATTGGAGTGATCGCTGTTGTGGCAAAAACCCATGGATGATTGCATCAGAGCAGAAAAGACTACAGCTTCATGCAGGAAAAAAGGAGAGAAACCTAATAACTACAACAATGATGGTGAGTGATTGCTAAAAGGGACCAGATGTAATATGAACTATAACCAATGTGAAACACAGGCAAACACATGTTGATGCATACAGTACATTCTGACATGTATGCAGACACACACACCCTCTCTCTCTCTCACACCCTCACCTGTTTAGCTATGCCATTTTCCCAGATGGCCTCATATTTACTTCCATTTTGAAAGTGCAGCACTCCTTTGCCATGGAACATCCCATCCTTCATTTCTCCCACATACTTGGTCTCCGTAGGAAAGGTGTACTCTCCTTTTCCTTCCATCCTGAAATAGAAAAGAGACAGTCACGCAGTCCTCTATCAGCTCTGGGCTCTCCGTAGCTAACCATAAACCACTTTGTCATTTCATTAATTTGGTTGTGTAAAACACGCAGTTTTTAGAGTTAAGAAACATACAGCAATTTACCTGCCATTTTTTGTTCCTCCTTTGTAGCCACTTCCAAGGAGCTCCATTAATATGTTGCTATCTTATCAAAGTAAACAGGTTAAGTTTCAAGCCTACGGATTTAGTCAGCTCGACTATCATTTTTACCGTCACCATGGCAACGCATCAACAGACAGTTGTCAGTGGAGATTAACAGGTCACAAGGAATGGGCAGCTGTCTCAATGCCGTCATTTTAAACTATTCTGAAATACAACTTAACGAAAAAAAGGTTTTTAATTATAATACTCCTTTACAGCGCATGCTGCAGCAGCTCCGACTTTATTGTGTCGCTCTCCCAGTGGCGTCATAAAAATGCGCCTCCCAAGCGCAGGCGTAGCTAACGCAGCTAACCAAAACCAAACTGACCTTCTCCGCGGCCTCGTCGCTCGTCCTGGAGCCAGACGAGGACCTTGAATGTTTTTCAGAAGCGGTACTTGCTTTTTTGTGATTTTGTTTTCTTGGATATCTACACAGCCATGCCAACAACTGTGGAAGTCCCCACATTGCAGGAGTTGAAAGTGGATGAGGTGAGCAATGCTCAACGTTATTGTTTAGGTTGAAAGACAAATCAGACAGAACATGCTAACCTTAGCTGCTAATGCTAGATATATAGCTGGAGACCTCCTATGTGGCTAATAACTTTTGACACTGGGGTTACCTGTCTTCACAACGGTGATAATTATATAAACTAAATCGTTAACAGATCCGCCATTGAATATTTCTGAATGCAATTGGAGCTGGTGATTATTCAGACATCGTTATAATAGCCACATTGACAACCTGAAATCGAAGTGTTGTCGACACAAGATCCTGAATAGTCAACTTTCTTTACAAAGTCTGTAATTTTTCGCCGTGCGCGTTATTATAGCTTTATATTACCACTGTGGTGACCATAGCGTTACAAAGGCTGAACCATAACACATCTCTGACCGCTTTATGTAAGCGTTAGTCTTATTTGGCACATTGAACTTGTCATTGAAAGTCAGGTGTTAGATGGCGATGGCTTACATTTTTCTGACGCCTTAGTGATCCTATAAAAAGTGTATATGCATCTATACATTTATTTTAAATTCAGCAGTTATAAATGTATAAATGTTTTAAGTATCATACACAGACTTTACTCAATTCCCCATTGCCAACTTATTATGGTTGTTACATGTGTACTGATATTCTCTCTGAACTGGATGAATATTAAATTAAGCCACAATCAACACATCACAGATATTAACTGTGAACGACTGATACAAAAACAAAAATAATTCTACACTAAAAGTTTGTCTGAGAGTCTTAATATATAGTTATAGATTCAGCATTTTTCATCATGTGTTTCTGTTTTGGTCCAGATCAATGTGTCTTCTGCTGTGCTGAAAGCTGCTGCCCACCACTATGGCTCCCAGTGTGACAAACCCAACAAGGAGTTTATGCTCTGTCGTTGGGAGGAGAAGGACCCCAGAAAGTGTCTAGAAGAAGGGAGGAAAGTCAACGAGTGTGCTCTCAACTTCTTCAGGTAACACGCAGAGAGGGTTTTCATGTCTTTGTGTCATATACTCATTTGCCCAAGGCAGATGGCCGCACATCCTGAGCCTGTTAAAGGAGGCTTTATTGGGTTTTCTACATAATTCTATATAGTTGTATTGTTATATTCTGTAGGGTCCTTAACCTTACCTTTGTTGTGCTTTGGTGCCATATAAATAAACAAAATTAATTAATTAATTAAAATGCAAAAAAACTAATCAGTTATCAGCTATTTTGTCATAGGAACAGCAGGGGAATTGGTCTGTTCTCACATATAGCACCTCCAGGTCATGTCTAGATAATTTCAGAGTTGCAGTCCATGTTTAAAAACAGCCATATAATGCAGCCCACAGTGAATACATTAGAAAACCCAGTGATTAGGAAAATTAGATTCATTTTAGAGATGAAGGCAATCTGCATAACTGAATTGTGTGCTTGTGGCTAGAGAGTGATTGAAGATTCAGCTGAACTCTGCAGTCAGCTGGAGAGTGAAGGGTTGGAGGGCCCATTTAAAAACCTGGTCAAGAGGTTTGTGGTCAGACTTCTTTTTTCTGTGATGGACATGTGGGCAGAAAATTACTCTGAATTACAAATATTACTGCTGGGCAGTTGTTCTTCCAGTGGTTATCGTTGTTTACATAGAAAGAAAATTTCAGAGTTGCAATGTCTGGTTTGCTGCTCTGTAACTTTTCCTGCTTTAAAGCTTCTCCAGAGTTCAGCTAAATGAAATATCTACTGACTGATTGTCAAAAAGATATTTAAGAAGGTGTATATATAAAGAAGGCAAAGTGCACCTTAAGGGAGGCAAATAAAAGTTATTTTTGTGAACGTGAACATAAGAAACGACGAGGTAAAAGGATGGTAGAGACCTGGTTCACACACAAGGATAGACTAGCAGCAGAGCCAAACTTTAACAAAGGAAAAACACCCACAACAGTTTATTGATCAAACATTTCAACTTTCCTGAGATGTTGTTAAATGTCTGAAATGTTGTTTTTCATTGTGTGAGTATACCTAGTCACCACACTAATTTCACAGCTTATCAAGCCAGTATTTACTACCCCAGAGTTTTTAATTTATTATCTTTATTATCTTTATTATCTAACCCATTTTCATTTTATAAAGTTCTATACTGTTTTTCTGTTTTTTTTGACACTAACATACCCTTATCCAAATCCTTAATAAACATTTCTTATGTTTAAATAAATGAAATAAAGTCAACTTGTGATAACTAAAGGTTGATGGTGTGACTGTTCTGTGCAACCTTCTTCATAAAAGGTAAAGTAGAACAAAGGAGTGTTAATTTAAAGAAGTAAATTATGAAGCCTGTTGTGTCTAAAAAAAGTGCCAAGTGTGTATTTGAAGAAGTGGTCTGTGGATTTTCCACTCTTAATGCTGTGTCTGTATTTACTGAAAGTTTTAGTTGGAACTTTGGTGATACCCTGATCAATAACTAAGGTTCTTTTTTGTGTTTGTCTCAAACAAGTTGTGTTTTTGGTTCTCAAGAAATCACTTTACCTCTAAAAGCAGAAACTAGAAAGCAGACAAAAGATAAACTGAGAGTTACCATAAAAGCGAAGTACCTGTAATTATTGTAATTAGGAAAGATTTGAGAAAAGCTGTAATTGCACCAGAGACCTGGTTTGGTTCTTGGGCTTTTCTGGCAACTGCCAACAACCTTTAGGGGCACTTTATTCTCATGACCAGTTAAGATTGTTCTTATTATGATAACCTGACCATAGCTATCATAAATGTGTTATAGTTATAAACCTTAAAATAAGCAAACAGCCTGACTTGGTTTTGTGTCTGAGTCTTTGAACAGATTTTTAACTCTTTGAATCTTCCATATCATTTCTTCTTCCTCTTCCTGTGAGTTCCTGCTCATGCATACAGGCTTAATGTTCTGAGTATTTTAATCCTAGTCTTGCATATTAGATTTTTGATATGAAATCTCTATTTGGACTTTGTCTTGCAGGCAAATCAAGGGAAACTGTGCAGAGTCCTTCACGGAGTACTGGACGTGTCTGGATTACTCGAATTTGGCTGAATTGCGTCATTGTCGTAAGCAGCAACAAGCCTTCGACAGCTGCGTGCTTGATAAGCTGGGTTGGGAGAGACCAGAGCTGGGAGACCTGTCTAAGGTGAGACTTGTGATAGAATCGCTGTGCATTCAGGTTGTGAGCACCTTGGTTAATGGGCACTATTCTTGCTGATTGTGGGCTGTGCAAGAGACTGATTGCATCTGCGTAGTGGCCTCATTCAACTGCAGTGGAAATCATATTTCTTTGCTGCTTTGAGTTTTCTTTTTATAAAATTGCTATTTTAAGGGACTTGCACACACGACTGGCAAGCAGTAATTAGCTAGCAACAATTGTATCAAGACAAAAAGATTATCTTGACAGTAGCTTTTGGGCCATTTATTTCTGTTGTCTTTGAAAATTATGTGTGCAATCCTTTCCAGTTGTTCATGGAAACAAATCACATTTGCAGAAAAAAATAAAAGAGCAGAAATGTGACTTTACATTACTATGAACGGTACGTCTAGGCTGACTGTCTACGCACAGGCTCAGTCTCCCTGGTTGCTTGGTTACATAATTTAAAGGACTGTTTGAAATGGTGCAGCTAAACTAAATTTAGGAAGTGAGAGTGGCAGTTCAGGTGGGAACATATCTAATGTTGGACAGGGATGGGCCAAGAGTAACATAGGGACTTAGTTAAGGAGAGAAGGGGACCTTTGATTTGATAAGGTCTCTCACAGATTTTATCACATTATAAGCAATAGATTTTTATTTTCTGTACAATATTCATATTGTAAAACCTTGTGTTTAAAGGTTAGTTGTATTAAATTCAGTTCACTAAAATGTCTTTTCTGGGCATTGTGATTCAGAGTTTGTATATTCATTTGTCTTTCATAGGTAACCAAAGTGTCAACCTTGCGTCCCCTCCCTGAGAACCCCTATCATTCTAGACCACGTCCCGAGCCCAACCCAACCATCGAGGGTAAACTGGAGCCTTCGAAATATGGCAGCAGGTTATTCTTCTGGAACTGGTGAGGCAGCTCCAGACAGTCACCTTCCACAGTCATGGGCTCTGTCCAAAAACAGCTAGATGGAATGTGACCATTGACACATCACATTTAAATCTCTCAGGTGCGTTAAGGATACTAATTTTAGAACCTTCGTGTGTCTGAGAGTTGGTTTTGGACAGGGCTCATGTCCTATCCGTCTCACTAGCAGCTGTACCTCGAGCATCAGCACACAGTTTGATAAAGGAAAAGAGGATGGGTCAAACCATACTGTTTCCCTGACCACTTCTGTAAATGTAATGAGTGAATACATTCAACATGCTGTTATTGTTGTTGTCAGATAATAAAGAGATAAATTATAATACTGGTTTTTGATGTCTTTTTTTTATGACAGGATAGGATAGGATCAAATATTTTAAAACTTACCAAACATTAGAAAGATTTTTGTCGGTCAGACACAGTTTCTTCAATCTTATATACTAGACAGCACCACCATTTTTGTACATCTGTGTTTTGTCAAGACTGTGCATTGTCAGACTGATGGAGGGTGAGGTTGAAGGTCAGGGTTCAGGGTCACTACCTGCAGCCAGAGAGAACTGCTTCTGCTTCCTCCTTTTCTCCCAGTTCACTTCCTGCCTCTGACCTGGATTGGACGAGGATTAGAGGAGTGATTTCAGAGATGCATGGCAAAGTATATTGTTGCTGCCGACACCCGTGTGCATGCGCGTGCGTCATCGTGACCTTGAATGGAAGGAGATGCGAAGTAAATTTAAAGACATGCTTTCCTGTGGAACATAGAAATCTGTGCTAATACACACAAACATGTATACACATACCACCAGGACATTCTCCAAGATCAAAGCTGAACTCTAACATGATGAACAAGATGTTGCGTACAAAATACTATAAGAGCTCAGATGTTGTTTTAACATTCCACTGATGATGATTTTAATTGTTTTTCCACGAAGGTCAGGTAGGTTGAGTCTTTAACCCCTGTCACATGATTTATTTCTATGGGGACCAATAGCAATGCAAGAATTGATGGCTTTGTGGTACTCAGAAGCATGTGATGAGATGTGGCCCTGGGCTGTTTGAATATGATATAAAAACATCTTGTTCCTGTGCACAACAGCACAGAGACTTATATGGTAGGTTGATGACTCTGAGCTGACAGTCACTGTGACTTTATTCACAATATGTTAAAATATACTAGTTTTTTTGTCTTATTATAGATGGAATCTATTATGCACTGCATGATTTCTGTGTTTTTATAAACCTGGACAGCAGGTTCGACAGTACACAGCTTACTGTCAAAAACAACCATAAATTTATATTGTGTTTAATAACTCCATGTGTATAGGCAGACATGAGTGTGCATGTCTCTGTGTTTCTATTGGGCGTCACTGCCAGTAGTTGCAGAAATCCCCTCACAAGGTGTGGTCTGAACCTGCGGCTTGCACAGGAAACGTCTGACAGACCTCCTTGTGACCTGGACAGCAGGACAAAGGGAGGAGGGAAGAAGGGATGTAGTGAGGAAAGGAGTGTGGACATAGGGAAATATGGAGGAGAAGGGGGTGAGGGACAGACACAAGGACACTAATAAGAAAACAGAAGGAGGCCAATTAGAGATGAAACAAGAATAAAGGGAAAGAACCAGGAGCTTAACAGAGGTAAGACCTTAAAGATGGAGGAGATCTAGAAAGGACAAGGTGGGGAATGACTTGAAAGCAGACAGACAGAGAGAGTGGGGGCTCAGAGGTTGTTCAGTGGCTGGCAGGGAGGCCCCAGGGCTCGTGGCAGACCTGTCTCCATGCGACTTGCAGGAAGCAGAGGGTCATCATTGTTTGACACGGCACCGCCACAGGAAACGGGCTCTGGCACAGGAAAGAAATACAATACAGGGCTTTCACAAAGCTACAGCCCGCCTGGGAGCCCAACGCGCTAAAATACTCAAACAAGTGAGTTTGTTCATAACACATGACCGTCAATATCCCCATTGTTCAGTGGCACGTTTGACATAATAAAGTGAATGTTTGAAGTGGTGATGAGCACTGACACTGATAGCTGGACGATTTTTTTTTCCATCAGACCACCAGTGTTTGAAACTCAAGAGTGAGTTCAAGGAGATTCAAAAGAAAATTATTGATTTTCACCTGTTATTATGCCAAGTATCCCACCAACTAAATCTATGGTACATTAATCTATTTCAGAAAACACAGATGATCAAGTGGCGTCTGAATCTTTTACAGTCAACGTTGAATTTCCATATTCTGGTATATATATTATCAGTGCATTACTTTTGTGTCCACAACACTACGGTGCACATCTCTTCCATGAGACATCTGCGGCATCTGTCCATTAGAAACCCCTAACATGTGGGTGCACTTGATTTGACAAACTCTAAAATGCTGGTGTGTTTGATTTGTTTATGTTGGTGAGCCTTCCTTGTCATTTTGCTCTTTGATCTTTTGGAGTGTACATGTTGAGTGCTGCTTTCATGTCTCCGCTCACCCCCTTAAACTGGACAGACAGGGAGGCTTTGAACTGGTATACATGCCACAAGTACCACCGCTACATCCATGACCACCACTCATGGAGATTAATAATGTAAAGCTTCAAAAGGGTAAACTTTGCAAACACACACATGTACTCACACACTGGCCATACTGTTGTTTTTAATCTTTGTGTAAGTAATCTTTCTCAGAAGACCTATGCAGGCACCTTTTTTTGTGGACCTGTCTTTGAGGATCTAGTCACACCAGCAACATAAGTTTGGAACAAAACTGGTATGTGCCGGATGTGGTGCAAAAATGTTTCCTTTCAATGACTGTGTTAACTCATCAACTTAGAGACAGAGTTCATATAGTGACTATGTCAACAAGCTCCCAGGATCACACATTTTGTCATAATGTACACAGAGTGCAGTGCCACTATATGGGGTACCCAGGCACAAGTCATATATGTAGTGGATAATGAATACTGAATTAAGAAATTTCGATAAATATATATCGTCTCACAGATGTGGCGGAAGCCAGTTTCCTGCAGATAAAGATGTTTACTGCATCACTAATCCTGTTTTTACTCAACGTGGAGTTAAGCTTTTAATGGTAATGAAAAACAGACTCTGTGGGAGAACGTGAAGACTACGCACAAATTCTCAAGTATAATATAGTTCATTGCATAATATTGCATTTATGAAGGATATGTATTGAGCAGCTATGGCTGAGGAGGTAGAACAAGCCTTCTACTTATCACAGGTTGGTGGTTTGATCCCCGCCTCCTGTTGGTAACGTGTCAAAGAATCCTTGGGCAAGGCACTGAGCCCTAATTTACCCCAGCACTTGATATACATACATATATATAGTATGTCACAAAGGTGAGTACACCCCTCACATTTTTGTAAATATTTTATTATAGCTTTTCATGGGACAATACTGAAGATATGACACTTTGACACAATGTAAAATAGTCAGTCTACAGCTTGTATAACAGTGTAAATTTGCTGTCCCCTCAAAATAACTCATAACACAGCCATTAATGTCTAAACCGCTCTTTAGCTGTTAAATTCTCCATTATCTTCACCAGCTAGTCTCTAACTTTTGACATTTGGTGCTGAGCATTAATATACTGTGGGTTTTTATGAACCACTTTGCTGAAAACAGCTGCCTGCTGCAAAACACACAAGTGATGAGAGTGAGGTATAACAGTAAAGTTGTGGGCTGGAAAACCAAAAACAATAAGCTGAAAGATGCCTTAAAGCTTTATAAAGCAGCCAAGGAAAACGTCAGAGTCAGGTTATAATTCTGAGGATGACTATAAGAAACCCACCCATCCATCCATTATCCTAAACATTTTCTTGTTAAGGGTTGCAGGGGTGCTGGAGCCAATCCCAGCTGAAAGGAAGGACACACCCTGGACAGGTTGCCAGTCTATTACAGGGCTGACATAAAGAGACCTATACACCTATGGCCAATTTAATTAATTTTCACCAGTTAACCTAACTGCGTATCTTTGGATGGTGGAAGACAGTACCCAGAGGAAACCCACTCGGGCATGGGGAGATGCAAACCACACAGAAAGGCACCCAGCCAGCCGGCACATTCAAACCCAGATCCTTCTGTGAGGCGACAGTGCTAACCACCAGACCACAGTGCCACCCACTATAAGAAACCGCTTTCACATTATACATAGTATACTGTACATTTAAATTTAATCACTTTGAATTTGATTCTCAACTCCAGCTTGTTAAGGATTGATTCTCTTTAACCCTGCTTCAAATGAATAACATGTTCACATAGCCATTGGGATTAACTGCCTTGTTTAAAGTAAATGTAAGAGTTCCCTTAAAAGTTTCACTCACACATGCATTTATGCATAGACCACAGGTCCTCACAGCTGGTGACAGAGTGATGACCATGTCTTGTGTTTTGCATTCCAGCCACACATGCTTCACAACCACTCTTTTCATGCTACAGTTTTGCCAAACGCTTCTGAATGCTGAGCTTAAGACAACATTTAGCAAATCTGAAGGATTCACTCAGAGACAAGACAGAGCAGGAGGGCTCTCGCTTCACTGCACATTAATGAAGCTGAGTCACACACTCATGGTCGGACAATGAAGCAGCAGACACTGACAACTAAACGCAGATAAATACACATGAACATATTTATTTCAAATAGACACATGTAGGTAGGCAGGCACATTGAATACCTTCCCACGTTTTTTTTTCACTGAGTAGTATTCTAAATGACTCTACCAAGACATAAGAGGGATTTTCTTTGGGATCAACTAAATCTTGAGTCTGTTTATTTCAAATGTTTAAAAATAAAACACCAGTCATTTCTTTTCACTGTCTGTTTATTCTGTGGTATCTGAGCAAATGGACTAATGAGAAGTGTGTGATGAAATGAGATGTCAGAATGACAGCTGAGACTGTTGTCACACAGCTTAACACTCAAGACGCTGTGGTCTGGGAGGCACACAGTGCACTGTTTATTTGTCTGCAGGTGTGTGTGTGTGTGTGTGTTCCAGTGTGTTCACCATGGGTGTGTGATAGATATAAAGTGCTTGCATCTTTTTGTGTTTGTATGTCTGTGCATTTGTACATGTATCTGTAAGTAAAGTTCATATATGTATGCATGTGTGTGAGGATGTCTGTGCATTAATGTGTGTGTGTGTGTGGTGTGTGTGCGTGTGTATGTGTGTGTGTGGAGCTGCAGCTCTTTCTGGGCTGGCTTGTGTTTATCTTGGCCTGATCCCAAACCTTCATCACTTCTCTGCTGATAGCTCCATTCCTCCATCCCTCTAACCCTCCGGCTATTTACAAGTCTACCGCAGACTGCCTTTCCCTTCGTGCCAATATCCAATCCGTTTTGTTCCCTCTCCTCTCCTCTCCTCTCCTCTCCTCTCCTCTCCTCTCCTCTCCTCTCCTCTCCTCTCCTCTCCTCTCCTATGTTAAGATGGACCCTATTTGCTTTCATCCTGGTGTCATTTGCTTCGTTGTAGATTGTGTTGCAGCGTATGCCCTCATAATCCTTCTATGTCATAGGCTAAACAGACTGAACTTAACAAAACTGGAATATATATATATATATATATATATATATATATATGTGCTTCCACCCATTTAACATTTGCTTCATATTTTTAATGTACTGACAAAAGGATTATAATCAGATCATTGCTCCTTGTCACCAAAGTTCAATATTTTCCTTTTATATACTGTCACGACTCCTACTTTACTTAAATCTGACATGAATCAAAACCACCTCAGAGTAACTTTATCCTTGTCAACTCTCATTTTCTGAGAGTATTCCAGCATCAAAGGGACTTTTACTCAAGTGCCTTATGTACTATATGCACACACACAGTGCCCACACCAGCTGACATGCTGACATAATTCTCACACACATGCACACATTGAACTCAATCCAACAGTTGCAGAATAATCCTGGTAGTAGCCAGAGTTGGCTTATTCCCATGCAGTGCAAAGCTGATGTCGCCCTAATGCTGTTGTGCTTGTGGTTTCTGCAAGGTATACTGAAGCATTCCTCCAGCATGTGCTCATCTAAACAGTGCTAGTTAAAAAAGACGCATAGCGGCTTGGGATACACAGTCATGGCAGGGCTCCTCTGGGTGGCTCCTATCTGACAAAGGGCTCTGAGAGTTTTGAATTTCCTACGCATGTCAAGGTAGGTTAGCTGTTCCCAGCACTGGGCTGCCCTGAGGCCCTGGTGGGCTATCACTCACAATGAGCCCTCCCGTCTCTCTCTGTGGAAGCCTCCTTCTCTCTCTTCACGCCCTCCTCCCACCCACCACCTTGCCTACACTGACGCACTAGCTGTCTTCTGGCTGCCGTTCCTGGTTTACATGTGTTGCCCTTTTTCCTAGTCTGTGTTTCTCATCCCCCTCTGTCTCGCTCTCTGTTTTCCCCTCAGATCATAGTGTGTTAGAGTATGGTTCTCACTTGTCATTTTTAATTTTTCTCTCAACCCTATCATGCAAACGCTATCTGTTTGTCTGCAGTCCACAATAAGCCACAGGGAGAGGTCCTTTTGATTGCCGTAGGTGTTTTTGGTCATATTGATCTTGACTGAGGCTCCAGCCTTAGTTTATCTATTCAGAAACAATTAATATAATGTATTAGTATTAGTATTTTGAATATATTTTGACTTAAAGTTAGACAACCTGAGACTGACACAGCAGCTAAAACAAAAGAAACACCACTTTTTCTCACCTGTTAGTCCACTCTGTAGATTGGGTCACTGTGACGTAGTGAGAAAGAGACGGTCAGGTCTTCACATCTTACCCATCCACGCCTCAACACATAAATAACCATATCACTTCCAGGTTTACCTAGCCTGTTAGAGTTCTGCACTACACAAGCCGTTGCTGTTGCTTAATTGTGAATGCAGGCAGTTTGTGAGTCAAAACTAAAATAACTTTTTGCAGAAGAAAAATAAACTGACAGGGATTTTTCCTGAGAGGAAACCTTTAGTTTACTATATGACATGTTTCTTAATAGTGCTAAAGTGTTCAGTGTTCTTTAAATAAACAATGTGGAGTTTTGCATAGTGGGGCATGAAAGAATGTAGGAGTCTTGCTGCCCCTCTCACACATGTCAGCAATTTGGCTGCCTTGTGTATTTTGGATGTTGAAAAAAAGGAACATTTCAAAGTAAACGAAAGAAGGAAAGTCTTATCCGCCTGGCAGCTGCGCTCCGGACCAAATTGCTTTCAGCTGATGCGCTGCAGCTCAAACTTGCTTGGGTAATGTCAAGTGATGCATTGCAATACTGAGAAAACAACACAGACAAAAAATAAATAAGAAGGAAAAGAAATGCTGGAAAGTTCCACTGCTTATTCAGGCAAAGCCCACTAACCCCCCGAACAAGCAGACATGCTTGTGAGCTGGGTTTTTTTTTCAACATAATTTTCATATTGTTGTGTTGAGAATGTGACAAAACTGCAAAGATAAATAGAAGACATTTCAAAACTTAGATCATCAACATCCAAATGGCGCAAGAGTGAGAACTGTTTATGAGGAAGACATGAGGCAGGAAGAGAAGAAATAGATGTGACGCGCTTTCAGTAAATCAATAAATACACACAGAAAAATCACTGTGAGTGTCCAAAAGACATGTCAAAATATCTCCGTTACGCAAAGAAATTCTTCATCTGGACATAATGATGATGATAAAATAATTTATTTCATATATTACATTGTGTAACTACACGCTGGCGTCACTCGCTACCTGACAAACATGTAGTGAATGCCAGTGCAAACAAACATATGGGAAAACAAATGAAGGCACAAATCAAACATTACACAACATTTGTTTTTCTTTCAGCATGCAAGTATGCACTAATACAGAAAAATATTAAATCTCCCATGATATCCATAAAATACACAAAGTCACAATACAGATTTAAGTTTCAACTAGTGGAGGTAACAGAATTTATATTCAAAATGAGATTTTAGAGCATGTTAGAGATGAGATTTTGAACAAGATTTTATATTCTCTAAATTTTCACATGTTTTTAAACTGAGAGGTTTCCCACAATTCTCAGTGGGAGACATCTCAGCGCGCAGCTCCAACATACTCTTAAGTATAAGTTGCTAAGTGCAGTTGTTACGTTTTTAGAGGTGAAGGGACAAATCATTTATAATAACTATAATATGCTCTGAGACGGACACGGACTTCAGAAGAAATGTCTGGATACCAGAAATCAAATCTTGGTCGGTCTGAGTATCAACACACTACAGATTTCTCGTTTAACATTTAAGCAGTATATAAACATTTAACTGGTTAATAACACACTGTACTGTAGTTGTAAGCAGAACTGGTAACAGTGGTCATAACAGGAAATGTGTCCGTTAATAAATAATTTAAATATCCATATAGCTCTTTACAACTTGGTTATAGCATGTTATAATCCGGTGATTAAATGTTTGTACAGTGTAGTGTTTATGAATGCTAAACCTCCATTTAGTATTCATAACGTCAACATAAAGTCTTAATCAAAGAGGCAATAACACACAGTAAAGTCTTTTTGCACCTTTTTTGTACAGCTAAGATGTTTTATTTTTTATTTTATTTGATTGTTTTTAGGTGGATGAGTAATTTTACATTTATTAGACAGACAATAGATAGATTGATAGTAAGGTGTACAAGGGAACGTGGGACATTGTGATTACATGGTCAACATCCTCTACACCCCCTAAGACACCACTTTTTTTGATTTAGTCATTTCTTTCAAAGAAAAATATCTTTTTCTGAGCAAAATAATTTTGCTAAACTCTGGTTCATCTCAGTATTTTAGCTCTAACTAAATATTTCCCCTATTAAGAGTCACCACCTGCACACATTGACTTTTTCAGCAAAACAACACACAACTTTTTGTAAAAAATGATAAAAGGTTTTGGAAACCATAGTCCAGACCAGCTCTGTTGTGTGACAAGAATACAACAGGTTCACTTGCTCTCTCCCAGCCTCAGCTCTGTTTACATTCTGCTGGCAGGAGAATCTGGAAGCGTTTGGCTCGGCTTTGCACTCACTGGGAACTATCAGACAATTCTCATTTTAAACTATTTTGATATCAGCTCTGTGGAGAGTTGCTGTTTCCCTGAGAACATGACTTGCCTCTGGGCTCTTGGGTCTGTTGCGCCGCCAGAAGAATAAACAGAGAGAGGGAAAGAGAGAGGCAGGGAAAGACAAAGAGGGTAATGGAGAGCGAGTAAAAATAAATAAATTTAAAAAGTATAATCACGTCTCTGCTGCAGCCGCTGATCAGGATCTCACAATTCTGAAGAATCCAGTGTAAACAAGACAATGTAGCGCTGAAGATGAGAAAGTCCTCATATTAGGCAATTGCTGAAAAAACACAAACCATAGACCATAGATCACATTTGGGTAGACTAGTAGAAAATGATTGTACTATATTTAATGCATTGCACTCTGGGGGTTAAGGTTTACTGGTGAGCAGCTGACTCCTGTTGATGTTACTTGTCTTTTTTTTTGAATGAATGTTGTTCTGCAGTAGATTTGATGATTTGAATGCTGAATTGTACTGCAATGTGTTTTTAATCAAGAAGTTAAGTCCCATGCAAAAATCTTTGGTGTTTTTTTAGCAATGATGTGATGGTCATATATATTTATTTTCAGTTTTTACATTATAACAACTAGAAACACAGAGAGTGTTTTCTGAGTCCTTTTGTCCTTGACCTCTCCAAAGGTCAAAGACTCTACAGAGGTCACACTCAATATTTGTCATTTTAACCTACAGCAGCTGTTTTATTCTAATATTTTTTCATTTTTTATACTGTGTAAATAATTCCTATATTTTCTTGTTGCATTCTAATAAATACACTGAGAAATATATATATATATATATATATATATATATATATATGTTCATGATAGCATTGCCAAGACAACAAACCCAATTGTGGTCTAAGACGTTTGCAGAGCACTATATCTCCACTTTATGATACTTTTACTGCATTAGATTTCAGAGGCAAACATGACATATCCACGTCCATTACATATATTTAAAGACTTTTTAGATGAAGATATTACTGTTCTTTGTTATAGAATTGAGAAAAAGTACTCAAAAGTCGAAAGACTCTTCTTTCAGCACTAATAATCAGTAGAGTGTAATAAAATAATACAAATGCAGTATTATGTTTGTAAGCTTAAGTTACTTAAGTGCAATTTTGAATTCAGGGATTCTACTTTATTGTTTGTTTATAATAAGTTTATTTTTCAATACTTTACACAGGGACATTTCTGTATAACATGACGACATAAATTATAAAGGAATATACCATTAATTTTTCAAACAGCACATTTGTATCACATTGTTGTCTTGGTGTTACAATCTAACATCTCATTTAAACACGTAAATATGTTATGACTCATGACTCGCAGTCATTCGTTCCATTGTGTACACCTGTTTCTGTCTTTGTGTCCATCGAGTTATATTTGCTGTAATTATCTCTGTTCAGTTTGCTGTTACAGTTTTTCAGGTACAATATAATAATATACACATCTAGTCTGCATTATATGTCTCTTTAGGGGTGGCACTAAGTAACTTTTAAATTGTCTCATAACACACTACTCTACTTCTACACAGTCCAAACGGTCCTTTGGCCACTGATGTGTGTGTGTGTGTGTTTTTCATTGGATATGTGCCGTAAATGATATTTGTATTTTGATGTTTTGATTGTGCAATTTGCATGCATCCACTTTCATTTAGTATGGATTGTTTATGTGTAATACACTAAACTGACACGCTGATTCCTGACAAAACTTTGTCTGCTCCCAACATTGCAAAATAATTATGGCTGCTTTAATTTGCCCATTGTTGCACTAAAAGCTCTATTAAAGCTGACACACACACTGCTAATTGCATGTCAGCTGCATAACTCACTTGTGTAGCTTATTCCCTTTAAATTTTGACTTACAACTGTTTGTACTATTGCCTGTGACGGACATAACAATGAAACAAACATAATGAGCTGTTGTGTTGTAAAGTGGTGTTTTTTTTCCTTCTTACTAATGCATTTATGCATTTCTGAGTGAGTGTACATACACATTTTCTGGCTAATCAGCAGGCCCACCTTATTCACTTCAGGTTTGAATGACCTATTAGCCAAATGTGTTTATTCAGTGTTTAGTCACTATTACCCTCAGTATGATCCCTGCACTAAAAGGCTAATGGCTGAAAATTTACCCCCAGCTCGACTTCACCATAAAATAATTGATCACATGTGAAAGCAACTGGCACGCGTTTCCTCTTGTTTTCCCAAAGAGGTGATATCATGTGGTCAAGCTGCTTAGTCGTCACCGAGATAGCGTGATTGCTTCCGGTGGTGAAGAAAGGAACTAAAGAAAGAAAAGGAGATGGATGAGAGGGCAATGTGGTTCTCAGTGAGGCACTGTGGCATTAAATCACACATCAAATCAGCTGGTGTTATCGCTCAAAGGCCAGTGCAAAAATACAAATCCGCCACAGTCAGACTATGATTTGTCTTACAAGCTGTTTCAAATGCTCCGCCATTAGGAAATGATCCTTTATCAAAAACTAAACTAAGCAGCTTAAATTTAACTTTATTTTTATTTCTGGAGATAAACTTACAGCAGCATTTTTCATCTGCAATTTAAGATATTTGTCTCCCTGTAGCCATTGAGGTTAGATGGTCAAATATTTCTGCATTGATTTCAGTTGTTGTATCTTTACAGTTTGGCCTAGTCAGTCAAAAACCAGCATCAACTTTTTATCTTTAACATTGATGCTGAATCCAGACATGTAAACATGTATACAAATGTAATTTTTAGTAGGCAGGGTTGCAACATAGAGGCTGAAAAAACACACGTACACAGGCGCACATGCA
>JAUBNQ010000014.1:12407858-12426696 GCA_032353495.1 Ctenopoma kingsleyae | reverse complement strand
AAGTAAAGTAAAGTAAAGTAAAGTAAAGTAAAGTAAAGTAAAGTAAAGTAAAGTAAAGTAAGACGTATTTTGTAAGCTAACCTGAATGTTAGTATCATTCTGGTTTCCTTGCCAAAACGACAACTGGATGTCTCCATTGGCTTTTGAATTATTATTTAAAAAACAACAACAACTTTGTGACAAATGTTTATGATGCACATTTTATTCAGCAAGTACACAAATATCATATCTTCACAAATAAACACCTGATTTTCCTGATTTTTATACCTAAATACAATCATCAGAAGGCTATAAACAAACTATACCACAGTCGCACAGCTTCAACATCATCACTTTTCCTCTTAGCATGGCCTGATCTTGACAAATCTACAAGCTGGAAAGAGTCAACTAATTTGCATGTGAACACAACAGGTCGTGGTGACATTTCATATTCCCAGCCACCTCTGAAATAGTGCTCACTACTATGCACCTTATTTGACCAAGACAAATGGGAAGCTGTGCAGGTGCTTGGAGGTAAATACTAACATTGGTATACTAACATGCTGAGGAATAATGTTTACCATGTTCACCGTCATATTTTAGTGTGTTAGCATGCTAACGTTTGTTAAACAACACAGCTGAGGCAGATGGGATTAGTTTTGCAAGTATTTCAGCATGAAACAAAGTGTTGATTATGATTTGTGTTTTAGGGGATGGGCTCAGTCTCTTTCCTGCCCAAATAGGCATTAAGACAAAACTCAAATTTTCTTTTAATTAGACTACTGTTTGCTTTGATTTAAGCTGCACTTATCAAGCATGGTAGCTGTCAGCTCTTTATGATCATGTAATCATATAAATAATGCATCAATCAATGACACACACACAGATTGTTGTGGTGGCTTTAATCAACTAAGTAGGTCCATGCCAAAGAAAAGTACTTCTATGCAGTTAGTAGACACTATTATAAAGCCATCAGAATGTCATATGTTTGTGTGTGAGAGAGAGAGATTACTGACTGATCTTTTTTAATGATTCTCAGATAAATGCATATTTATTTGTTCAGGTTTTGTCCCATAAAATCTTATTTTTTCAAAATTAACTGTGAATTAGAAACTTTTTTTTATTATTATTATTTAACTAAAAACCTCTAGGGATCCTCTCCAGAGCCTGATTCTTCTTGACCCCTGGTTTATAGTTTTATAAATGAACATCTATAACTTCACCTCCTCAAATTACATCAGACTCAAACTGCTTTCTTCAGCTGATCAAACACCCTGTCGGTAAAGCTCTGAATTTACTGCAATAACATCTTGCCTCCTCCAGTCATCTCTCTTCCTCTTCCTCCTATGCCTGCTCTTGGCCTTGTCTTTCCATCCTGGTGTTTTCTCTCCATTAGCCCACCCCTGCCCTGCGTTCTCCTCCGGCTAAGGACAAGATCCGACCTCCTCCTCTAGTTGCAGGCTTCCTCTGTAAGACAATGGCAGGGCAAAGGAGCTGTGTCTGCACAGAGGTGTGTGCCCATTAATTTGCAAATGTACTTTTCTGTGTTTACTATAAACTACGTATAAGTAGCACCTCTATATTATTTCTGTGTTTTTGTATGTATCCAGTTCATGGAGTTTGTGTAGAATTGAAAAATTAATTAGATCAATTACCATGTGCATGTGAACATGTAGATTTATGATGCAGGAAACAGCGGCTATGTCACTGTAAAGCAAAGATTCCTGGCGCTCCTGCAAATACACACACATACACATAAACACACATACACTCTTTTGGCACTCATTCCTCCTGGAACCCCTCTGCGTCCACCACAAGGAACTCCCTTCCTGCTGTACTGCAGGCAGAAACGTACACTGAGTGACACATCCCCTTGGGCTCACAAGTCATCAGGATAAAGCCTCGGTAGTTGTGCATCCTTCTTTTCAAAAGTAAGGGTGAAAAAAAATAACTAAAGCACTTAGGATACAGCAGATACAGGTTACAGGAAATGAAAGTGAGAAGTCTTGTGTGTCCACGTACAAGCTGTCAAATATATTTATGAGATTATAATTGAGAAGGAGAAATGTATCAGCTGCGTGTTGTTTACTTCACATACTGTATATCAGCTCACTGTGCCTTCCTGCTTCGATAAACTATGTCATATGCTGCCATACTGGAAATTACAACCTTATTGATGTGGAGAAAATGATAGATTTCCAGAGTCTTGTGTTAGTTTACATCCTACTGTGTGTAATCTTCATGAGACAATAGCCTTGAGTGCCTGTGTTCACTTACAGAGGTATAATAATGTTCTATTCATGTAACCCTTCCCCTGTCTGTTTTAGCACTGAAATCCCACTTCAGATGGGCAAAAATGTCATAGCCACCTACTTTACCCCTGTGAATACAGATCACACGGCAGGATAAGGGTGATATACAAAATACATGAGATTAGAGTTGTTTCATTGAGCTTTTCCTTGAATTCTCTTTAACAATGCAGTAACAGTCAATCACCTGCATAAAACAGCCTAAATATAGGGTTTAAGACTTGTTACACCACTACCCGCAGCCATGGCTTGTAATTGAAACTTTTCCATTCTGTTTTTTTTCAAATGCTTTGGCTGCCGAGGGGAGATTGGCAGCTCTGAGTGGCCAGCAGATGAAGCGGCTGGCGTGCTAATGAATAGAACGCTGATTGCAGGATCCCCAAGATGCAAATTACTGTGCCTGCCACCCCTGACGACCGGCAATTACCGGGCCGCTGCGGCGGACGCCTCGTGCATATTCATCGCACCCGCTGGGCATATTGATCAACAGCTTACTTCAAGCAAGAAGCTCTGAAATCTATCATGTCACTCAGTCAGTGCTAAAAAAAATATTCCTTCTCTTCCTGTTGTCAAAATTGACACAGTAGTATCTAGTAGGACAAGTCCTTTAACTATGTGAGGAGTGTTTATTTTAATTAAGGCTCAGGTACAGTCTAATTGCTAATGTGTCATATTAAAGAAGAAGTGACACAACATGTCAGTCATTACAAAATAATCTTAAATCACATATTAATTTCTGCTTGTGTTTTACCTAATTAACTGCAAATTCACTGTTCCACTGATGACTTGCAGCTTTAAGATTTGTCTCTATCTTGACAAATATTTCAGCTTTTAAAGATAAATGTTGCACAGCAATCACCATTAAAATACTAAACGTAATGTCTTTTTTCCAAAGTTACTTAACACCACTTATATTCATTAATGATTAGTTCATTTTCATTTAGTTTTACAAGAGATTATTAGTCTTTGTAAGTCAGATTTATGTCATTATAGTAATAGGTGTTCATTAGGGAGTGCGTTAAAGTGACAAGCATTTTTCCTGTTTTGATTCTGCTAATACACACCTACACTTAGCTGATTATTTCAGCTCAGTATTTAACCCTCAATGTGACAAATGGAGTTTTCCTGTTGTAGTTCAATTTTGGTGCACATAACTGACATTTTGGAGAGCATACACACAAACACCCACACACTCTCCACATACATGCACTGAGTGCAGACTTCAGAACATGGAATATGAATATGAAAGGGCTTCTTTCAACAACAACGGAAAAACAAGAGTGCTGCCAGTGGTTAATGGGACCAAATGAAGGAAAACTGAGCAACATCAGATTTCGAGCTCTCTCCCTCAAAACAAACATCCAATGATCACATTAGCGATGGAGCGCAGAGCTGTATCATTATTGTCTTTTGTGTTTTGTCTGGTTTAGAACCTCAGCCATTTTTACTTTTGAAAAAAAAAACAACATTTCAAATGGAAAAAACAAACAAACAAATTTTTTCTGGAGAGTCAGATTTTCTAAATGATTTTTTATTTTTGTCACAGTTTCAGTTTTGTGCCCACTTGACTGCAGGTAGTGATAAAAAATGACAATATCAGCAGCATGTGACAAAATCTCTTGTCTGTTATTTAAGTAGGAGCAGATCATTTTGACGAACACACAGGAACCAGTGGTGACCTCCTTTACAGTGACCTACTTGCAAATTTTATGGTCATATTAACCTGGTAAGGGGCAAAAATTTTCCTATTATATACCAATCCCCATACCTACCCACCCCAACTGCTGCGTTGCATTTTAGTTGTCAAATAATGCTTTGGTACAGTACATCAAATGACAACATTTATATTCACTATTGTACATTGTATTAACAACATATACAATAGTAAACAATAACTACACACTCAATTTATACACAAAATTAAAAATTACCACCTGAATTTTAAGCCTAAGGAAAATATATATGTATTTCTTTACTGGACCTCGCAACCCACCACTGTGATTAGACTTTGATTTTCTAAAAACAGAAATACACAGAAGTTCAATGATCCAAACTGCTCCAACTTTTTGCAAACAGTGTTATGTTCATGCAGGACCCCACGTTCATTGTGAGATGCTGACTGAGCAAATTGATTTTCATTTTTTAAGTCTAATTAACTGAATGAACTGATGTACTGAAACAGCCCTGAAGGTCCTAAAACAACTGGTGACTTATCCCAGTGTGAGTCTTCACACCATTATATCTACTGCTGGGGTGTCACTGAGCAAATTACATCGACTCACATTGTTACAGTGGCTCAGCTGTCAACAGGACTGCAGTTGTACCACTAAGCAGCTCCCAAAGGTGCTGCCCTCCCTCCTTTTCCTGCTACTTCCCCAGACTGTGAACAGGATAAGGGTGCTGTGTTGTTAGCCAAGTTTCCCTCTTAAATGAAGGTTAACACACACATGCACACTTGTTGGCCTTGCTGTAATTGTGTGGACAATCATAGACATAATGCATTTGCAAGCCAAAAATATTAACCCTAAAACCACGTCTTAACCTTCAAACAGCCCTTTGAAGTACAGAGGACTGGCCATGATGTCCTCACACTACTAAAATGTCCTCACTATAATGGTTTCCAACTAAGGTCTACTCACACAACCAAAGATATGTACACATACACAAACATACACACACAAATACAGACCTCGTCCTCTTTCAACTTTTGTTACACTCACCAGCTATGCATATAGATCTATATCTTAAATATTACCAAGCCTTCTGATAAAAATCTCCACACACATACTGAGTGGTCTGACGTGTTTCCGTCACACAAAAGCAACCTGCACTCAGGCAGCGGGGAGGAAAACCCAAATGGAGAAGGAAAAAAGAAACCGATTTTTAAAGCAAAAGAAAAGAACGAGTGAGTGCAGGTGCTGACCTCCAGAGTGGCTCACATATGTTGTTATCTCTGTGTAATTTTTCCGCTGCAGATTCTTATCATCTTATCAGAGAATGGTGCTGGACTGAAGTCCACCCATCAAACAGTTACTTGGGGCCCAAATCACATCAATCAGAGTCTGGAGTGGAGTTTCTTAAATTGGTGGAATAATGAATCTACTTCAGTTCCTTACCTTCGATTTAAACTTTTGATGGGGAACTGTGAGAAACAAAGCAGAGGTAGGGGATTAATTGTTAAAACACTGAATTGAGAAATAAAAAAGCAGAAGAAAAACAAATTGTGTCTTTGCATGCAAATGCAACTTGTTTGCAAAATTCCAGACTAGAGAATTGGGCACCATTCACAGACCATTTTCTGAGTCATTATTATTATCTTATTACATGGCAGTGATACTTGGTGTTACTTTAATTCTTAATCATGTAACTAGCTGAGATTGAATGGTTTGCATTTGTACCATTTTTATCAGCAGCCACATGTTCAATAATACCAGACTCCATTAGTTCTCCATCATGGTCATGATATAGCTGAAAACAGGCCTATTATTTATAGTTAATGAAAAGTTAACGTGTTGCAACAGTAACATTAAAATTTCTTCTTTCTCACTTAAATAACAAATAACATGCATCGACCAGCTCAGCCCCCCCACATTAATTACCGAGGTTTGTACTTGAACTTGAATGAAGTTTTTTGCTCTAATCAAACTGTGAAACTTTTTTTTGTGTAGGGTATCTTATTATCTGGGACCTTAAACTTTCCTCATCAGGATAATAATGCTGCTGATGAAGTTTAAATACCAAATGGAAAGTTGTAGAATAAGCTTATTGTGTTTTGGCTCTTTCCTCATCGGTGACTGAATTTGTCCGTTTGTCTGTGGTGAAAGCTATAGTGAGCCCTGACAGGACCAGGATTGTAACAGAAAGCAGTGACTTTAGGAGTCAGTCATGTTCATCACCAAAGCTTGATGCTAAAGTCATGTTTTCTTTTTCGCAACTTTTATCTGGTTGGACTCACAGAAGGATATTTTGTGGTTTTAATGCTTTTACACAGCAGTCACATTTATGTTTGTGTGCTTTGCTGCTGGATTATGTTGTATCATCAACTTAAAATAAAGTTGATGTAAAAAGAAAACAAAAATCTGAAATGATTTTGTGTTCATGGTGTGGTCATGCTCTAAGCTGTCGTGCTGATTTTGATGTTAATTTCATGTTCATGCTCATTTTCTGAACGTTAAATAAACCTTAAAATTGTCTGTGTGGTTTATTGTCTTTTCAAATTATGGAAGCGATGACCTGGTCTGGACAAACACGCCACAAAGTAAGTATTCTTCTGTGTGTTGGTGTGTGCATTTTACTGGTTTGGTCACATGATCACTTGTGACAGGGGTCATTAGGGGTCAAGTGGGGTCATGAGTACTATCCTGACATCCTGCCCGTCTAATCACCTGCTTATTTATTTAACTACCAAACCGACTGAATGACTGAAAGAGAAAGTAAGAAAGTGAAAGTGAGTAGAAAGGTTGATTAAGGTTCAGCATGATCAAGGATGAGAGATGTGTGTCTCAGTTTTAGTTAAAGTACAAAATGTTAAACACATCTTGTTTATCAAGTGAACATCTCCCTTCTTAAGCTCTTCATTAGCAGTGGATCAGCTGTTACAAATGTGAGTGACTTATCATTTAAATCCCAGTGGAGATACAGTTTCAAAGATAAAAAAATATGTCAGGAACTGAATATGGATTTGAAATGTATATGAAGCCATCCGGAACATTTCCATCTGATTTAATGATGTAGCTGTAAATAAAAACAAAGAGACTTACTCAGCTGACAGAATATATTTGTGTTTGACCTGATGCATTCAAACTGTAGTTTACCTCTTATCCAATGAAAAAGTAAATTTAGGTGTCCAGTCAGAATAAGGAGGAATGTGTAATACAAGAAAAATGGCAAATAGCGTGTTGCTGCCATCTTTTGGAAAGTCCTGGAATCAGTTTAAATGCACACTTACCCTGTATTTACTGTGCTTCACCACACAGTGGTGACATATTACAACTGTGATCATGTTGAGATCTTTCATCTGACAAATGCTGTGGCCTAATAAGAATATACTTCAAGTGAATTTAATTAAATTAAGTTCAAATTATTTTCCTTTTTTTTTTATCATTTTTTGTCTCTTCCAGTTCCACTTTAACTTTATGTCCATTTCCTGGTATACCTTATTTCATAACCTTACAACGTAAGATCATTATCTTCCTTTGAATTATTTATACAACATCTTTAAAAAATTACTTCTTAAAACTATTTTTACACATGTCTGTCTTCTTGAGCACATTTCTATGTATTTGTTTTCATTTTAATTTGTCACAATGGTTTTAGGAATCCTATACAAATAACTTTTATAAATTATTTTGTTACTTCACTAAGAGATTCACTGTTTTAAGTCACATCACGCAGGACAGCACCTGTTGAAATACTGTATTATTTAATACTATCATTCTGGGTTACATGATTTTATTTTTAGGCTGATGTGTATAGGCAAACAAACCTTCATAACAGTGACTACTGATGCTGAATGATAACACTTTTGTAATTTAATTGCTTATTCCAAAGTTTTGCTTCTCCATACATGGATATGATCAATATGATCATACACCAAAACACATAATGGTCACTGGAAGTGAATTTGTGCCACTGTACTTGATATCAGCAGGTAAGACTCAACAACACAGTTACTCTGCAGAACTGCCTTGGCCAGTTTAAAAATAATAGCAATAGGTATCCACATTTTGCTCAAATAAAACTCAAAAGAGCAAAAGGTTGATGGTATGTTTGTGGGTCTAAAGGGATTTGCAATGCTAAGAGACAATAGAAATATAAATTTAAATATGATAATATGTTGGAAACAGAAGTTTCACCCACACATTTTCAGTATCAAACATCCCTCTATGTTGATATAAGACTTTGCATGCACAAAGTCCACAGGGGTGTGAAGAACTGTGTCAGTGTTACTCACATGTTTCCTTTCCTCTGCAGGATTATGACTGACTGATGAGTAGTCACTGAATGGAAATGAAATGGTAAACATTCACCACAGCACTGTCGGGTAGTGTTTTACACTGTAATACTCTGCAAAGTTGACCAGGCCAATCTCACTCACAAACACACATCTTTTTGTGGGTGTGTATTTGGTCAGTCTATGGTTTTCATCTGTAGCTGAAATACTCATTTGACCAGACAAGACTAAAATCCAGGAGGTACTGACACCCTGTCCTTTTTGACATGAGCGTCCACAGCCAACACTGTGTTTGTTTTAAAGTGCTTCAGCCAGCAGGGTTTTTTTTCTCTGAGTGACTTGCTGAATATTTGATCTCTGGCAGGTAGAAAGAAGATCAGGTTACAGCAAGGTGAGTGACTGCAGGACAGGAGGCCTCCAGAGAGCCAGATACAGTAAACAGTAAAGGGGTGGAAATGATAATGGGATATTTAATAGCTCAGATACTTGATAGGGCACACTTTAAGGCGATAGAGATACTGATTGGTATAAGGCACCCTCTATGATGTTACCCTCTTAAGACTTAAAGTCCCTTTTCTGCCCAAAAGTGTGCTTTGCTTTTTGTTGCTTCACTTGATGTTTCATTGTGTAGAACGAGTTTGACGAGAGGTTTCTCTGTTCTCACCTTAAATCTAATTTTGATGTAAATGTATGAACATGACATCACAATGAGTTTAAAAGCCAGTCATGGTCCAATATGAAACTTGCACAAGTGATGTGGAACCTTGAACCTTCCAGCATACATTGAGAATGGGAAATCTTTATATACGCCCCACTTATAAATGGGGATAAGCATTGTAATTATTATAATTACAATTAAACATATAAATCAAGCATTTTTTGCAATTCTTTTTTTAAGCAACAGATCTATCATATTTTATTATGTTAGATCTATAGAATTGGTCATGAAACATATTTTATATCAGTACATTGAGGTCAAACTGTAATTACAAAGGTAATCAGCTGCAATTACAAAGGTAATCAGCTGCAATTAAAAAGGTAATCAGCAATATACCATGCCATTTTTTTTATTACAACATTTCTCAGGTCTTTCTTGACAACTTCAGGTGCAATAAACACACCTCCTGTCTGGCTTTAGTTCCTCCCACTTCCTGCACACCTGCATATAAGCTCACCTGTCGCATCAGCAGCACACAGCCTCCTGCATTCCTCTGGATCCCACCCTGACTCTAACTGAAGAAAACCGTGGTGAGTAGAATCATTTTTGAAGAAATTATATATTTTTATCAATTGGACTAAATCTGTCTATCTAAATAATTTGCATTAATGTGCGTTCGTTGAGGTTGTGAAAAAATGAAGCATTGCTCTAAATCAGAATAAAAAAATAAGGAAACACGACCTTTTTGTTGTATCAGTGAGATGATTTCAAAAAAGTGAGATGAAAGCCTATTTCCTGCTGAACAAAGTGCCTTCTTGTGAGACTGGAATTCACTCTGAATATTTTCCCGATCATTTTCCCAAGCTCTATCTTTCATCTGAACAAGGACCGTCTGTCTCTTGCTGGGTTCTTTGTAGTGTTGTGGGAACGGTGTTGCAAGGATCGAGTGACAGGGAGAGAGAGGTTCCATTGATTGCTTATCTGCCACTGAAACCCTGCTGAGAAACACACGAAAGCAACACACTCACACACACACACACACACGCACACACACACACACAGACGGACTAAGATGCCCTGTCCTGTTCTGTGTTTAACATTCAAATACCAACCAGTTTTGCTTGAAGTCCAGGAAGTTGACATATGTAAACAGCTGTTAAGCTTGATATTAAACTAGGTTTTATCAAGATGTGAAACAGGAGTATGTATGCCAGTAGTCATCAGTGAAAATGTTCTTTGAATATAAACTGGTTATAAAGAGAAACATAAGTTTTTAAAATCTTAATTTAGATAACAGCATGTCAACATTTAAGAACATGTAACCAGAATTATTTAATAGTAAACCTTTGTGGCACCACTTTTCATCCTCTTTTTCAGTTTCTGTTGTGTGAGAAACTCCTCTTAAACATAAACTGCATGCATGCATCTTATTATCATGGTAATAGACTGTATGAGAGTGTTCTCATTTCTGCTGAGAGGCTCTTCTTCGACCCAGGGTTGAGCTTTCGTCATTTACATTTAGATTTTACCCTGACTTGAGTTGAAGTTGTATTTCAACAGACCTGAGAATAACAGACTGAAGTGGTTTTGACCATCAACGCTGTCATCTTATTGATGCAGATAGCTAGTTTGAATTGCCACTAGGAAACCATGTACTTGTTTAGAGACCCCTTACATCATTTTCAGTGGGTGTTCAGTGGTCTTAAATATTAGGCCCTACTTCTATTTCCATTAAAGTCTGGCCAAATGCTAGAATAAAACACATTTGCTTAAGGACCAGAAAGACAGATCTTAAATAACACTAGTTTTAAATGGCTGCAACAGGTCAGACAGTCTTATCTATTTTTCTGTAGTTATGTAGTCTATTTATGGGATGAGTAATTTCACCATCCATCCAATCTCTCCTCAGAGAAATGGACCTACAAGAGATGTGACATCTGTGATCTATTTCTCTCTTTATGTTTATCCTCCATCTTGTCTTTTCAAGTTCACCAATGTATCATCTTTTAAATCCCTGTTCCTGTGCAATGCTCTTTCTCACAGCCATCCATCATGACCTCCAGCATGTCCATGAGGAACTACTCTATGAGCCGTCAGCCCTCCTTCGCCTGTCGCTCTCTGGTGGACACTGGCCGTGCTCGCTCCCGTGCTTCTGTGTCTTTTGCATCAGCCAGCCCGCTGACCCGTTCAGCTTCCATTGGTCAGGATCTCAATGGGCCGATGAGCCTCCAGCTCAATGGACTGCATGGCACCAGCACCAATGACAAGGAAGCTATGCAGAGTCTCAACAACCGTCTGGCCAACTACCTGGACAAGGTCTGATACATTACAAGCTATTAGGCTGTTGATCAGCAGCCAAATGGGTGATGGGTATATGTCTGTTTGGAACCCACTAAAGAAGGAAATGATACTAGTAGCAGCAAGTTGGACACACTTTGATCATTACACTGTTGCTTTCTTTTTTCTTCCTCCAGGTGCGGTCACTTGAGCGCTCCAATGCAGACCTGGAGATGAAAATCAAACAGTTGATGCTCGACCGCATTCCCAAAGGTCACGACCTTGATTCCATGATGGCCCAAGCTCATGCTGTTGAGCAGGAGGTGGGTGGTGGTGGAATGTGCAGCTACACAAACATACACAACAGGTTCACTTAAATAGCCAGACTTCAAGTTTAGAGTTTTGTAAATCAATCAGCAAAGTCCAAGGTTTTGATGACTTTGGCTATTTTACATAGACAAAACATTCATGCAAATGCTGTCATGTGCAGTGTCTTTTAGGAGGAGCTGCACCTTTAATCAGATGAGTTAACTTACACGAAATGGAGCCAAGGAGAAGTTAATCATTATTTTATGTATGTTCAGTGGGCAGAAGCAGTCACAGTTTAGTGAACCAGAAATGTGGAATATTATTGCACAGGTATTCAAGTATTCATGTTTCTTTTAACCATTTGTGATTACGCCATTTTAAATACCATTTTATTCTTAAAAACAATACAAATATAACATGTGAAGCATGCATGCGCGTGAAAGTTTGTCTATTTTAACATGGTTACCACCTGTTAATATTTGTCAGGTGAGGAAGAAGACCTTGGAAAATGCTCGTCTTATGTTAGAGATCGATAATGCTAAACTGGCTGCTGATGACTTCAGAATCAAGTAAGTAGTTAATACTTGCAGTGAAGAGATGAAAAAGCGAAAGCTTTAGTTGGTTGCCTTATTTGTCTTGTTTTGATGTATTTTAAATATAAATGCTACATGCTGTAGTTGGCACTGCACATTTGTGATAAATAATGTGTTTAATAATTATTAAATTAATTAATATTATGAAATTAAATGAAAGTAAAAAAATAGGTATTCTGTCTGATGAGGTAAACTGTGTAAACTCTCCACTGTTTTTTCCTGCCACTACAAGGTGGGAGACTGAGCTGGTGATGTGTCAGTCTGTGGAACGAGACTGTGTTGCTTTAAAAAAGGCCAAGACTGACCATGAGCAGATCATTGCCTCGCTGAGGGGTGATCTGGACAGCCTGAAAGAAGAGCTTTACTTCCTCAAGAAGAACCATGAGGAGGTAAGTGTTGTGTGTTGCTTACATGTTCTCATTTTTTATATTTAGTTATTTCACCACTTTTTTACAGTATTTAGTTGTCCCTAGTTTAGTTGTATCATTTGGTTCATGTCAGTTTTCTTTTTGGCACAATGTCACAAATAAGATGCTGGTCATCAGACTCACTCAGTTTGGTGGACTCACAAGGTCTTTTTAATGCATGCAGAAAAAGACTTGGGGAGGGGGGACAGAGGCATAGGCGGTCCTCTGGTTACTACAGACAAAAGGAACAGGTAGATCTGGTTTCTCACACCTGCTCATTATGTCCAGGCAGCTGATCTGAAGCGTCCTAACTACTGTCCTCTAAGGGAAAGAGAAACTCAGATGTGCTGCCCCTCTGTCAGTTGAACTCCCTGTTCTGAAATAAGATGTGAATAAAACTGTACAGATCTAAGTCCACTATAATAATGTGGTACATAGAAGAATTAATTTAGCTCTCACATGTGTTTTTGGTGAATTGTGGAATATATCACACACCTTTACCACATACTTACATAACTACAGTAAATTTTAACATTTGACCTTTGACCACCATTTAATCCTGTCTGCTATGAGAGACATGATGATACTTGTTTGGTCTTTTGAACTGGTTCTGGTTTGTCCACTCTCTCCTATGTGATCTGCTATGTGAGTTCCTTGTGTTGAACATATAGACTTTTGCCCCTCTCAAATACACAAGTAGCAAATCTGGGGATGAGTGGTTAAACTAGAAAGCCGAGTTTTCTCTCATGCGTCAATTTCCCACAAAAGGATATAATCACTGTAAATGAAATAAAGCATATAACTGACCTGTTTAATGGAGAATTGTTTAAGAATATGGCCTGGTAGCTCAATGGGGTAAGCATCAGACTGGGATGCAGAAGGTGGCAGGATCGAATCCCAGCCCAGACTCCTAGCCCATCCCCCATACCAGGTGTATCCTTGAGCAAGACACTCAGCGCTAGCTCCTTGTAAGTCGCTTTGGATAAAAGCGTCTGGCAAGCAAAGTAAAATAAAGAATATATATTAATATACAGTGAAAACATTAATAACAGACCACATCACATTAAAACAAATTGCGTGTGATGAAACATAATGCCTGAGAGAAGAGAGAGTGAAAGAGATCCACGGAGCAGAAGTGTACCGTGTGTGTGTGTGGACAGATGTAAGATGAGCTCTGTGCCATCAAGTATTGATGGAGACCATCTAAATAATAAAGATGCCCTCACATCCTCTCTGCTGTCCTGTGGTTTAGAATTCATGAACATGGATCCATGCTGGATCCATATGTCGTCTTTAAACACATCCACAAATACAACACGGACACATACGCACACACAGTATGGTGTAACTTTTAGTAAAACACATTATGTTCTTTTCACTCAAAAATAAAAAAACACACACACTATAACAAAGCATATAAACAAAGTAAATAAACTAACTAACTAACTACATCTGCTCCTGTAGGAACTTGAGCAGATGAAGTCTCGTATTGCCAGAGATGAGGTAAATGTGGAGGTGGATTCTGCCAGCGGCCCGGAGCTGGGCACTGTTCTGTCTGATCTGCGCTCCCAGTATGAGGGGATTGTCAAGAAGAACAAGGAACAGGCAGAGCAGTGGTACCGCAAGAAGGTCGGTGGAGAAACTCCAATTATCATATTTCTTCCTTAATCATTTGATTCACTGAAATATTTGTTAATTTTATCGTGACCTTCGGTTAAGTTACAGTCTATGTTAAATGGCCTGAATATAAGATTTTTATGTCCAGTTGGAGACGGTACAGAATGAGGTGAAGGAGAGCAACGAGGCTCTAAGAGGAGCCCAGAGTGAGCTGACCGAGAGGCAGCGCTTCCTGCAGACGCTGGAGGTGGAGCTGGAGAGTCTCCACAAACAGGTAAGAAGCCACACGTGAAGTGGACCAAAATGCACACACACACACAGACAGACAGACGTTAGATGACGTTAATGACATATCAAGGAGTCTCCGTGTCTACATATACCACAAAGTTAAGGTGTTGTGTTCGTCTGTGGTTTTGTGTAATCATACTGTAATTGTGCAAGTTATATTTATACATTAGAAACTATGTCACTACAAGATCTAATACACATAAAGCAATGCAAATACCATGATAAGATAACTGTAGCTCTTTAATCGTTCTGGAGGAAACTGTTATGCCAATGAAGATGATTTGAAAATGCAGTTATGAGGATTACCTCTTCACAAAGCCCATGTGAGTTATGATACTATGTTAAAGAAATAAGGGATTAGCTATATAACAACACAGCAAATTCCTAGAGAAGCTCAGACTCTGTCTCGATTTTTTTATTTGTGTATTTCCATGCTACCATACGGAGCTTCTGGGAAAAATCCTTTTGTTTTTCTCTCTATAATCCTGAGTTGACAGTAAACATAGTCTCCCACGCTGCTAAGTCACACAAGGGCATACTGGATTCATTTGTTGAGTTTTATGGGAGTGAGTTTCGGTGGTGAGATGGGTAATCATGTCTAAGCAGTAAATGTTTGCTTTGGATGCCAAAGTCTTGTCAGCTCACAGGTATTTGTTGATAATGGTTTGGGAAGTAATTTCAGAATTGGGAGAAATTCTTGAGGTTTGACTTCCACCGGCAAACAACTTCTGAGGAAAGAGGAGGCTGAAGAGCCAAAACCTCAGTCAGCATTCTACACTCACTGTGATGAAGGGTAGATATTAGGGTTCACAGAATTGTGAGTAATGTCAGGGCATTTCTTGATTTTTACAACCATTATTCAAGTTTCCATGTTCCCTTCCTGTTTGAACTGTGAATTTATGGTATGCTTATGGGCAGCATTAACAACACACAGTGGTGACAATAGAGCTACAAATGCAGACATTAAAGCAGCCCAGTCAGTTATTAAATCTCCTTATATCTTCTCAGATAGCAGCACTGGAAGGTAACCTGGGTGAGACGGGTCAGAAATACTCTGCTGAGATGGAGAGGCTGCAGGCCACCCTGAACCAGCTGGAGGACGACCTCTCCACGCTCAGGCTGGACATGCAGCGCACCAAAACCGACTATGAGCAGCTCCTCCGCATTAAGCAGAACCTGGAAATGGAGATCGCCACCTACAGGCGTCTGCTGGAGGGAGAGGAAACGTGAGTTTTCAATAGTCTCATGAAGATTTACCATATACTGTAGATTTCATTATGCAGAAATTAATAGTTCAGGTTCAAGAAAAGTGAAGCACATTTTGACTGGAAATCAGACCACTGCATGAAAGCTGTGATAGCAAATCAGGGTTATTCCACTAAATTTTGATTTCTGAACACTTCCTAAGCTGAAACATTAGTAATGTGTCTTGTTTTGTTTTTTTTGCATTATTTGAGGTCTGAAAACACTGGACTTTTTCTGGTATTTTGACCATTTTTCATTTTCTGCAAAAAAACTTATACATAGACCTTACTTTTGGCAGTTTTGGGCTTCATCTGTAATAATTACTTTGTAATGAAATCTGGGACCATAACAACATTACTAAATACATGGCTGATGGGTATCATAATCCCCTACACTCTCGTTTGAAACATTCACCTCAGTTTAAAGTGCAAATTCCTGCTGTAAATTTGAAGGATTTAAGTTATTAACCCCAGTTATTATTGTTATGCACGCACATTGAAATCCTGTGAAAAGGGGATTAATACCAACACTTTAGGTGTGGTCAATTTCTGTTTTACCACCAGACAAAGTGGTTTAGATGTCTAGCTAAACTGTTGACTTGTTTATAACCTGTCTCATTGTCTGAGTGTTTGTGTTTTTTTGGCCAGTCGCCCATCACTGTAGTAATGATGTCATGTTCTCAGAGCTTTGGTGAGCTGAGTAAATCGTATCTGTGCTCTAAATGTTAAGCTGTCAGGAGCCCATTAACTTATCTTAGCATGAAGACTTAAAGCAGGGAGAAACCGCTAGTCTGGCTCTGTCCATACGGAACAAACCTGCCCATGTTATCTCATCTAGTTTTATTTACACATCCTTTTTGTACAGTGTGATGTGTTATGAGCTTAGAGTTTCTGGTATCCGGATTTAATTCCCATCGGACAGAATAAGCCTAGTTATTTTTCAGTTTCCTGTCATTTTGCTAAGTTTACCGGCTGTTAGCACTATATTACAGACATAATAGTCTTAAGAGTGGTCTCAATGTTCTAATCTAACTGTGCAGAAAAATATGAATGTAAGTCATTTAAACTCTAATGTTTTGCTTCTGCCCCTCAGAGTCAAAGAAGTTCCTCCTCCACCAAAAAGTGAGTCCTTGCCTTATGATTTTTAATAGCTAAAAGAAAGTGAAGCAACTTGTATGTCAGAGCAACAGTTTTACGTAACAGTCACAGCATCGGCCATTCATTCATTCTGAAGGCACCTTATCACAACCTGTACACACGAGGGAGGTAAAGAGTGACTAAAGCTGAAATGATGAAGGAGATAAGAGAAAACTGGTCACAAATTACTTTTTAACAGCTGTTACACATTAGCTAGACCTTATAGTCGTAGACAGCGTTGTAGTGAAACTGACAGACAGACATTTAATCCTTCACACACTCCCAAGAGACACAAACAAACACCACTAAGAGCTCAGCTGCTGTAGCAACAAGTGTGGGTGTGAAAACATTCGTCCCAGTGTTGTAACGTCGTCTTAATTCGACTGACTCAGTCTGAGCTGCTGGATTAACAAACTGCAAGGTGTTTTAAAAATGTTTGTCTCACAACGTCCAAAGAGTAAAGACACCCCAGAGTTAAAGCTGGTTTTACAGATATTTTAGTCTAATTTCATAATTTTTCTCTTCTCGTCTAACTAAGACGTTTAGATAAATAGACAACAAAGATATTTTTTCTTTTTGGGCTTTAATCTCATCTTTCTGTGCAGAGGAGCCAGATGTTCGCACCAGGAAGATCGTGAAGGTGGTGACTCAGACAATGATCAACGGCAAAGTGGTGGACGAATCCAGTGAGGTGGAGCAGATTGAAGAGACCAAGAAATAGACAGAGGAATGAGGAAGAGGTGGAAATAAGAATTAAAACCAAAACTGATTAAAAAAAAAGTGATGTGCAAAAGAAAGAGAAAAATGAGAGAAGCTTAGAGTCAGAAAATGACAAAAGAGCTGTGGAGATAGAGCTCCACATTCATGCTTACAACTGAGAAATATTGTTTTTAAATCAGACGTTTTTGGGGTTGTACTACTCAACTATGAATGTTTTGTGTTTTCTCTAGTCTGACTTATCATTGACAAGTAACAAGTAAAGTAAAAAGTGTAAAAGTATAACTACCAACAAAAATGTCCTGTACGGCTATAGCTGCATACTTACATATGTTTTGAATATAAATGTGTGTGTGTGTGTGTAACAAGAAATGACTAACCATTGCTATACCTTTATACTGTTTTACTAATAAAATGTTGTGTACTTAACCAATATATTTATTTCTTAGTGTGGCAAAGTTTACTGTAATAAATTGAATACTAAATGCCTTTACTCCAATACGAGAATATCACTTAATGGGATTTGCTGTTGTTGTGTTCTGTCTGAATAAAAAGGTTTTGTTAACCCATTATGTTTACTTCTTTGTTTTCTTTTTTCACATTATGGCTGAATTAAAAAAAAAGGCAACACACAGTGTCTTAGTGGATTTACTTCTGTTGTGTTGATGCTTTTATTAGTCTTTTTTTGTTTTTTGATGTTGATGTCGTTGCAGAAAAATTGTAATGCTCACAAGCTGGTGTTTATCATTTCTAAAGCCTACCAGGTTACTCTGCTATATGTTAACATTTTCTAATTAAAACCAAACAAACTAGTAATGACTAATGGCATTCACCTGAGACCAAATTTCAGACCAATAGATCTAACACTTGTTGAGACATATTACTGAAAACCACAAATGGCAACCTGCTGCCAGCTGCAGTACGGTAAATTAGCCAAGTTAGTGACTTATAAGTTAAGTTTTTAAACAAATGTCTATCAAATTGTAAGGTAAAAATAATTACATTACCCGCTTAGTGTTTACAACTTCAGATTTAATGATATACATTTCAGTTGTTCCTGAGATATATCTGATATATACTAATGGGATGCACATTGATTTTAACATTTGACCTTTGACCACCAAAATCTAATCAGTTCATCTTTCAGTTCAAGTGGGTGCTTGTGCCAAATTAGAAGAAATTTCCTCAAGGCCTAGCTGAGATATTGCGCTTAAGAGAATGGGACAGAAGGATAGACAGGCAGAAAACAGAAAGCGTCTGACCGAGGCTGTCGCCAGCACGGACTCATAAAAATGGAGAAAAGATCACTAGAAGAGATGAAACGAGAGAAACAGGTGCCTTAGGCTGTAA
>JAUBNQ010000014.1:12380144-12390808 GCA_032353495.1 Ctenopoma kingsleyae | reverse complement strand
AACCCTCTGGCCAAGCTACATGGCTCCTCCATTTTGGAACGACACCATCTAGAGTTTGGAAAGTTCCTCTTGGCTGATGAGGTGAGAAAGAAAAGGTGAAACAGAGAATAACTTAACCAAACTCATACATTACTGAGATCACGAACTACCACTGATGCCGATCTCTTTCCTCTCATCTCGCCTGCAGTCACTAAATATCTACCAGAACCTTAACAGGCGACAGGTGGACCATGTCATTCATCTCATGGACATCGCCATCATCGCCACTGACCTGGCTCTATATTTCAAGTCAGCACATTCTCTCATTTGTTCACTTTACCAGCTTGTTCATTCCCTCGTGTTGCTCATTTTCCTGTGTCTATGAAGAAAAACTACGCTAGTAAAATAGTTCCTCTCCTCACATATTGCCAGAAAGAGAACCATGTTCCAGAAGATTGTGGATCTTTCACATACATATGAGGATGAAAAGAAATGGGTCGACTTCATGTCTCTAGAAACAACCAGAAAAGAGATTGTCATGTGAGTACAATGAGCAAGTACACAATTATTTGTTCACTGGCTTTTCTCTGATTCTCTAAATCTTTTCCATTTCAGGGCGATGATGATGACCGCATGTGACTTGTCTGCTATCACCAAACCCTGGGAGGTCCAGAGCAAGGTGAGACAGACACAGGTTGAGTAAATTAGCTGTGAGCTGTTGTGAGCTGCTTCTATAATTATGACTGTGTGTGTCTGCTTGTGTTTTTTCTGTTAGGTTGCCTTGTCTGTGGCAGCAGAGTTCTGGGAGCAGGGTGACCTGGAGAGAACAGTACTGGAACAGCAACCTATTGTAAGTTTAAACATTTGGTGAATGAAATATTGGAAAATAATGAAAAATATGCATTTTGTCACAGTCCACAGCAAATACACAGAGAAGCTGAAATTGTTTTGGCATTTTTGCTTTAACATTTTAAATGTGGCTACCAATTAGTTTCCTAGTGGTTTACTAATCTATGTATTGACTAACTGGCTCTTTATTTCTGCATCTTATATCCAGCAGAACGTTATGGAATAAACACACTGATACACTTGTTGTGGATCTGTAAAGACAGAATACAGCATATTTGGGTCCATGTTTAACCAACTTCAAATCAAATGTTGATCAAACTCTAGTGACCATTTTGGGCACGAGCATGTTGGAAACATAAACTCATAAGCAATCTAGCAGGAGAATGTGGAGCAAAATGTTTTCCTTGCTCATTTGAGTACTGCCATCGACAGCTGAGAGTTATGCTGCAGTAGTACTGATGCCAAAAAGTTTCTATCCCTCCCTCCAGCCCATGATGGACAGGACCAAGGCAGCTGAACTTCCAAAGCTACAATGTGGTTTCATTGACTTTGTCTGCACGTTTGTTTACAAGGTAATGTTCCACATTGCATTTACATTGAACTAAATTGTTCTTTTTTCCAGTTTGACGGTAAACATTTATTATGTTTTTGGGGATTTATGGTAATATTGTAATTTACTGTACCATGCAGTATATTATATTGTATAAAATTACCTCACCAGAGCACATGTGAACAACCTCCCTAATAACCACTTTAATCTAAATTTTTATTTGCTTTGACATTCTCAGGGAAATCTTTACATTGTTTGTCTCTGACCCTTTTCTGTTCAGGAGTTCTCTCGCTTCCATCCACAAATCCAGCCCATGCTGGATGGTATCCTAAATAACAGGAAGGAGTGGAATGCTAAGAAAGAAGAGTACGAAGCTAAACTCAAAGTCATAGAGGACGAGAAGGCTGCTAGAGAGGCAGCTGCAGCCAAGAAAGGTACATTATTTTGGAATAATCAGATTCAGACAAGTATGAAATCTATCCCATCAGCAGCTTTGTGTGTATCACCTGATGTTTTTTTTAAGTGTGACTATGCAGCATGTACCAACATCCCAAGGAACACTGAACTTAAAACGTTTTTCTTTGAATACTGAAATTAGTCTAAACATAAATAAAATGAAAAAAAAAAGTCTAATTCATTCATTTTCTGATTCACAAATACATTGATTGTTTTCTCCAATGTATTATTTGACCTTCAGCTGCTGCAAACAACTCCAGTGGTGGAGGTTCAGGCTCCAAGACCTGCTCAGTGTGCTAAAAAGTCAAAAAGCTGTGTACATGATGGGTGTGTGGCTCATGACAGACTGAGTTCAGCATTACCTGAGGACCACAACAAGTCAGTCAGTCAGTCTCATCAACAAGGAGAAAATGCAATAAAGCCAAGACACGAAGATACGAAGATTTGCAGTATTTTAACAGATTCCAATCAAAAACGAAAAACCAGGATCAAGGAGAGAATCCTCACCTGGAAGTGCAATATTTCATCTTTAAGGGAATAACCAGGTGAGCCAAAATTGGATTTAGATCAGGGCAGTTTGGAAAAACATCGCTGAAGAACAACAGAAACAGCCAAGCACCATCCCATTTTTTAATATCAACTTATTTTCATACGGTTACATTTTCATCATATTTTGGAGATTAATCTGAAACGTTGTTGTATGTATGTGTGTATGTGCTTTTTGTCGTGGAAAACTGTGAAGCACAGACCACAAACTTTTATTTTGAGAGTTTCTCAAAAGTAGTTTCAGTGTATACAATGTGACAAGTATTTCACAGTATCACTATACAGTCTACATAATATTTGGAGCTCTGCTTTGAAACATACTGTAATTTCATAGAACTAAACAATCATTGTTGAACTACTGTACATGTTTTCCAAAATGCTACGTTTGTGTTCACTCCTTCCAGTCACTCACCATTTACAAATGAGAGTTTGTTTACCGTTGGCTGCATAAGGTAGTTGACATGCCCAGGATTGCATAAGTAAAAGATATATTTTTGTGCAGACATTAAAAACTTTATATGAGGCAACAGCATAGAAATGTAACATTACTGTCTGCATACAAGTCGGTAGTTGCTTACTGATGATGCCTTTCTACTGTGCGTATGAGAGAGTAGTGAAGAGTGTGATTATATTTTATGAATACAAAGTTACGAGTGTTTTATTAAGATCGTGTTACTTATATGAAATAAGTTGTTTTCATATTAGATTCATTTTTTATTATAAACGCAATAATTGGACTTCAAAGGTAATTCTAGCTTTTTGAAGCATAATGCAGTAACAGGAGCTACAACTCTTCTCCTGTGTTACCACTGATTAATGCAATGGACCTTTTCTAAATAAGAGCAGGTGTCAACCATCTCATGTCTTGAGGATTAAGTCCACTTCTGAGATCAGTGTCTTCATAATGTTCATAATATCTGGTACCAGTGTGTTTTGATGTGGAGAGGAAATAGAACACAAACCGAAAAGGGCACGGTCAGAGACCTGAATCAAGGACTGTGAGAAATCTGTGCTAACCACTGGTTCATTACACATCTGTAATAAAACAATTCTGCAAACAGTGAAGGCAACAGAGCTGTTGAGATGGTGCAAAGGTGCATATTCTCTCCTTTCCTGTAAATACAAAGAAAAAAAATTTCTAGTTGACACATACTGTAGTTGCTCATTTAAAAAAAAAAAAGTAAGTAAGTTAATGAGATTTGTAGGCACTTACAAATGAGTCACTGAGTCATTTTGTTTTCCTTTTATTTAAATCAGGCTTGCCTCAATTTACTGATGTACAAGTATTCCACATATGGAAAGAAAGCACTGGTGTATCAGAGATGACCATGTTCTATTAGATAAATGTACATAATATATTGCAGATAAACCCGTAACACTTTTAATAGACTTAATTTGCACCATGCTCAGTATGTTAAAGATGGTTTCTTCATATGTTCCATGTCTACAATTATGACCCAAATAAAGCAAATGTATTTTTATAAAGTATTAAGTGAATGTCAATATTATTTGTATGAAACAAACGTTTTTTGTTTAGTTGTCACCACAGCACATATTATAAAATGCAATGCAGAGTTCATAATCAAGGTTACTATATTACACAACGCACAAGATTATTGAAGGAACACTTGTGTCCACACTGCACTTTCTACTACTGGTCCATGACCCCAATCCTGGGATTGCTGCTAAACTAAGCCAGGATTACAACGTGCTCTTTTGCCAGGCTCATCTCCTACTGAAGGACAGGTATATACGCACACACGCACACACACACACGCAGAGCTCTAGTCACAAAATGTGTGTGCTACAGTGTACTGTCTGTAAGCTGTTTTGAAAAACATTTCTGATTATATTAAAGGTTCTGATGTAATTTTGTATTTTAGTTTGAGAGCGCCACAAAAAAATAAATCACAAATGACACAAAAACACTTAAATTATTACATGAAAAATATTTTCTGTTTTTATTGAGCTTGGAACATAACTCAGGTCCAGAGATGGTTCATTTGAGGATGGTGTCAGAATTTGCTACAGAAAGAAAAGAGGAAAAATATGAATGAAAATACAACATTTTCTGGATATAATGTGCAGAAATGTGTGATGCGTCATTATCAGTAACCGCAATAAGGGCTGTTGTTGTGTGACAGACAGGTGGAGAGAGAGTTGTTTTTGTACCTTCAGACAGTTGTTTATAGATGCGTTCCTGCTCCTCTCTGGCCTTCTTCTCTGCCTCCTCAACCTTCCTCTCCTCTTCAGCAATGGGCTTTAGGTGCTCTGAATAAGAACAACATTCCAACAATAATTTTAAAACCGTAAGACATTTTTTATTTTAGCTTCATGCAGTGTGCCAAAAATCCTGATAGCAGCTGGGGAGTCTGATGTCATACATACACGTCACTGGTAGTATTAAATATATTTACAAAATACTTTTAGATTAAGGCCAAGTACTCAGTCCAAGCATCTATACATCATCATCCTATATCCTATCCCATCCATTATGACAAAATAAGAAACATTAGTTTCAGTTTAATGGGTGAGAGGTTTTCAGAAATGATAGGACAATATCATGTGCAGTCCAGATGAGGTTTTTGTTCAGTCATGTAATGATGTCTGGGCATAATCACTTCTGTTTTGTGGCTGTCATATTATTATTATTATTATTATTATTATTATTATTATTATATTTATGACATAAAAAGAACATGACATTTTTTCTTCACAGGAGACATCTACTACTACATGTTAATGTATCTTATCTCTTACAGTATGTTATAATATAAACCTCATACACACACAGCCATTTAATAAATATATTCATACAACATTTAAACACTTTATTAACATACACTCAATCATTGGACAGCAACACTGAGTAGAGGACGCACACACAACTTACCAAACCTCTGTTTGCCATAGACAACGCCGAGCAGCAGAGCGGACCACCTGGCCGTCTGAAATTAAAGTGATTCACACGTATTAACTAAAACAAACTAGTATGACCACCCAACTAATTGTCAGCATGATGACATGTGAATACTTACTTTATATTCGCCGTGTTTAAGATTTCAACTGCAATCTTGTGACTGAGAGCTAACAACCTTTCTGATTTTCTTCAGTTCTGACTTAAACAACACCCAACGTGTGGACAGTTTGACAGACTAAAACTACGCTCGGTTAAAGTTGACAGTGACACCGGCGAATTTCAATTTTCCTCTGACCTTTCTGCTAAAGTGGATAACCCTAACCTGGCGACTAGACCGAGTAACACACTAGACTGAGACGTTAGTCTGAATAGTCTGAATAATTCACATCACATACATATCAACTTCCAAATGTTCCATCCCTTTTTTTAGAAAAAATATTCACAGTAAATCTTCTCAATGTCAGAACGTTAGCTAGCAACCACTACAGCTAGCATGCTACCAGGATTGACATTAGCTAAAGGTCATTTTGCTAATACTCCGACGTCTTGGCAGTAAAGACTGTGTTTAATCCCTTCACATTTACAAAAGACATACGTATAACAGTTTTCGAGCAAATTAATTTGTCGCATTACCTTGATGAGCGGCGAGACTGCAACCGGAGGAACCATTGTGGAGCGAGGTTGTGACTTCCGGTCTGAGCGGAAGTTCCTTTTTTTCTGAGCAGAAGAAGACGGTTACCAGGAAACAAAAATGTATTAGTTAGCTAAACTTTGACAAAACCTAACAACAATAGCGTATTTATATCTACCGGCTAATAAGCATGTAACCGACATCTGTTTCTCTATGTGTCTGTGTCATTGTGGTGGAAAGTGTAAAGTTAGCATAATATAGTTGGATTGATACTAAAAATCGTTCTTCCATGTGGTCTTTGGTCATATGATATTAGTACTCCATAAATTACCAAGCTGACAGCAAACCTCCTACTGAAATCTGAAACTTAGATTTGATTTGACTATTGTTGTAGTTTGTTTTGTGTGCCAGTAGATGTCAGTAAATGTTGTAATTTCGATCATTTGTTTGATTTGGGAAATTGTTTGTAGGACCGGCTCATATACATGATGGCGCCACTGTGAGGTTTCGGTGTCTTTTCCAAGGACACTTCAGCATATGTCTGGGAGGAAATGGGAAATGAAAAAGTGGACAGTGAATGTCTGCTCTATTAACTAATCCACATCTACCCCTAAATTTTCCAGGCAGCTATAATGGTATGTAATAAACTATGCATCCATCATATACGTGCTCACATCACTTAGGTTTTGTTCTCTCTCATCACTTAGGTTTCAGTCTTTGCATGTAAAGAACCACTTACTGTAATTAAAATGGCTCTTGGAAAAGGATTTTCATAGCAGTACAAATATTTGTACAAAAAAGTCAAACACACACTTTTTCTTTCTCCAAAAATTGTATATATGTCATCACTCTATGTACAGTTTGTCTGAAACACTTTGGCACTAAAGTAACTGTGCAGTCTAGGTTACATGTTGAGACAGAAAACAGAGCATGATATCATGACCAGCAATTAATGTCAAAATAGCAAGTAATGTTTGTAACTTTCAATTGAGCATACTATTCATAATATTATAAAACACACCAATACATACAAGTACATTGAATGCAGTGCTGCTTTTAAAGGTACATAAGAGGAAAAAACAGACAAAACTGCAATATAAAAACAAAACTATGCAAATACTGTTGTTCCAACAAATGTTTACCACTGATATACTGTAAGTAACATAACCACAATTTAGTTAGTTGTTTTAGTTAATGGTTCTCTTGTTGTTTAGTTCTGTGTTTAAAGGATCACATTGTTCAAAGAACTTTAAATCTAGCCTGGTTTCAGATGAACTGTTGCTTACATGTCCATTTTTTCAGCAATTCAAATACTAATTAATAAATAATGAAGTGAAAATTAAATGACAATTCAGTTTCATTCTCAGACTAAGTCAAATCAACTCCCAATGTGTATCATCAGTTAACATAATAAATAACATGAACAGTATCAGTGTAAAACAAGAATCTCAGTGCAGAATATTTCTCAATCATTGTCATAGATGCAATCTGAAAAACAAAAAAGAATTTCAATATTATCCATCTGAAATTGTGATTTTGGTCCATTGTGCAAAAATATATACATGAACATACCATCTCCAACATCATCATAGATGTCACCATCACTGTAAAGAAAGATCACATGGTCAGTATAGATGGCATGTTGTTTGGTTGCTCTCAAGTCTGTGAATGTGTGAATGTTTGTGGTACTTACTCCATAGCAACGTGGCTGGTCGAAACATAACCAACTGGAAAATAGAAAGTTTAGAGTTTAGACTGTTAAGCAGCCACATTTGTAAGAAAAAGTTTGTAAACACCCAAACATTATTGGATTGTTACACCAGAACTACCGTTACTCAGTCAGTGTTGACTAGGCTATCTGTTATCTATCTGAGTAAGTATTTGAGTAGACTTGAAGACCATCTATTTTATTTTTTCCAGAAATTCAATTCTTAAATTGATCATGGCCCTTCTATGTGTTAAAATATCCTAAAACACGTTCATGTCCAGTAAACCAATAATTTGAGTTTATATTCGACTCTATACAGAAAGTGACCTGTAATTTTCAGTGTAAATTAGAACAAAAAATGGCCAAACAAAAACGACTTTCCTTATAAATTTGCCTGTCTGTAATTGACCAGTAGCCACAGATTTTTCAGTCAGTTATTGCTACAAAGGACAGCTTTTTGATGAAAATAAGGTTTAACATGCAAATTAGTTTTGACCATAATTCTGTGCTTAAATATGCTTAGAAATGAATTGTTGTTTATAATATTGTGTTTTGTGATCCATTCACAACCATTTGGTTGAGTGTGAAGGTGTTTCCAAACGTTTTCTTGACAGTGTACATGATTAGTGTATTGATGATCTTTGTGTTATCATACCCAAACATAAAGAGCTGATACTCACACTTTCCTTCCTCGTTCCGACAGATCAGTTTGTTATCCACGGCTTTGACAATGACATCAAGTTTTTCCCCTGCTCTGATTGGCAGGTCTTTCCCACTCCACTTCTTATTAGTAAGTGTGTCGAGGATGGTCACCTCGTATAGCACCTGTATCTCACCATCATACTGAAAGTGATACAACACGACATTCTCAGCTCTCATTGTCAAATGTTTTTGGCTGCTACTATTTCTATGGACTAAACTTGATTTCAACCAATATTGTACTGAAATACATAAAACATAGTATTATTTTGAGTGCCACTGTCCTGTTAAATGTATAGAAAATATATAAGTCACTATGCTGCTGCAGTGTCCATATACACATTGTAAAAAGATTTTCAGTAGGTATGATCCTGTCAACAAATTACTGGATTCATTAGTATGCCTAAATACAGATTAGAGAAACAGACTTTAAACTTTTTCCTGAAGTCCTTCTCCTCTTTCTCAAACTTTTTCTGCTTCTTTGGATCCATCTCTTCAGTTTTGCTTTTGCCTTTTAGCAGTGGAAGGCTAGACGGAAGCATATAACAGTAGCAAGTGAGACAGCAAAACCAATTTTGACAGTTTAAATCATAAATATAAATGAATTAACTCTACTGTAAGATGCTTTGAGGTAGATGTACCTGCTGATGGGGGGAGGTGGAGGCAATGTTTGAGAGTCAACATCATCGTATATCTCCTCATCAATGGGCGCTCCCGGCTTATCTGTGGTAATATATGGAAAACATCACTGGGGTGAAATCTCTGTTTTAGACACCAAAGATCCAAAGTCACCATTTTGAATTGACTATATATGACAAAAAAGGATTGTCAGCCCAATATAAATAGAAGGAGTGGGGTAATTCACATTTTGGCCAATGAACATAAAATTGGAATATAGCTAGAAATCAATTTAGACAAGTACAAATATTTTTGTTACAGATAAAATGTAAAATGCGTGACTTCTGCTGAACACGAAGTTACAAAGACAGTGTATTGGTAACAAAAGGACATGTCCACAACAGTGTTTTGTTTTGTTTTTTTAATTCAACTTTTTAGTTGGGAGAGGCATAATCTGCTATACCCACTTTTAAAAGTCATATAGTGTAATTTTAATGATGTTACTTAGCTAAACAAGGGATTTTTTATGAGTAAATAAATGGCCAAAGCTAATGCTAATTGCATTAGGGAATGTGTAACTTGCTTGGGCATTCATGTTTTTAATAGATAAGTTTAAAGAGAAAACAGGGAAGAATAAATATTCAGTAACAAGTGTGTCTTTTTCATTAAATAACATGGCGGTGAGTGATACCTTTATTCCCCTCTGCAGAAAACTGGCTGGGTGGAGGCACTCTGGCACAACAGAAGACACATCATGAAAGTGTTACATAGTTTATATCACTACAATGCTATGAATTAAAAGTAGGTTAATATAATTCAAAGCAGCTCAAATTATTCATATTCATGAATAATTAAATTAGTATACTTGTTAAAACATGCTTGATGGAGTTAGCAGACAATGCCTTGATTTGCAGATGAAGTCAGTAGTTATACATCATTTACAGACTGATGAAGATTAGTAAAATCACAGCTGCACTGATTGTAATTACAGAACTGTTAGATTTCGACCTCTGAGGTCGTTCATGCATTAGTCAATTTTCAAATTAAAGTCAATCCATGTTATTCAGACAGATGCAAAGTTGTTTGTCTGGTGCTGATGTGAGGAGACAATCAACATTCAAAGAAAGATTAGGAATTAACAACAGTGGACAGTAGATCTGTGATCAGTCTCACTACTTAGTGTATTTTACACTGTAGAGCGGGTAAGACGTCTGCTCAGCTCAAACATCCGTAGGAAGCCAAGCGGCTTCATAGGAGAAGACCTGGAGTCCAGGGACCAGAAAGCCAATCAGGGATGAAAAGGCATTTCTTTTTTTGGTTTCTTTTGTTAAAAATATTTCCTGAGTGTCCTTTTTAATTTAGCAGTAGACGTCAGTGTTTATATACATAGAAGAATTCACGTAAATTCTATAATAACAGTCTTTCTCCATGTATACATTTCTTGTAAATCAATCGATCAGTTCCCACCTGATGTCCAAGTTTGGATCATCAACATCATCATATATTTCTCCCTCCTCTCCTGGTAGTGGAGGTAGGACGACTACAAGACACAAACAAAAGCATATAATTGGTGTGTGTGATTGAAAAAAAAACAACTAATAAAATGGATATTATTGTAAGATTATATACATACTTCCTTGTCCTTTGTTCCCACTGTAGAGAGAGAAGAAATTGCAGACACATTTATATATAATATAATGTGTAATTT
>JAUBNQ010000014.1:12368961-12380044 GCA_032353495.1 Ctenopoma kingsleyae | reverse complement strand
AGTTCAAAGAGTTCAGCCTTTTGAGAAAAACATTAATTTGCTTTCATTGTGAAATTTAGATGAAAAAGTTCGTCTGACTGTCACAATGAATATACAGACAGATTAGTGGTATCAGGTTTTTAGCAAGAAGGTGAATTTTCCTGACGTTTGAACTTTTGCTAAATGGCAAAAAATATGGGTAGTTTTATAGCCATTAGTCTCACAGGCTTTGCTATATTTAGTGCAATTCAGCTTACCAAACTAACTGAAAAATGTGACTTCCAAGAAAACGAAAGTGAACTTTTAACATCTAGCGTGTTGAGTAACAGGTTTTCATGTTGGAAGTTAGTGATGAGAAAATACAGTATACTTCCTATTTCTCTTCTGTCCATACATGTGAAGTGCAACTAACTCTCAGTGCAACTAACAGGTGTGGAGTAAGAAAATAAAATTTTACATTTGTTGTACCTGTTATCAGAGGAGACCACATCAATGTCATCATAGACCTCAGGTTCATATGCTGGCTGAGCTTGACGATTCTTCAGAGTATTAAAGTCAATTTCCACTGAAGTGGTCTTTACATAACCAACTGTTAGGAGCAAATCACAAAATTAATTATTAGATTTTTATTTTAGTTAGGGGCTTTAGAAACAACAGCGTTGAGAAGCAGGAGATGTACAACAGCTGACAGCTTTATTCTGTTTTTTCTAGGTGGGACTGGGGGGTTGAGGACAAAATGATAAGCCAAGTCACAAGGCAAAGACATTTGAAGAAAATGTGACAGATGAGGGATAAATATGTGAACATACTGGATCCATCCCTCGTCCGTCCCAACCATTTCCCCTCTGGGTTGCCCTGCACACGAATGATGTCCAGGCAGTCACCTTGCTTCAGAACAAGGTCAGTTTTACTGCCTTTGCAGTCCGCACGGGCCTTCCCTTGATGGATGACCTCCAGGGGGCCAACCAACTAACTCACACAGGCATAAGTAAACATGTCAATGTACATAGAAATATACACTAGATTATTTATATTTTTTAAATGTATTATCAATTTAATAACAATATATTATCAGAAATACATTTAAAATGTATTTTAAATACCCTAGCTTTGTTCAAAGGAAATAAAATCTGCCTAACAACACTAATGATAAGGAAATAGCTTCTTATGTATTATTTATTTAATCCATATAAAAGCAGAAGTCTAATGTCTGTTGTGCATGAGTGTTTCTTTTCAGTTTACTTCTCATCACTTCAAGGTGATGAAAAGTAAATAAGTGAGGTTGCCAGGCAGCTTCTGTGCAGCCTCATATTAAACTTGCAGCCATGAGATTTACACTTTAGTCTAACACGTTCAGTATTGAATGTTTGAGGTGCTGGTTGTTCAGTTATCTTTTCTCAGAATGTTTACCCCTGCTTCCAATCTATATGCTAAGCTCGGCTAACTGTTCGGTTCCACTCACTTTGAATTTCTTTCTGGCATCTTGTTCCTTCTTCTCACGTTCTTTCTGCTCCTTCTTCTCAGCTTCCAATCGTTTTTTCTCCTCCTTCTCATCTTTCTCTTTCTTCTTATCGAGTTTTTGTTCAGCTGCTTCCCTATTGAGAGAGAAAATGAGAATAAGACAGAAAATTGTGCCAGTTGTGAGAGATTGTTAGATAAAACAAATGCACCTACAGCCTTTAAGATTATAAAATGTAGATGTTTTTGCCATTTAACAAAAGAGACACAACAAAATAAATAACATGATTGATAGGTCAGTAGAGGCTAAATGCACATGCCTATACAGTACAAACTGGAGTTTATTTATGTATGTTATTTTTTGTTAATGTGACATGCATCTTAGCCTATAGTAAGTTTATTTGCAAATACACAAACAGTTTTAGAACACAATAATCTAAGCCACCAGAAACAGCAAACAATGAACTCTTCTCAGAAAGCTGCTTCAAGTTGAATGTAAAATGATCTTGGTATTGAGGAGACATCAAAAAAAGTTTGTCTGCTTCTTTTTTATTATTCATTAAAAGCACATCCAACTTAGAATGAATAGCTTGTAGAAAGTAGTGTTAGTAAAATTAGACATAGCTGAACTGAAACTAACACTGAAGCGATACAAAGACATACACATGCTTACAAAAGTAAAACGAGTTTTGCCAGGGTTGTTCAACCTTGAAACTACAGTATAAACCTGAGTCACAAAACTTCACTTATCAGACTTGGTATAACCACAGAAATGTGTGATAAACAACATAAACAGTCTCCTACCATCGTTCATCAAGGTCCTCATACATCTCTCCGTCATCATCATCATCAATTTCCTCCTGGGCATAGAAAATGAAAATGTAGCAACAATTTACAATTAATTTAATAATTTAAAGTTCAGTGTGTATTCTTCATACAGCAAACAGCAGATACTATTTCTACTTCAAGATTTTTCTCAGTAGCTGTTTCTTTGCAGAACACATACTGTAAATGCACTAATTCTAGCATTTCTAATACTCTGATTCACTCGTTCCTGCTACTGTGTACTGATGTCAATCTAATGTACTTGCATTTCCATGTTTGCTCTGTACATGCACTTTAAATTATTCTATCTGACTGTACCTATCTGTTCTCATTTACTTATTGTAAATAAGTCACGATGCTGCTGTGTGTGTCCATATTCCAGTTAAATTAATTAGTCACATGTCTTAAAGCACACGAATCCTTGTCACTAGCAGAGTGTATATGTGGCTGCATCTGCATCTGAGCCTTAATGCAAATCCTTATGTAAATGAGAACTATTCAGTGTGACTCACCTTTGCCCTCTGACTCGGGTGACCTGCACAAGAGACATGTTACAAAGGAATTTGAAAACATTACGTAACACACAACATAATAGAAATAGTGAGTCACACAATTGACACATGGCTATTAATATTTTAACAACTTACAAAAAGCTGCTAAATTATTATATTTGGTCATTTTTAAACAATATTAATATGTTAATTTTAATACAAAGAAAACTAAACTAGATTGTCTGGACAACTATGGACAGGAACTACAAAATAACCACTCCAAAGAAGATAAAATGTTGGAAGCACTAAAACAAACTACACACTGGGAGAATATGCTAACAAATACACTGTAGTTCTTTTGATGTGTGATCTGTGCCGCACGGTCCTCTTCTGTCTTCCTGTAGTACTAAAAAGATTAAGTTCTTGCAACATAGTAGACGTGTCACAATACATTTGATCAAGTAGTGACAATTACTGAACCTGCAGATGGTGGTAGAGGTGGAGGAGTGTTCGATGTTACTTCATCGACATCATCATAGATGTCCTCGGGCCTGAAAAGTACAGTCAGGGTTTACCTGTTGTTAACTGAGGTAGCTGCAGTCAGAAACAGCAAGCAATATTTCTAAAGTGTGTTTGTGTATGAAAGAATGTGTAGCTTACGTGGATCCAGGGTGTCGTGGGGGCAGAGTGGGGAGTGCAGGTGGAGAAGGGGTTACATGGTTGCTATGGTTACTGGGGTGAGACGCCGGAGGAGGTGGGATGCTGGATTTCTTGACGGCACCAGGACCTATAACAAATACATTGTTTTAAAATATAAATATTGAAGTGTCTCTGCTGTTGGTTTTCAATCCATCATATCCACCAAATAATGTGTAGGAGACAACAATCTCACAATTTTTATCTTCTGCCTTCCTTGGGCATCATTTGCTCATATTTTATAATATATTCTGTCAGCCCGCAGTCATCTTCACCTTGGACTGGAAATAAATTCAGATCAGCTACTGTATATGTCCAAAAACAGAGCCTCACATCTAAAACTGTCCCTGTTTTCTGGAACTTACTTCCCCATGTGGTGAAACGTGCTCAGCTGTCAGAGCAGAGAGCAAGGGGAGAGGAGAAAGGAGAAACTGGACGGGGAACTTGGCCAGAAGAAATAGAGGAACCATCTATGTTTCTGCCATTTTTGTCTGCTATGTCATGTCAAGCCACTTCTCTATAACTACATTTTTACAGAATGTACAAAACACAAATTTACATGTCGTTATTTAAACTTTTAAAATTGAATAAAATAACTTATTTTCAATGTCATAATGTACAAACAGAGAATGTTTGCATTGCTGTTTGGTCAGATAATGTCAACGCAAAGTGAACTCAACAAATGCATGCTGCTAATGTCAAACCACATAAACATGTAGCCTTTTTCTCACATCTGAAATGTGTTAACAAAGTCTGTCCAAAGTTGAGCTGCTAGTGATAGAGAGGAAATGCACTTGAGACATCAAAAAAGGGAACCCCTTCTATTTTTTTTCTTTTTGTCATGAGACCTGCAAACAGTTTACTGACCTGCATCATCTACTCGCCTCAAGAGGAAGGTCCTGGCTTAGCTCAGAGACAGGGTTGATTAAATAAGATACCGTGGCGTGTTCATTTTAACGGAAACTTTTGCAGTGTTTGATGCACTACATTAGTTGCATACCAACTGAGAGCAGGTGAACAAAACATGTCATACCAAATGGCAAACAGATGATGCAAATACTACCAGATATAGTTATAATTTTCCTGCCTGTAGGGCCACATTTGTGCTGTTTGGGCTGCCAGAGATTTATTTCCTCACACTCTGTCTCAACCTTTACCAACACATTGCTTTGTTAGTGGTTAAATATGAATAAGATTTAGACTGAAAAATCAATATGGATACTGCATGTTCAAATGTGTTTTAATTACTACATGGTTTTTATTCTGTTTAGAAAAACTATTGTGTTTAATTAGTTAGTAAGTTAATTAAGTTCTATTTATTTCAAAGGTCTCACTGAGGTCAAGAAATAAATGGAATCTAGCGACAATTATATAAAATATTAACCCCATATCCTCCAATTTGGCGCAGACCAGGCAGTTTTTTAAAAATATATTTTCAAATTCATATTCAAGTGTTCAATACATAAAGGTCTGCTTTTTCACAGTGCAAGGGCATTGCTAGACAAAAAGGTCTACTAGGGCACAGCTCCTGCATTACTCAAATTACTTCCTGCAAATAAATGCTGCTGTCGCCATAGCTAAGGTTTTATTAACAATGTTAGCAAGGTTTTGATTAAGGGGATGTTACACAAGATTTTAAATTTTAGGGGAGGGACTAAGATGTTTAAGATGTCTAAGATGATAAGAGAAGATAAGAGACTATGATGTTTTTTCTATAATTACTGACTTTCTCTGTCTTGTTTGAACATTTGAAACATATGTAGGAAGCTTTATCCTTTGTTGGCTGTTTTTAATAGTCTTTTGGTTCTTGGTATTCTACCTGACTCTACATTATCAGTTTTGTTAGTACCATTAATCAAAGATAAAGGTGGCAAATTAACCAGTTCGGAGAATTTTAGGCCTTTAGCCATATCCAGTATTTTGTCTAAAGTTCTTGAAAGTCTTACTGTACTACTAGATTGGATAGAAAAGGATACTCAGACAGTCGGTATGGTTTCAGTTGTCAGCATGGCACTGATGTGTATTTTTGCATTAAAGGAGATTTTAGATAAATATAATAGGCAAACCTCCTCAAATGTTAATAGTTTTATTGGTGCATCTAAAGCTTTCAATTCAATTCAAAATAAATTGTACCTAAGAGGGGTCCCTAGATTTTTCACAGTATAGTATAGACTTTGAAATTAAATATAATGTAAACAAAAGTAATATCATGTGTTGGAGTGTTAGGAATAGGAGTGTAATGAGATTAAATATTTAGGTCACTACATATCGCATATCTCATCTGTCAGATAATAACGACATCTACAGACACTATTGAAAGTTAAACGCACGAACTAACATTCTGGCTCATAAATTTAGAATGTGCTTGGTGTCTGTGAAGACGTCACTATTTAAAGTTTTCTGTACCAGCTGTGGTGCTGTAGGCAGCATGCAGAAGCTTAAAGTGGCTTACAATGACAGTATGAGGCTGTGGCTTAAAGTGCCAAGAGGTTGCATTGCTGTAAATTGTTATCTTATGTGCAGCTTTATGTGCAGATCGACTGAGACTGTGAATAGTATTATTGTGGGTTTGACTGACTCTATGCGCTTCATTAGATTTTCATCTGCTGTGTGGAATCTAGTTCATGTGTTAATGTTTGACTATTTTGGAATGTATTGTTTTTAATCTTGTGTGTGTGACTGTTTGTACATGCATGCTCTATGGACCGCATCTCTTTCTAGCTATATACTGTAGTTGAATTGAATGGTTTCTTTCAGTGATTTCCACAGCTTATGGACCCATTTCTCATTTTATTATTGAACTAAACATGGCTCTTCTGATTTCATTTCTCAACTTTTAATATTTCAGTTCATACTCACCATCATCAGAGGGCTCAGCGCGTCTTTTAAAGTTCTCCAGGTCGACTTTGGGAGGTCGATTAGGTTTAGCAGGAGGAGGCCCCAAAGCAAGACTGTTGGGTAGTGGGTTACGCTTGGGTCCTGAAGGGGCATCACTGTTAACAATGCTGTCTGGAGCAGGGGACTTGGCTGGCTTCTTTATGCTAGGTTTTTTACTACTTGGGGGTTTGGGAGGAGGGACAAAATTAGTAGAAGCAAAGGGTGGTTTAGTACCTCCACCACTGTCTGGCTGCTCATTCTTGCTGTCCTTGCTGAAAATATTTTGAGTAGTCTTAAAGTTGGAGACAGGCTTAAGGTTGGAGTTTGCCACAGGTGAAGGCTTGTTCACAGTGTTTGTGTTACCCCCTGCCAGTTCTTCATTTTGCTGCATTAATTTTAAAATGCTGCTGCTCGGTTTTTGTTGTAAAGGCATTTTTGGTGGTGTGGAGCTGGTAGTGGATGGCACACCCCCACCACTGTCCTCCTTCACCCAACTGGGCTTGGAACTTGCTGCCTGAGATGGTTTAGGAAAGACAGGTTTGGAATCAGACAGGCTGTTGCTGAGGGGGGGCTTGCTGAGAGGAGATTTCTGCACAGGACCTTTGGTTTCATGTGCCTGTGACAGAGGTGGCTTAGAGGGAATCTGTTTATTAACAGTGAAAGGTTTGCTGTTGGTGTTGGCGTCATCCTGGTTGCTAGCAAACCTGTTAGCCAGAGCTTTAGCTTTGTTTGGCTCAGGTGCCTCTGATACTTCCTTTTTCAAGAAGTGTGGTTTAGGAGCAACATTTAATGCACTGCCCGAGAGGCTCTCCAAAACAGGTTTTTTTGGTTGTATGGTTGGGCCAGAGGAGACAGTGGGGTGCAGGGGTTGTTTTGTTCGTCCAGGTGGTGTAAAGGAAGATTCATCAGTGCTCGATCCACTCGCCTGGAAGCGAGCCATGATGGCCTTTACATCAGCCTTGTTATTCTGCAACGACTGGAAGAGTACCAGAAGGAGAGTTAGTGATCAAACCATGAAACATCAAACAAGATATGATTCAAACAAATTCCTAATTACACAGAAGGAAACAAATAAAATAGCAAATGTGATATAACAGAAACAGAAACAACAGTTGCAATACTTCAACATGAACACCACCATGTAGTGTTAAGTCAGTCAGTCAACATGGACAAAACTTAATGCTGCCATTATTGATAGATGTTAGAAGACAGTGCATTGTAGCTTGTTGCTTATGGAGCTGTGTAGCCACAGATTGGGTCAGGTGTGAACATGCTGTCCACCACAGCATTAAAACCACCAGGTGCTGTTCATGTTGTGGCTGATCGCTGTATAACAACTTCTCATGTACAGTAACTGTGTCTCAGAAAGTACAGGTCGGCTGTAAACCATAGGGGTTGTATTCGAATATCTTAGGTTTACAGTACTGTACTATAAAATAGATAAAGTGAACACTTTTACTGCTGAGAAATTATTGACTATCCTATGTCTTTGTTGCTGGTTACAGACATTGCTTTATTACTTCTCAGACCACAGTATGTATAGACTTAAGAAAGTTAAATGAGTCTTAACAGTGAAGTGCTTTATTGTGTAATGCAGTTTAACAGCTAATTACACAAGAAATGTTAAGTAGAGAGGCCAGTTGCATCTAAAACATCCCCCAAAATAACAGGTTTGGTCACGTATTATCAGCTAATATGCAGCAAAGCAGCAAAGTGAAAAAGTGGAGTGACCAAGCAGCAGCCACTCCTATTTTAATCAGGCTGGTTTCCCTGGAGTCAGAAACTATACCAGGAAACGGAGATAAGAGCATGAGGACACATAGTTACTGCTATTCCTACAGTTGAACTGTTAATTTGAGGGAAAACTGTACAGTAGTACAGATATACTGTGTGAAGCGAAATAGGAAGTTCAGTCACAGTGAATGCCGACTCTAGTGTATGTCACAGTAACACCTAGCTAGAAACTTGTAAAAACAGTATCTTTTACACCATATCTTGCAAATGCCAGTAAAAACAACTAATGTACAATGTAGTATTGTAATTAGAATGATTTCTGTGTGCTATTTGTGAGTGATGGCAAAAACAACCTAACCTTACCGGTATAGCCTGACACTTTGTGTGCTCTCTCAGGGGGCCTTTCCCCAAGTAAATATGTTTATAGACTATGAATCATGTTTGACTCATATGTTTTAAATTAGGTGTAGTGGTTAGACCCTTACGAGGACAAGCATAAAATGGATGGATGGATGTTTTAAATTAAATATAATTACATTTACTAGTTACATTTGAGTGCTTTTGTACCACATTGTAGTTTTGGCTATTTATGAAAAAATGAAAAGGTTCTGTCTGTATCATTTTTTTTTTTACATTTAACCAAGATGATTATGTTTATGTATCCTTAACCAAGAGATTTCCTACTAGCCACTTTGTCAAATGTCTATCTATTTACCATCTATCAGCGAAAATAATAATAATTATTATTATTATTTTAATAATCTGCTTGGGGAAATTGTGGTAGGACAGCTGCCAGGCAGTACATATCAGCACTAGTATGTGGTTTTGGTGTCTTGTCCAAGGACACTTTGACATGTGATGACAAGCTTAGATAAGTAAATATATAATGGAATATTGAGCATGTGAAAAGAGAGTGAAGATGCTGCTGGAAGATGAGTTTGAGAAGATTTTATATACTTTATTCTGCTCTGGAAAATTGCTACCTTTTGAATCCATACCAGAAACATCTGTCAGCTGTGAGATAACAAAATGTATTGAAATGAAGCCTGACATGAACAGTATATTATAATGAAATCATAGGAATAGAAATAGAGGAAGGTTCCCCTTTAAAATGCTTCTGTTTTTTCAGGTGCAGTTTACTTAAAGTTGCCCAACATCTACCAAACCAGACAGTTGCAGCTTCTCTAAATATTTTTGCAGTTGCAACTCTGTAAACCCTACAAATTATGTGAGATCCTGGAAACCACCTTTAACATAATGAAATTCATCACTAACTACATTGTTCAAAATGCCAACATTAGAACTTTCATGAAGGTGCCTTTAAAACTGGTGAAAGAATGAGTGACTTTTTGGTTTAGGAATGGTCAGTGTGAGCTATATATAACTCATTGTTTAAGTGGACAGAGTCACTTGCATGAATGTGGAAATTCACAGGAAGAAGTGCAAACCACACCATTGCTTACCACAGCACAGAACTTGGATGGTGAGCTGCTTAGTTAGTTTCTCTCTGTTTGTGCAAATTTAAATAAAAATGTCTATGCACTTGTACATTTTAAGACATGCTAATAATTACATAGAAAAGAGTGAACTATTAAGGTCAAAGCAAAGAGGAACTATGATTTCTATTTCTATTGTGAAGAAAAGTGATACCAAAGTTCTCTATTTCAATCTAGTTAATGTAAAAACACACACACGCACACACACATATTATAATGGCAACATCGCCTGGTTTTGCACAATGTGCTTGAAAAAATTTGTCAAAACTGTCTTAACTATCATAGGTCTTAAATACTACAGGACATTACGACACTGTAGTCCAGGCTCTGAGTCCTATTAAAAATATGATGGTATTTCCTCTATAACCATGTTACATGCAGCAACTCGCCCAAGCAAATGGCAATGTTCGAATCAAATGCCCAAGAATGAACTGAGTGAATTTGTAAATACTATTAGTTGATTGTTAAGTGTACTCACCATATTGAGGACAACAATGCCAGAAGACTCTGCTAAGTCCAAACGGTTGGTGGATAAGTGGTAGAGAGTGTTTGCTCAATGTATCTGTGTGAGTTTCTATTGTTGTCGAAGAGACAACAGATATAGAGAGACAGCGAGTGACAACGTGTGTGACAAAGCATTGAGTGTGTGAGTCTGCGTGTTTGTATGTGGAGGGTATGTATACTCCAGTTCTGTCAGTGACATAAGCATCTGTCTACAACGGACTACTTCCTCTCTTAGTAGTATGTGTCCTGTGTGAGTCTCACAGCCTCTGTTATCTGAGTGTTTTGATCTCATGGATTTGCCTATCCCTGGCAAATTCCCTGCACTTTTTCCCTGTGCTCAACAATTGGTGTACATGCACTCAGTAACAGGTTGACTGAAAATCATGAGAATTGTTCCTTAGCAACTGTATAGAACAATTTATTATGTAACATAACTAAAACCTACAGCCTTAATAAGCAGTAGCATGTTTCACAGGTAGCACTAAACACAAAGTTTCCACAGTCAACTGTCCCAAATAATGACTTGCATTCATCAGTTCTGACTGACTGTCTTCGTGAACTTATTGCATGTCCAGTTCCCACTGAACAGCATTTTGGTATGGCAAGCTTTAGACCAATGTCTGAATCCATGAATTAGCTTGTGCACTTTGACCATTTAGTCTGTATTGATGTTAGATTTAGGATGCTTGTGGGCTTTGTCTTGGTTTGCAGATGAAAATCAGGTGGCTACAATCAGCAAAAATGCATCAATACCAGACTAATTTGATCACATATAATACATAAGGTTTTAACGTGTGCTGTGACCCACTTTATTTATTGCATTTTATTTGACTTAAACAGAGCTGAGCAGTCCCCCTAGTGGATGACATGGGTGTCCTAATTTTGCATGATAAAAACAAATTGTCAATGATCAGTAAATCATATGTCTCAAAATTAAAGTGATCACATGTATTTTTACTGTACTTTTAGAGTTTGTATTTTATTTATGTTTATTCATATTTCTCATAATTTAGTAAGGTAAAG
>JAUBNQ010000014.1:12356755-12368861 GCA_032353495.1 Ctenopoma kingsleyae | reverse complement strand
ATGTATTTTTACTGTACTTTTAGAGTTTGTATTTTATTTATGTTTATTCATATTTCTCATAATTTAGTAAGGTAAAGTTTTGCTATTAGATTTTTGTATCTGTGGCTATCTGTAATCTGTTGAATACAAGAGTTATATAGCCCTCATTATTCTAGTCTAAGATAAAAGATTAAACAATGTTTTCATTGGGTGTTAAACTACAAAATGTAAGTTTTTAATTTTAGCAGCCTCATCCTCAGATATATAAAGGGCCAAGTGACATTTATAATTACTGATGAATGTGATGAACTGTATTGCAGTTCAGAGGGTTAGAGGATGTATGGTATATTAGCATAGCTGTATCCTCATAAGTAAAATAAAACAAACGTGTCTATTATAGAGGGTTTTTAGCCATGCCATCAAGATAGAGTAAAGCAGGAGCATTTGTCAAACCAATTTATTGCCATTCTGCAAGGCAACAAGTAGCTTATTTGTTCTAAACCTGAATATTTTTGATATATACGTATGCATATATATATATATATATATATTAAAATTGAGGAACATTAATGTTGATCTCAGTTTTGTCTGGTAGTAGCGTGTCCATTTTACATCTGGTAGATAGTTTTTATATGAAAGGGTGGATGAGAAAGGGTGGTGTGTGACAAATAAGTAACATTTACCCTCATAAAGCCCAAGACTGTGGTGTGCAGACTCTCCCACATATGTTAATCCAGTCTGAGGTCTCTAATCTGCCTGGCAGCCATCTTTAGCCTGTGGGAGGTATATCATGCAAACATGCAAATTTTACACAGACAGGCTGAACCAGATTTCTGTTTCAGTTCAACTGCCTACTTATTTTTAGTTTATTTTTACCCAAATATAATAATATTTTTACCCAAATAATAATGGTTGGTTTTTCTATACATCAGAGCTACAGTGCTGTGAAAAAGTATTTTTCTCCCGTCCTTATTTTTTATTTTTTGTATATTTGTCACATTTAAATGATTCAGATCATCAAAAAATGTTAATATTACACAAAGATAACCTGAGTAAATACAAAATGCAGTTTTGTGCTGTTGATGATTTCATTTATTATTTAAAATAAGCTGTCCTTAGCTGCTTGGCCCTACTTGAAAAAGTAATTGCCCTCCTCTCTCCTTGCTAAATCATGAATGAACTGTGAGTAACCAATTTTTTTGGAAAATTTCAAATAGAGAAAACTTGGAACAGTGGAGAACCTTACCAGGAGTGGCTGGCCTACCAAAACTGAGGGGCAACAGTGGCGCAGTAGGTAGAGTAGTTGTCTATTGTCAACTGTCAATGTTCATGCTTCAGCAGTAATAATGAGATGAAAAAAATGGCAAGGCCAAGTTGAAAGCCACTGATGAACACAAAGGCTCGTCCCACATTTGCCAAAAAACATCTTTATTATCCCCACAACTTTTGGGAAAATATTCTGGTGATACAAAAGTTGAACTTTTTGGAAGGTCTGCGTCCTGCTACATCTGGAGTAAAACTAAGATGAGATGAGATGAGATAAGACTTTATTGAATCCCCATAGGGGAAATTCCCATGTCACAGTAGCACAGTAAAACTGACATCAAACAGAACAGAATAAATGTAGAATATACTATAGTATATAAGTACCATATATACAGGTGCCTTTAAGCTGAGAAATCAGACAGGTCATTCTGAGGTTATCCAGGTCAAAGTAGTTTGCTGGAAGCAATAGAATCGAATGAAAACTGAAAACTGTCCACTTACAGTGAATTAGGACTGAGTTCTTGCAGCCATGTCTCACTCTACTCCTTGATCACAGAGGATGACCTGAAAATCCTGAAGGAGAATGTTCGGCCATCAGTTCATGCTCAGACTCACTTGGGTTATGCAGCAGGACAATAACCCAAAACACACCAGCAAGTCTGCCTCTGAATGGTAAAAAAAAAAAGAAAATTAAGGTTTTGGAGTGGTCTAGTCAATGTCTGGACATAGATCCTATTGAGATGCTGTGGCATGACCTTAAACAGGCCATTCATGCTCGAAAACCCTCTAGTGTGGCTGAATCAGTACAATTCTGCAAAGAAGTGTGGGCCAGAATTCTTCCACAGCAATTTGAAAGACGTATTGCCAGTTACACCAGAGGTGTTCACATAAGGCCAGACAGACGTGGACAGCCCTTTTCCCTTAATAAATGAAATCCTTATTTAAAAACTGAATTTTTTATGTATTTGGGTTTCCTCTGTGTAATATTAAAATTTGTTTGATGATCTGAATCATTTAAGTTTGACAAACATGCAAAAATAAATCAGGCAGAGGGCAAATACTTTTTCACAGCACTGTACTTATGCTCCGGCAGTAAATATGATTGTTTTTTTTCTCCTGCATTTGAAGTTGTTTTAGTTTGCTGTATTTTATCTTAAAATCCTGTTCCTTCTACTTAAAAGTCTACGTTTCTCTTTCTTTTTGTATGTATGTTTGTAATTCAATACATTTCATTCAACATTCAGCAACATCTTTACAGAACCTTTAACTGCTCAGGACTGCTTAGATTACCAAGTGTTGACTAATGTGTTCTACTGACTGTAGATCATGTTCTCTAGTGGGGCAATAATTAAAGCGACCATGGGAATTCTCATACTGTTCTTGTTTACATTAAAGATTTTTTTAACAGTGGAAATCTTTGGAGGGTTCATTATCAATTACTCATTGATTTACTGGCTAAATTATTGACATACAGAAATGATTTCTCCGGCACATATGCAGACAGCAGCTGTTTAAAAAACAGATGTCTAGTTGAGAGTTAAGAACGTTAAAAACGTGTTTAAATTAAATGTTTCAGTCTTGGCGTCACTTCTTAACATGAACTTTTTGTTTGTTTATTTTACAGACTGAATGTGACTGGGCAGAAGTTTTGCCAAAAAGCACCATGTGCCTAGCCTTGGATGGATCTTCTTCCCATTTCACAGTTTCTACAGTCATCAAATAATAAGAGCAGCACATTTCCTAACAAAACGTTGAACATATGATTTCATTAAGACTTGAATGAAACCATTCTACTACATTCTGCACCAATTTTCATTTTGTGAGGGCTGAAGATGAGTTTTTGAGGTCATTTTTTTTATTAGTTTGTTCATGTCCATGTGTTCATATATATGCTGTATAATATCATGTAGGTAACTTGTCTTCATTCCACTGCTTCTTCTTTTTCCTCTTCCCTCATCATTCCTCTGACTGGTGATACGAGTATGTGTCCTCTGCAGTGTCTTCATCATAGCCGTTATAGTGTTGTGTCTCGCTGCCTCCTCTTCCTCTGTCTTCGGGGCAGTGGATCCCCAGTCTCTTCTGCAACTTCTCCTCCTGGAGGCGGAGCTCCATTGAGTCCACCAGGTCGTAGATGTTATCCAAGGACCACATGGGTGATGGGAACCATGTCTTGACTTCACCATCCTTCCCCACAATCAGCATGTTGAAATAGTCCTTACTGATCTTCAGCTCTTCTCTCAGATTGTTGACTGTGTCACGGGATAATGGCTCAACCTCACTCTGACTACGACCTGAAGGAAGAATTACAGAACAAAACCCACATGATACAGTAGAAAGGGATGGAATAAAAAGACAGCTGTGAATACTGAAACTACCACTTTTCCTCAGTAATATACAGAACACTAAAAATAAATAAGTTGCTCTTATTGTCCCCTCTATCCAGAAGCCCCCACATGACTATAACTCACCATTGAGGGGAAATAACTCAACAGTTCCTGATGCTTTTGTGCCTGTCCCGGTCAGCTTTAACAGGGCAAAGTGGCGAATGCCTGTCAAAATAGCCAGAAAGATGTGTTTTAGCAGCTAGAGCAAATAACCAACCAACCATCTTCAATACTTCCAACCTTTTGGGCAGTAAAAATGTTACATATCAAGATCTCTTAATTTATCTCTAGCTGTGGTTGAGTGCTTACATTTAATTAGCTACTGTACATGTGCAGCACTTTTTTCACGTGCACAGTAAGGTAAACAACAGTGCGGGCCTGGTTTGCCTTTCTCAAGCCAGTGTCAGATTCTATTTAAGGTTTTGCACCTTTACTAAAAACAACAGAGCAGACAGGAAGTGTATTGTTCAGCAGATCTAAGTGTGTATATTACAGACCCAGGTGACACTCCTGTCCACTGAGAGCAGAGAGTTGCTGTTGGAAAGAGTAGTCATCCGCAGAGGGAGCAGAAATAAGCAGCAGTCTCCTCTTAGACATGAACCTAAAAGTCCATACATAAGTTGCTTCAAGTATAAACGTTGTCATATTTATCAGACATATTAAAAAAACATCTTGTGTGGTAATGATAAAATATAAATAATAAACATGTAATTTAATCAAAAACATGAATCTGTACTTCATGGTAACTGTGCTAATTTGGATTTCCAAGGTAACAATAAAGAAAAAAAAATCTATGTACTGTAACATCATGGTATCAGTGTATTAGATGCATTTATGTATTAGATGTCTAAAGAGTCTCCAGACCCTACTTGACTGTGTGTGGTTCTAGTGTATTACTCCACCTGAGTAGTGAATTCTCAGCTCTTGGTTGTTGGTTGTCTTTGGAGCAGACAGGAGGACTCTTCCTTTCTTTTTCTATTTCTGAGCGCCTTGAGTGAAAGTTGTCAATGTACTCAAACAGAGCAGGATTTGATGGTGGAGCCTCAAACACTCTCTAGGGGAAAAATAAAAGCTAATTGAACAGAGAATAATAATAGACAAGCGTCTTTGTATTTGAAGTGAATATTGAATTACATGTCAGTAGAAAATCGGAAACAAGCTGGATTTTCAAAAAAGATTGCACCAATTAATAATTTCTTCTTATTTATTAAGGAGCAAAAGACTATATTTTATATCTCCTGCTAAAATGATGTGATATTCTTTTAGATTTCCAGAAAAGACATTTAAGGATAAGACTGGCTGTGTCACAAAAGAGATACTGCCTGTTTTATTCCTGCATAGGCCTGAAAAGTCTTGGCAGATGAGCTGTATATTGTTCCCATCACTCTGAGCAGCTGTAAACAAGACTGCTTCCATATGTGAACATGAGTAAGATCTGTGCTGGAAAGAAGCATGCATGCGTGTCAAGAAAAACTCTCAGGAAACACTCTCTTACATTTGGTTTGATGTCGTTGTCAGTGACGGTCATGGAAAAGAGATCCGGAGATGACAGGCCGAGCTCTGCTCTCAACAGGGAGATCAGGCCTGAATTTGAGACCTGCTCTGATAGTTCAATAAGTGGAGGCTCTGACTCTGTAACACACACACATACATATTCATATATGAATAATTCTGTGTGCATGTAGTCGAACAGTAGATGGAGCACACAAAATATCAGAAACACTTTACAGTATAAAGCAACTGTAATACTAACAATGATCCCCAAAGCTGGCTCAGCACTTCTTAATAATGTTCAAACATCACAACCTCACATCACAACTGTTTATTTATTCATTTATATTTACTGCAGGGCAGATGTATTAAATTGCACTATGCTGTGCAGGTATTTCTGGTGTATAAACTGTCCACTTGTGGTTTTTCAGTATTTGAACGTGAGGCTACTGGTTAGAGGCTTCAATGACGACATGACATGTTAAAAGCTAGGTGTTAAATGAAGGCGAATCATAAATATTTACATACCTACTACGTGCCACTGCAGTCAGAAAATGAAAGTGTTATTTCCTGGTAGCCACGCATCAACAAACTTAGCAAAAGTATCCATAAGTCTGAGTTTGTTTTCCATTGAAACGCCTGCTAACTACACACTGCAGGACAACAAAGAATGTTGGCAATTCAGTCACAGAGCAGTCTGCAGCAGGATTTGTTTCAAATAAATTGAATCAAAGAGGATGCAGCATGAAAAACACTAACAAGATGCTTGTTACAACAAATGCACGGTTGCAGACTGCTTAAGACTATGGGAACACAAAAATATAATGTGTTCCTCTTTTGGTTCAGAGTATTCCAACAGGAGTTGTAGATGTAGATAAATAGATGATATCTCACAGGATTTTCCGACTATTTAGAGAGAACTCAACCAAATGTTTAGATGCAAGTTAATCTCACGCCCACACACATAGCAATGTACAATGCTTCCTACCTAGCTGGTGGTGATGCACAGTGAGTATGGCGTCACTGCCTTCGCCCACAATGGTTGCCACAGTGATCTTCCTGATAGCGAGTTCACAGTGATGTTTCTCTTCCTCCTCTTTCTGCTGGATGTACAGTGTTGCATCTTTGCTGGGTGTTGAGATCAGCTAATACCAGGACAGCATAAGTGAAATACTCAGAATGGGTGGTAGGAAGGTGTTCTAAGTATACAATAGATAGTTTTGAATGCACTTATAATGTGGATCCAAAATTTAACAGGATTAGGGGTAAATGACAGGATGCAGAAAGAGAAAGTTCTCACCATCAACCTTCGTGTCCCCTTTAAACTGTCCAAAAACACCTTCAAGGCTGTTATGTCTGTCTCACTGGCCTCTCTGTTGGACTTTTTCCCTCGTCCTTTCCCTTTCTTCCCTTTCTTCCCTTTGCCCTTTTTCTTCTGGTTTTGTTTTTCCTGTGTGCCTTCCTTTGCATTCTGCTCTTTTTTACCTTCACTGTTTTTCCCTCCATGTATTTTTTTTCCTTCTTCCACAGTAGAGTCAGGCCTGCAATACAATACAAAAAATGAGATGTTCATCCAGCACTGAAAACAGCATCTTTGTCTGGTTTAAGTAGATGAGGACATATGAATGTAGGCAGTACCTGTCTGTCTTCACTTTTTCATTGCTCCCTGACACAGATGGAGGACTGTCCACCTTCTCTTTTTGCTGCCCATTAGAAGTGGCCTGACCACCACTGGTCAAGTCCTGTCCCCCTATGGACCCTACAGCAGGAACCTTACGGATAACAAATCTTGACCGTCCACTCAGTATATCTTGGATCTTAGTCTTCAGGACAGCTTTTTTGTTTACTAGAGGTTTTCTTTGGAACGCTCCCACAGAAGTCGCATCATCTCGCCTTTGAGGACTCAGCACCATCTTCATCTTCTTCATCTTTTTTCTCTTCACAACCTTTTTCTTAGTGGTTTTACACCTGAAATGTAAAAATAACAACAAATAGCATTTGTCCTAAAGGATTTATGTCTAACTCAACCAAATCCAACAGAAGAGTCCAGAGGATAAATAGAAATGGAAAAACCACTGTGATAGTTTTGAAATCTCACTTACCATGTAAATATAGGAAACTTCCTGCCTTTCCACCAACAAGGCTAAAAATGACTTGACTTATTATTCTTTGCAATTACGGTAATTTCTTTTGCACATACCCCCAATTTAAATTTGAAGGGGACCAAATGGTTTCATAAACAACCCCTTAGTTCTCTGTTAGTAAAATTAAAACCACAGTGGCTAAATGAAACCTCATGTTGGATCCTTTTCTGGTCATCTTCTCCAGCTTCCTCATGGGGAACTGATCTATGAGCTCAAATATTGCCTCAACACGCACTGGATACGGGAACCGCTCACTGACCCGAAGGTTCTTCTTCAGAACGAGCATGGTAAACCCTTGGTCCTGAAATCATTGGTGTTGAAAGAAAGCCACACACAAAAATAATTGTTTTTGTAAAACTCATATCTTGCATATCCTATTTATATCTTGTCAGGAGACTGAAATGTTTACCAGGCTGGTAAGATCCAGGTAGTGCAGCAGTTTGGTAACCGTGTCAGGGTCCAGGTTCTCTACTGTTGCATCTCCTTGGAAAGTTGTTTTCTGGATCCGACCTTCCATCATGGCATTCTGAATAATGGTAATGATGAATGTGTCTCTTTCTGCCAGACGACAGTTTAGAGCTTTCTAAGAAACACAGGAAGAGCAACAAAAATTATAATATCGTAAAAGAGACAGAAAGTCTGTTTTTAGTGAAATTCCATTGTGACATTTAAAAAAAAAAAGCAAAACAAATCTGAGTGGTGTATGTTACTAAAGCGTAAAAAACCTGCTCCATGTCTTCCAGCTGTTTCTCCATCATACGAAGGTAATGGTCATTGTGTGATGGAGCCGTTATCACCCATAGCCGCTTTTTACCTATTGGAAAAATTTGGGTTATAAGTAGGTAGGTAGACAGACAAATATATACATTGGCTCATAAGTAAACTTTTCTCACCTGCAAAGTCAGACAAGAAATCCAGTTCTGGTGCCAAGCTGGACAATGACTCCCCAACTCCTCTGTTGTCCCCATGTTCTCTGTCTTCATCTAACCCCAGTCCCTGCTCAAGTCCTGGAGGGATGTCTGAGTAGTCTCCCCAGTCCCTTACGTTAGGGTCCAGCTCATCCTTGAGCTTGCTTCGACTGATGCCTGGCCATGCAGTAAGTAAACTTGGGTAGCTGAGGCTCCACAGAGCAACAAACAACAACAGATACACGCGTACAGTATGGAAATAAAACATCCTTACAGACGCATTTGTTGATCAGCTTGAAGTGGTTAGTATCTCACAAGTGCTCCTCCGGAAATAAAACATTTGTGTAATGCCATTGCCACAGTGCCACACTGGTTAGTGATAAGCTTGTAGTGTTGAATGTGTAACAGACAAGACGGATTCACCAGCCTGTTAAAAGCAATTCATGAGTTTAAAAACTCACAAAACTCCCATCTGACAAATGTCCGTACTTTGACTCCAAAATTAAAAATTAAAACCTCACTGAACACTGAAGCATTACGTATCTTTACAAAGCAGGTGGACAAAATCTAGAATGAATCTCAAATGAAAGAGAACTGAAGAACTACAGCGATGTTAAGCCCTCTCTCCAGCACAAAAAGACTGACTGGAGAGACTCCTTTCTTTCCTTGCACACAGACACAGTCCTGGTTCACATTATACCCCAGGCTGGTTAACAGGAAACTCCTGGAATTTTCTGACTTCAAAGCATTTTCTTTCTGAACACTTTCTCTCTCTGTCTCTCTCTCTCTAACACACACTCACACACACATTCTCTGTCTGTGTTGTGCTGTTTTGTGCCATAGCTGACTGAATTCTATTAATAGTAGAAAAATTAACACTCATACATTTACTCATCATTTAAAGATGTGTGCTCATAGGCACCTGTATGTATATGCAGATGCAGAAACATGCACTGCTACTTACCATTAATAAAGTAACTTTTATGAGGACAATTGACTGATTTTAACATCTGTGTTATTAGTCACAAACTGCCACATATATATTCTGGGAAAAACAAAGAAAGATTTTTAAAAATACTGAGAGAATGAGGGAAAGTAGAAAAGCTGCAGCTGAAAGCCATTTGTTCAGCAAGGGTTAAATCCTTAAAGTGAAGTGAAGGGGGATGTCAGGAACCATAAATAAACCTGGCAGCCTCGTAGGCGCTGCAGTGAACAAAAGTTCACACCAGTTCAAAGTTGTGAATTTGAGGCATATGTGCCCACAAGCATGTTAGGTTGAGCAAGGACTACCAACTACCATATAAAGAGCCACAGTTAGCACAGTAACACAAATTTGCCATAAACCTGGCCATGTTGATTATGGCAGAACCTCTTTAGTGTTTAATGAGATGCTAATAGTTGCGACGCATGCCACACAACTTGATATACTGATTCACTAGAATTATAAAATGACTGAAATAATAGCTACATGACACTGTCTTACATAATATTTTGGAGAGTAACATAAAACAAAGCACAAGCAAGTTTTAATAAAATTCATATGGAATTAAGATTTGACTAATGATCCTATTGTTTATTATTATTTGACGTGAGCCCAGGATCAGTTGCCATAAATCCATCTTCTGTGGCCTTGGATGAACCAAACTCCTTGCCTTAAAATATCAGAATGGCATTTTAGTTTGTGATATAGGAGTTACAGGTTTATGAAATGTAATCTATAAAACCCATTTCCATAAAAGTTGGGACTGCGGGACACACATTTTATACTTGATCATGATTCCATTATCTGTTGCCAATTAACCTGCTGATTTTGATACTAGCCTCCTTCACAACTTTTTGTGTGTGTGTTGCAGGCGTCAAACAAATTGACAAAGTACAATTAAATAGATTAGTGAAAACAAGAAAAATCTTTGTATTTTAGTTGGCTAAATAAAGGTTCGAGCAAATTAACAAATGACAGAATTTGTACTGCATTTTAGAAAAAGTCACAACTTTTCTGGAAATCAAAATCAAGTGCAAAAAAGTAATACAGAAAAACATTTCTCCTTACTCCGTTAAACTTAGAAATGTTCCCTCAATTGCTTCCTGACATCACAATATGACATACATATGTGTTGGTTAAATATTTTAGTGTCATAAAGGAAAAAGAAGAAAGTGAAATAAAAGACAGAAAAAGAAAAGCAAAGAAGTGCAAGCAATGCCCAAAAAACAAAGTTTTTAGAATGAAATAAGAAGCAGGCGTAGCTTAACTTTCTATTGTTTGAGCCTCATAAAGAGAACCAGATGATCAATGTGTGTTAGAGGCAAACACATGTTATCCAGTGCGCATACTCTGCATCATTGTCTGTGAGTGGACAGACAGGCAGAGTGAACAGATGTTCTGTGTGCTGAAGATAAGATAAACAGACAAAGGAGTTATTGTTGCTGTGTCCTTGTATGAATGTCAACACAGGTTGTGTCATGATTTTTTGTTTTTTATTAACACAGTTAGGCACAAAGACACAGGTTATATCAGTCCCTCACAAGCACTGAATAAGGTTTATATAGACAGGAGAAGAGAGAATGGACTTCAGACCGACATCACATGATACACCTGCAAGCACACATCTGTTCATCCAGTGTTTTTCTTTGTTGTTCTTGTTGTATTGCTTGAGTCCTAAAGACAAACACCTATAGGTTCAAATTAAATTTCCAGTGACCAAATATCTCAAAGAACAACATCTAAGTACAGTGGTATATTACCTATATCATTATAGTCTAGTAATTAAGCCAATGTTCAAATATACTTTGCGACACTTAACACTAATATTCTGAGTGGACCCTACCACAGTTTCAGCAGACAAAAACAAACACATCACAGGAAATAACACCCGTTTTATCATTCAAATGAAACACATTAATCACAATCACAATCAACAACAGGAAGGAAACAATGAAAGAGTGAACTCGAAAATGTCAAGTTCATATGAAACTCCACAATACTTTGGCTGTTTAGTAATTACTCTAATTACATAGGGAATTTTTGCACTTGCACCATGGTAAGCACTGCAAAAAAGTGGATGTGCTATTATAATTATACCACAGTATCACTCAAACTAATAAGTGTTTGGATTATGGGTCATTAAAGTATTGTTTTATTTACTTATCCTGAAACTCTGTCTTGAAATTGGCACCTTACAGCAAGAAAGTTCGAGTTCAAGTATGAAAACATACTTTAACTGTTCTAGGTTATAATTGTAATGATAGACTAGTGATCTATATGTATATCCAAACACACAAATATTTATGAGCTGTCATAGGCTCCAGCCCTCTGTGATGCTGGACAACCTGGCAAACCTGAGTATCACTTATATCACATATGATGGAAGGAGTGTTATTAATCTGCCCACCAATTAATTTTTGCACCAAGCCCTCATAGCAGGTGTTCATCCACCCTTTGAGAGGGTACCTTGTCAAATAACCTACACTGCAAGTTGAATTAAAGTTGCCATGACAAGTGGTGCTCATACATTCATTGGTGCCCATAGGTCTGTGGAGGTTCAGCAATGACCTGTAAGTGTGGGATCACTCTTAAGTATATCCTAATTAGATTTTACGATGTACATTTGTAATACTTTGTTGACTTAATTTTATTTAAATTTAAATTTCCAAAGATCTTTCCAAAAAACATTGAATGTCTGTCAAATTTCATTTACAAACCTTCTAACCTGTTTGAATGGTATGTCGTTTTTCAAATGTACCGGGTGAAAATCATAGCGTAACAACTCATTTCTGTCTTCTGTTTCTAGACTCATGATATAATGTGATCTGAATGAAGACTGTAGACAATCTTCATAACACTTTATCACAGTATAGATCAGGGGTACTCAACTAGAAACTCAAAAGGTCCACTCACCAAATTTCCAATCGTTCCAGGGTCCGAAACAGTGATGGT
>JAUBNQ010000014.1:12336747-12356149 GCA_032353495.1 Ctenopoma kingsleyae | reverse complement strand
GAAATCACTGTTTCGGTCCGGATGTCATTGCCTTTGGGTCCGGATCCGGACCGGAGTCCGCCAGTTGAGTACCCCGGGTATAGATAGATAAACTACATTTTAGCCCACAATGCAGCATTTGATCTAAAATGGTAAATGGCGCCGCTCAGTGGACATATACAAATCGACCACTTCAGTATGGTTCAGTTTTGTGACATTATTTCTGATATGATACTATATTATATATAATTATATGTAGAAATGTGCTCCCATTTCTTTGTCAGTGTTTATGTGTGCAGTTGTCTTTTGACTATGTTAAATACTGCATATGCTATGAATGTGTAGTGTATTTTAAAATACCTTAACATATACAATATAAACAACATAAATATTCAAGTTTTTGTCTGTTAATTTACTGATGTTGCCAGATGTGACTTTAACTTTTAGATGTATATCTATGTAGACATCATTTATGGCTTTCTCACGCCCGGGCAGTGACAGCTCATCAGAAGTCCTCGGATGTGCTCTGATGTCTCTCATGTGCTCCAATAATGTTCCTCTTCCGGGTCGACTGAAAGTTCGCCTGTGCCGCACAGAGCCAGGACTGTCTGCAAAGGTCAGTCGAGTTATCTACCGCCAGCCTTTCTACTCTCGCGTTTTATGATGCCTTTGTTTGGGTTTGCGTGTGTGTGCATGCGTCAGGGGGCTTTTTGACTCATACATCCCGTTCACAGTCAGAACAGGAGTGAATTAGCAGCCAGCTAGCGGGCTAGCGTGTAGCTGCTGTTAGCTTTCATCCTCCGCTGTGCAGTCTGCAGCGAGTGGAGACAATAAGAGACAAGTGGAGCCCGCCTGGATAAAAAAAAAACAAAACAATAAAATCATGTTGCTTTCTGACTCACTGAGCAATACCAGCACAACATTTAATCCATCACTTTTTTATGCTACAGGTTTTCTGAATGACACAGCTCTGAGAAAGTGCTTTCGTTTGGAAAGTGTTGATTTAGACGATTATGGTGTTTTATTGGTGACTTAGTCATAAACGATGTCGTGAAACGGAGATTTACGAGCCCCGTGAACTCCTCACTCAGGTTTACTCTCAGGACAGTACAGTAAACAATTGTGATCTAAAGTAGTGAATCATATCAGTTTTTTTTAGTAATCTGTCTCTCTTTATGTTATTTTATCAACTCAAACGTGGTTATTTAACCTTCAGCCTATAAGCTGCGTTGCTCCTGTCTATATCATTGTCTTTTGTGAAACAGTCTCTATAACACTGGAACTTCCCTTTGGGATTAATAAAATACTGTCTGGTTTATCTATCTCTCTCTGTGTTAATCCTGTTTGCTCTATAGACAATTATTGTGAAATGTGAAGATGTCAGCTTGGATTCTGGGACATTTTGACAGTGTGACAGACAGACAGGCGTTTATTGCCAGTCAATTCTGGTTTAATTCCTACAACACCAGCTAGTCTCTAAGTTCAAGAATCCTTTTTCACTATGCACGTATGTCAGCTTGCACGTCTGCACATGTAGTCGGCTTTTTTGTACCATGTAGGCTTTGTTTATGAAACAAATGTGTATAAATATTTTAAGTGTCCAGTCATTCAGTGGACTGCAGTTTAAAGCAATGAATATGGTTGATTTTGCTAATGTAATATGTCTGGTCACTTAGCCATTAGCCGTTTGTCAGGTAAGTCCCACAGGATCTTATCTTGGTCATTGTCAACCACCTTTGAAAGTGAATCCCATTTTGACCTTGGGTTTTTTTAATGCATAGTCAGCACAGATGTTCCTGTACCCTATGCCAGTCACTTGGTTATGGTGTTCCATGTACACCCTGCATGCATCCTGCACCCTGCTAATATGTGCTAGATTGTCTCAGGGGCATCTTTACACAGCCTGCACCTGGGGTCCTCCCTGGTGTGGCAGACCCCTCTAGTGATCTTGTACTTAGATGCTGTTCCTGTGATGCTGCCATAGTCTCTCTCGCAGCTTTATCCAGTCACTGGTAGAATTTTTCCATACCAGCAGCTTCCTCTATCTGCTGGTGGTACATACTGTGTAAGGGTTTGTCCTTCCATAATGGTTCCTGTTCTTCCTTCTATTTATTATTATTATTATTATTATTATTATTATTATTATTATTATTATTATTATTAGTAGTAGTAGTAGTATTGTTATTATTAATTCTTCTGGTTTCTGCTGCCTGAGGAATTCATTAAACACGTGTAAACACGTCAGCTTCCAGAATCCAAGCTTTAAAGAAAATGATTGTGGGGAATATAAATAACTATTTATCTGTTGCTCACGTCTCTTCCTCAGGAGGGGTGCTATCTGTCCTGTTGAGCTCCTCCTGGTGTGTGAGTGTCAGGTGTGTGTGCACCATGGCGAGCCTTCTGCGTGTTGTGGCGGCCAGCTGCTCTGCCCCTGTGTTCAGCGGGGTTTCCTGTGTGAAGCTGCAGAGTGGCCGAAGTATCAAACTCTCATGTTCACGATTTTTCAGGACCCATCAAGCTCTTGGACGATGTGCCAGTCCAGGTAAGAGGCTCTACTGTCACATGACCTTGGGAATTTGATTTATGCACTACACCCTATTGAATCATGCAAGCACAAGCTAAGAGAGGGAAAGCTCATGTTTTGAGCTTATATTATTTGTCAGTTCATTTATTACACACTATCCATCTAAGTCACCACTATTTTCATTCATTTTGTGTAAATCGTTTACTGCTGATGGGATAAATCATACAATTTGTTTATGTCATTTTGGGCAGTGGGAAACGTTATGATCAAAATTGATAATGAACATTAGAAAACATAGTTGCAGCTCTAAATGCCTTGTTTACTACTGACTTGCTAATAAAAATCCCCATGGTGGCTGTAATTAAAAGGTGGCAACCACAGTTAAAGTGTTTATGTTTACATTTGATGCAGAATGCTGAGATACAAACTTGATTTCAGCAGTTACATAATCACATTTCCCATGACACAGCTCCACACCACACCAGCCACAGCTAGCAGATTTACTTCTCCCTTAGAATATATTGATAATGACGAGTATACCACAAACTCTTTAAAGTCTATAATGTGTTAATGGCCTTGCAAAATATGATATGGGCAGGATGACCCAGTTTGAGCTCAAGCATTTCTAACCTGGGTGTAAAGATTTTCTGGGCTATGTGCATAAATATGTGACAGACACAGCACAGTATGCATGTATAGACCTCGTAGCACTTTTGTACAGTTTAAGTGTTTATTTAGGTAGATATATATACAGATAATGGTTTAATTAATCAATAACATGCTTATTTCTCTAGTTAGAATCTAAACCTGTTAACCTTGTATTATTTATGTTTTACTACTGATAGCAACACAAACACAACATGAGGACCTGTAGCTTCTGTGTGCTTTCTCATGCACTTGTGTATCTGGTACATGGCAGGTCTTAACTACTTGTTGCATAAGCACTGACAGAGGTTATGTTTTTAGAAAAATAGTACTACTCAGCATCAAAATGGACAGACAGGTTTGTCCTTTATTATTTCTTTCTCTTGGCAGCTGGTGGAACAAACCGCTTTCACTGTGATATAATTATTTTTTTCCTGCTTCTTCCTTTTAAGCAATAGTAATAGTGATGAAGAAGTTAATCTACTATTCAGACATAATGGAGATTCAGTAAATAAAACAAAAAGTTATCATTCCTTAACCTGTACAGCAGCTTCTCTTTTACAGTGCTGTAAAAGATTTTTTTTCATACTTTTTTCATACTTGTCACACTTAAATGATTCAGATCATCAAGAAATATATATATGACGTGAAGATAACCCGAATAAATACAAAATGCTGTTTTTAAATGATGATTTATTTATAATTTATTAAGAGAAAAACTATGTCCAAAACCTGCCTGGTCCACAATGCTGTGGAGACATTGTGGTGGGACTCAGGTTTATTTAGGATTTATTCATACTACAGCTACTATGATCTATTCAGTCATCAGAACCACTGTAGCATCCTGTGTCCTGTTTGCAATATGGACCAGGGCAAGATACGTTTCCTCCATCCTAATACCTTGTCTTTGTCTTCCCTGTTCAGGTATTCCATACAAACAACTCACGGTCGGTGTTCCCAAAGAAATTTTCCAGCATGAACGTCGTGTGGCACTGTCTCCTGCTGGTGTCCAGGCACTCATCAAACAGGGCTTTAATGTCATTGTGGAGTCTGGAGCTGGAGAGCCTTCCAAGTTCCCTGATGAACAGTACACACAGGCTGGAGCAACAATTAAAGACGCTAAAGACGTGTTAGCATCTGATGTCGTGGTTAAGGTAGGATCTAAGTGAGGAGATGGAAGAGAGAGAAACTAATAGCTATTATTTAATAGATGACCAAGGCTGTATAAATGGCGGAGAAAGTTAGGATGTAAAGTAAGCAGAAGATGTGGCTAGGAGAATAAAAAAATATTCCATGCAGTTGAAATCGTCAGAAACCAGCCCCCCCATTTGTGTTCAGAATATCAAAATCTGTTAATTTCACAAATACTTGTAGAGGAAACAACATTTTCCTTAGAATTTGTTGGCTAGTGTTATCAACAGCATCAAATTCAATATTTAAAATATTTTTTCTTAGTGGACTACTTCATGTACTTCTGCCACCTCGGTTTGTTCTTTTCCTTTTATTTACTGGACGTCTTCGGTCTGAATTTTTCTATTTCCAGGTGCGTGCTCCCACTTTCAACCCTGCTTTGGGTGTTCATGAGGTGGAGATGATGAAGGAAGCAGCCACTTTAATCAGCTTCATCTACCCAGCTCAGTACCCTGAGCTGATGAACATGTTATCCCAGAAGAAAGCCACTGTCCTGGCTATGGACCAGGTTCCCAGAGTCACTATTGCCCAGGGTTTTGATGCACTGAGCTCCATGGCAAACATTGCAGGGTGTGTACATGATGTCTGGGGTCTTCTTTGTTTTGTATATGAGAAACACTTCTGACAATTACCTTTTAATTTTCTTTAAATAACGTTTGTTGTTCTGTTGTCATAAACCAATTGACACATATTGTACTGTATGTGTATGTTGTATATAGATGCACTGTTAAGATCACAAAACACAGAAGTGGTTTTATGGTCATCAGAGTTTCTTACAGCTTTGTTCACAGCAGGCAGTGATGATGCAAAGACAACTTATAATTAGATATCTCTTTAATAATTAATATATTTCCTGTGTTATTGTATTCTCTGTCATTTCAGTTACAAAGCAGTTGTGCTGGCAGCGAACAGCTTTGGTCGCTTTTTCACTGGTCAAATCACAGCAGCTGGGAAAGTCCCACCTGCAAAGGTGTGTCGTTTTTTGTTGTCAGCATTGGTTTCATTGGTAAAGTGTTATTGTGAGTGTTTCTGTACCAGTTTTAACTTTTATCAGGCTGTTTGGCAACCCCAGAACATATCATGTATGTGTTTTTGAATAGGTTCTGATCATTGGAGGTGGTGTGGCTGGACTGGCTGCAGCTGGTACTGCCAGGGCCATGGGAGCCATTGTCAGAGGTTTTGATACCAGGTTTGAGTCTTAATTTTAAAATCTGTGAATATTTAGAAGGGATTGCCAAGTGTAGTGGTGTCTGTTGTGCTGTAAACATGCATAATCATTGCACATTCATACAAATCTAATCTGTCAGCTCACTGTGGCTGCTCCTCCGCTGAAAGATTTTTAACTAATCCCACCTGCAAACGTCTATAAAATATGACAAATATGCCATCTTAAGGATAAAAGCCTTCTCTGTGTTTTGCCAGATTAATGCCTTTAAAATTAAATGGCTGTAAATTTAAATTGATAAATCTGAATTCTATCGAAAATTGGCTTTGATTTAACAAAAATCTTGAGTATAATATTAAGGGTCCTTATCTATCTTTCAGCTGTATGCAGCTTAAGGATTCCTACCATACAGTAAAATTATCTGTGTGTAGAACAATGGACAAAAAAAAATTACCAGCATAGCAGAATGGAAAGTTTTACTGTACAGCATGCATCCTCACTTTCTATCAGATATATTTTTCATCCTGCCTGACTAAGAAATCATTTCTCCCCCCTCTTCCAGAGCTGCAGCTTTGGAGCAGTTTAAATCTCTGGGCGCTGAGCCGCTGGAGGTGGACTTTATGGAGTCAGGAGAGGGCCAGGGAGGCTACGCCAAGGAAATGTCAAAGGAGTTCATAGATGCAGAGATGAAGCTGTTTGCCAAACAGTGTCAGGATGTGGACATTGTCATCAGCACTGCTCTTATCCCTGGTATGTACAGAAGCAAAGGCGCACATGCAACATAAACACACAATCTAAATGTAAAAAGTAAAAGGTGCATTTCAAAAGCAGTCCTCTAAATTAAGGCTAGGTAAACAAGTTTGCTCTGCTCATGTAATATTTGGAATATTAGAGACATGTGGTCAGGGAATTAGAAATAAAAAAGGATAAGTCACAGAATATTGAACATTAAAAATAACTATACTAGAATGTACTAGAGGTGTTTTACAGCTTCACATTTGTCTATTAAAAAAGGCTTTAAATAGATTTTTAATCTATTAACATAATTCTTATTTGGTTTTCAGTTTACCATTAAGTCCCTGATGTCTGTCTTTGTATTGTAACATTCCAGGTAAGCGAGCACCCATCCTGATCACCAAACCAATGGTAGAGAGCATGAAAGATGGGTCTGTGGTGGTGGACTTGGCTGCTGAGGCTGGGGGAAACATTGAGACCACAGTACCTGGAGAGCTGTCAATACACAAGGTCAGTGCACCTGTTTACATATGTTCATAGACATCTTCCAGCTTCCATTACAATCTTTTTTTGCTTTTTTTAAATTTTTTTTATAAGGGAGTAACCCACATCGGCCACACAGACCTGCCCAGCCGTTTGCCAACACAGTCCAGCACTCTGTACTCCAACAACATCACTAAACTGTTGCGGGCAATCAGCCCTGACAAGGACAACTTTTATTTCGATGTCAAGGATGCTTTTGACTACGGAACTATGGATCATGTTGTCAGAGGATCTATTGTCATGCAGGTATGAGGTCTGTCTACTACTGTATGTATCTAGCAGCAGAATAAACATATGTGTACACTTTGCAGAGTCACAGATTACTTAGCTGATAAATAGGTTACAGCACATGAAGGAATTTGTTGAAAATGCCTTGCAGGTCCTTGCCACAGTCACTAGATGGCAGACTAATGACACATTGTTCTCATTTTACAGCATCTATACAGTTATTATAGATTCTAGTCACTTTTAATAAAGCTTTTATATCAGGAGTTACTGTCAGAAATTAACCTTTGTGTTTAAATTCACCAATTGTGTGCTTTATTTGATTACATTTAGTTTTATCTGAAGCAGTTTTTTTTCTCTCAAATAAGTGTTCATTATCTTGTAACAACACCTAGTATAAAGTAAGTCTATAAGTCTTACGTTTTAGATTTAGAATAAAATAATAAATACTATTTAAAGGTATTTGATCATCAATTAGAGCTGAAATTTATTGTGTCACACATTTAATGTTAAATGGTCAAAGTCAAAACATGTTTTTAGAAATATTTTTAAGGTAAACCTACATCTTGTAGTAGTATTTTGACCCGTATCTAATCATAGTAATTGTGACACATCTTATAAATGATGCTGAAATGCAGATATTACTCTACCTACAGATCATTAGTCTGCTTACTTTGATCTTGACAGCAGGGTCTAATATTTCACTGATTTCCATGTACAACAGATGTCACTGTAGACAATCAGGTAATCAGATCAGGGAATATAAGCAAAGTTCAAATCAGCTGATATAATTAACAGTGACTCTCATGCAAAATGTTTGTGACCTTTTCTTTCCTCTCAGTAGATTACTGCACTTTGATCCATTAATATGTCAGTTAGGGATGATTGATTGAACTTTCTGTCCTGCACTTTTTCCCTTATTTCTACTTTTCACATTGTAACAGTCTCTGTCTATTTATTGTAATTTTCAGAATGGAAAGAACCTGTTCCCTGCTCCTCAGCCTAACAATTTGCCAACCGCAGCTCCTCCTAAATCCAAGACTGTCCAGGAACTGCAGGCAGAGAAGGTTTCACAGATTTCTCCTTTCAGGGCCACTCTCACAACTGCTAGTGTATACACTGGAGGTTTGTTGCAGTAGTTGACTCTGCTATTCAATTTTTGACCTTCTGTTATTTAGAGAAAGCTATGCTACATCTGAGATACAGTGCTGTGAAAAAGTATTTGCTCCTTCCTGCTTTTATTTACATTTTTTGGCATATTTGTCACACTTGAATGATACAGATCATCAAACAAATTGTAATATTACATAAAGATAACTCGATTAATTATAAAGTGCAATTTCTGAGGCAGGTTTGATCAGCTTTTTCCCTTAATAAATGAAATCATCATTTAAAAACTGCATTTTGTATTTACTCGGGTTATCTTTGTAATTGCTCAAAATAAGTTTGTTTGTTAATAGTCCTAATTGAAGGAGGTTGAGGACTGCCATAAGGTAAAGGACAGGTTAATAATCTGCTTTTCAGATCACTGCGGGAATGTGCACAGGAGGGAAGAAGTGATAGAAGCAGATTACAAACACACACACACAGGCACCCAGTTAGTGTCAGGAAGTGTGCATTGTAAAAACAGTGTCACACTGAGTGTTTGTTTGAAGTAGTGCTGTAGCGAGTGGTTCCCATGGTGCCACATAGTGCTCTGTGTAAGTGCACCACATGCAGTTAATGTGGTTCACACATTGTTTAGGGACTGGTGTTTCCTACTTAACACCATCACACAGCTACTGATGTGAGCTGCTCTTTTTTTAAAGGGTGAGAACTTAGTGCTGGTTACAGGCTTATTAGGCTGTTTTGCATTCATTTGTATCATTTCAGATTAATTGTCCTGAACGTAAACAATTTATAGCTACAAGAGTTTGTCTGGCATATATTTTACATGGGATCAATCTCATAAATAAATACTCATAAACGCAATCAAACACATTTCACTGATAACTATAAAAATCAGTGGAAAAAATTATATATTCTGCCACTCAAATGTGTGTAGATGAGCACGAAGAATGTCTCCAGTTGTTAATTTTCTCTAACTTGGTCTCTCTCTGTGCCAGGTGTTGCCACCTTGTTAGGTCTGGGTCTGTCGGCTCCTAACGCCGCCTTTACTCAGATGGTCACCACCTTTGGTCTGGCTGGCATCGTTGGATACCACACAGTGTGGGGGGTCACTCCTGCTCTGCATTCTCCGCTCATGTCTGTCACCAACGCCATCTCAGGTTAGTTGGGTTTAGTGTGTCTCATAGTGTTAACCTTTCACTTAGAACAAAGCATAAACCATTAAAACGTAAAAAAGTAAATGTAGCTCAAAGATCAAACATGTCGCATGTCAGTCCAGCAGGCCTTTGCAGGCACGCTGTCGTTTTTCCTTTCAGGCCAAATAAAAACTTTAAAGATTGTGTCCTTATTGTAAGCTGCAGCTTAACACAGAGGGGTTAAGAGGTTAGAGAAGTAACTGCCTGTCTGTGTGTTCTAATGGCTTTGATCACTCTTAAGACCCACAGTGGTGTAGGAAGTAACACACCATCTGTGACTTTTGAGGGTCGGGGAAGTCCTTTGCTCGTTTACTCGCGCACACAGCCGGACATCAGGCCTCAGTTGCAGAGCTCAGCAGTTAACAACTAAGAGACAGGTTTCATTTTAAAACTTTAAAGCTATCAGTGAAACATGGTTCATCTAAGAGCCTTAAGTTCACAAAATTGTCATTGAATATCACTAGAATTTGAGGCCACAAATTTGAGTTCACTTGGAGGTTTTCCTCTCTTGTTTTCATAATGTCTGCCCTCTGTATGTCCTCTTCTACTTTTCTCTGCCTTTCCTCCCTGTCCAGGTATTTTTCACTTCATACTTGGCGTGCCCTTATTCTTTTTTTTTTTCTTCCTGTCACTGACTGACTGTGGTTATGGAAACAGTGAGACCATTAGAAATCTGTTGTTGGCAGGAATTGTAAAGGTCCACACGCAGTCACACACAGACATTAGGGAATCATGTTGGAATTTATAGTTTGAGTAAGATACATATATTCTTCATGTGGAGATTATAGTGTTACAGCCGGTGGTAACTGTGACTGGTGGCTCATCTTAAACTCTTCAGACACTGGTTTCAGATTGACTGGCTCATAGAGGAACGTCTTTATATCTGGTGTCTGATAGAAATGCTTTAATCTACTTGAGAGGCCTGATTCACTGTTACACTCTGTCTGTACCCTGGTACCTGTTGTTTGTCACAGAGACATCCCTACAGGACACTGGCCCACCCAGTATACTGTACATACATTATACAGCGGTGTGTGTGTGTCTGTCCACTGATGCCTCTTGATTCTGTCTGGCTGATCTTTTGTGGTGACAGACACACCTTTGATCTCCACTTAAATGGTGTAATGGTATCTTTTTTTTTTTTTAACTAAAATTTCTTTGATACTGACTTGATTTTAACACATCCCCTTTGCCAATTGAAAATGAGGTATTCTTATGAGAACGGTACCATTTGAGTAAGGTGATAGATGGAAAAATATAATACAGTATATTGACTGTTTCAGTCATTTTAAATGATCATTGCTTATAAAGGCATAACCCATCCAACTTATTTTAACTGATATTATTACTGAAATATTATGTTCTGTCTTCGGTGAGAGGAGATTATACACTCTAAACAAATGTGACTTTAAAACTTAGGCATGATCTATTATTGCTTAAGCAGACTGCGCATAGGCTGCATCCAACACACCAGCCTTATTGCTACATTACAGTTATTTAGTCGGAGTTGATTTGACAGTCATATTTGTAAGTAAAACGTAACCAGCTCCGGAGTCAGTGTTGTCGTTGTAATAAACTGACACGCAGTAATAACAGTGTCATTTGTGCAACAGTCAAATCGCGCAGGTTCTTTAAAAACTGCTTGACTACAATATATTTATTATATATTTCTTCCAGTTAGTCTTTAACAAATAAATATCCAGCAAATCTGAAACTCATCTCTCCATTTACCTCCATCTTTGTTGTTGATGCTGTCTACGCTCTATCCTCTAAGCTCCTAATGCCGTGTATTATTAAGTCATTTACCATTACTGTATAATGTTAGTATTTCAATTCAATTCAACTTTATTTATATAGCGCCAAATCACAAGGAGAAACTCACAAATTTAATAACATGAAATGATGGCATAAGAGTGGACAGAGAGAGAGAGAAGGAGGAGAGGAGCTCAGTGTATTGTGGGAGGTCCCCCAGCAGACTAAATCTATAGCAGCATAACTAAGAGATGGTTCAGAGTCACCTGAGCCATCTCTAACTATAAGCTTTATCAAAAAGGAAAGTTTTAAGTCTAGTATTAAAGGTAGAGAGGGTGTCTGCCTCCCGAACCTCGATTGGAAGCTGGTTCCACAGGAGAGCAGCTTGATAGCTAAAGGCTCTGCCTCCCAGTCTACATTTGGAAACTCTCTGCAATGTGAAATACTGGTAATCTGTCAAGGTTCTACTCCACCTTTCACCTAATACCTGCTGGATCAGCCCCTACCCCCAAATAACCCTTAACAGGATAAGCATTAAAGATGTTGGATGGTTGGGTGGTATTTGAGAAATAGCAGCATATACCTTACAGACACACTTGGTTGCATAGAAAACAAACAAAAGCTAAAACACAATCCAGATAAATAATCCTAGTTTGCTGTGTTCATTGTTGTTATCTGTGTACTGTACGTATCTAATAAAGGCATAGCTGAAGATCAAGCTGATATTTGATTGCCTAGAACACAAGAGATTTCAAAATTACAGTAGGAAAACATAATTATCAAACTGAAAAGGGTCATTGGTGGAATCCTGACATTGGGACTGAGCTGTTTTGTGCCAGAAAACAAACTACATACAGTATGTTTAGAAAGCTTGTTATTAATGTGAATTAATTTTTTCTAACCCTAACCCTACACCTAACCCTCCTTTTACGCTGTGTGCATGTTCCTCATGTCAGTGTTTTCTAGTCCCTGTTGTAGTTGTCTCTCTTTTAACAGTGGAAATTTTAAACTGTTAAATTAAACTGTGTGTACGTTTAAGTTGTGAAATTATGTTTGGCAGTGTTTGAAACTTGATCTGTTTAGGAGCAGATTTTGAATGCAAGAAAAAGAAAAGGAGAGCAGTGAGAAAAGGTCAATCTTTACACATGCCTCATTTGAAAATACAAATCGAGACTAGTTGAACACAAATACACATCCACACACACACAAACTTCTTGCTATTGAGCTTTAATTGTACACAAACAAGTGCGTGTGAATGGAAGCTCTAGGGGTGTGTGGGTGCTATTGCATTATAAGTCACTGTGCCTGTAAGTCATTACAGGACTGATGTTATCAAGCTTTCCTGAGCTTGTTTTCGTAAACATACACACACACACCCTCTTTCTTTTTCCTTCTCTTTTTAAATCTCTAAATCTTTGTCCAATCTAGGAAGTAAACACATGCTCAGAGCTTGAGAAGACACCTATAGGTTGTCTATAGACATACAGGTTGAACAGATATAATAGGTGTTAAGATGAGCTTTTGAAATTACAGAATTTGCGTTCTGTTGCGATCCTTCGTGTGTGAAACATCACAACTCACCAAAGTTCTCAATGTCCTGTTTTTTTTTACGATGGTAAAGGTTCACGAGTACCAAAATATCTGTGTTGTGCAGGTCTGACGGCCGTGGGTGGTCTGTCTCTGATGGGAGGCGGCTACACCCCAACAACTACTGCTGAGACGCTGGCTGTGCTTGCTGCGTTCATTTCCTCGGTCAACATTGCTGGTGAGTACCCGCACATAGATCTCACAGTGCTCATGGCCAGTTACAGCAATGTTAAGCCAATAAAATATCAGCTTTGGTTGAAGTGTTTTATTGATATTGATTGTATAATAACATGCCTATGACCACGTTTTGCAGCTGCCCACTCTGCCCACCTGCTCAGATTTGGTGGCTCTGGCTCAGATCACACACATTCATTCCTGCTATTACCCTAATAATTGCCCTTATAATGACAAAGTGTTCCTGGCGTCATTATAATACTCATCACTCTCTAATAGTCCTGGGAAACGCAGTGTGCCTCCGGGACTGAAACATGAATTCGTTTTTATTTCTCCTATTAGCTCACAGCTAGACACTTGGGGAGTGTTTGGTACAAACAAATGAATAGTTAAGTGGCATAATTGATTGGTTCAGCTCTGTGTGTGTGTTAAGGCAAAAGCATGTTAAAACACCACACCTGTACAGATCTCTCTAATATCCTATAGTATCCCTTCTTTGACACACACAACCCATGAACCTCTTGGTACAAACAGCTCCACAAAACACCCTGATTTTATTTGTTTGTTTTTAGGAACACTGCACATTCTACTGCACAAATCAAAATATGATATAATAAAAGAAAAATTATGATTCCTCTACAGAAAAAGGCTGTTAAAAATAGAGGTGTCTGCATTCTCTCAAACATTCACTGTATAAACTGTAAAAAATGTTTCAATCATTTTGTTTTCCTTTCAATCACTGAGCTAATATTTAGTTGTATAACCACTTTTTCTGAGAACTGCTGCACATCTGTGTTGCATGGAGTCGACCTGTGAACCGGTATTCCAGCTCAGGATGATTAAACTACATTCCACAATTCTTGTGCATTTCTTAGTTTTGCCTCAAACTGTATTTTTGATGACCCCCCACAAGTTTTCTCTTGGATTAAGGTCCGGGGATTAGGCTGGCTACCCCGTAAGTCTTTTTTTGTTGGCCTGGAACCAAGATGTTGCTCGTTTACTGGTGTACATTTTAATGTTTTCAAACTAATCCATGATTCCTGGTATGAGATAAATGGGCACATTACTGTAGTATGAGAAACATCCCCATATCACGATGCTTGCTTTCATCAGTCCACAAAATGTTGTGCCATTTCTTTTTAGGCCAGTCAGAGTGTTGTTTAGCAAGTTATGACCTCTCCAGCACATGCAGGGACTTTTTGCTGATAGCTTGGCTTCACACAGGCGTCTTCTAATTGTAACAGTACTCACAGGTAACTTTAGACTCTCTTTGATCTTCCTGGAGCTGATCACTGGCTGAGTATTCTATTCTTCGATCCATTTGAATGGTAGTTTTCCATTTTCTTCCTGTCTTTCAGGTTTTTGGTTGCTATTTTAAATCATTTGAGATCATTTTAGGTGAGCAGCCCATCATTGTCTGCACTTCTCTATATGTTTTCCCCCCTCCAATCACCTTTTTAATCAAAATACGCTGTTCTTCTGAACAATGTCTGGAACGACCCATTTTTACTCAGATTTTCATAGAGAAATGCACTATAACCAACATTTGATGCCTTCCTTACTTAAGCAAGGGCTGTGATTGACACCACACTAATTAAACTCCGCACTGCTCTTATTTTGAACCATGCTTTTATTTTTATTTTCAATTATTGGTTCAGTAACACAGACTCAGCAACATGCTTATCATGACTGTTGGGTCTGTTTGTTTAGTAATAGGCAACTGTGTATTCAGTTGGTCGTAAGCCACAAGTCAGTCTGCTATACCAGGTCTCATTAAATTTCATATTTTCCTCTTTTCGGTCATTGTGGTAAATCTATTTGGGAACTCTGTTTATAGGCAGTTTAAAGAAAGTGAAATCCATGCTGGAAATGAACCTCAAGTTCACTTCATTGAAAAAGTATGTGGAGTGTGATACGCCAGCTGTGGTCACTCTGTGTCATTTGCTGAACCCGTGCTCTCCTTTGAGAGACAACAGGTATTTGAGAAAATAATCACAAAGTTACATATATTTTGTATTTTGGGGTTTCATGATTGCTCACATCTTATTTAGAACTTTTAAATTAAACTGTAACCAACCAAACATCCACCAAGCGCTCTGCAAGTTTGCAGACTTAATAGTGTAGATAAGAAGAGAAAACTATCCTAATATATTAATAAATTAAAAACTCATTATCATTATTCACATTAGTTGTGACTGCAATAATGGATAGCTAGTTGTGATTTCAGATAGACTTTAGAACTCATGAATTGGCCAGTGGGGCTGATTTGCTTTAGTTTTTCTAAATATTGTGCCAGCAGACCTGTTCTGGGGAAAAATAACCAGAAGAAATGAGTGGATACTGGCTTTGCGTTGTTTAAATATATCAACATTCCTCCATATTAATAAATTTACTCAGCTTGGTCTGAAATAATAGTAGTCTGATTATTATTACATGTTTTAACTAGGACAGCCTAAGACTAAAATCACATGAACTGGAAAGAAACAGGTGCTAGCCTCTGATTCACCCCTGTATATGTGGGTGCATGTGTGTGCACGTTGCTACAATTATGCCAGGGAAAAAGAGAGACTTACACATGGTAATGTGATCTCTTCCTGTAAAGCAGTGAGACACTGTCTAGTCCCCGTTTGACACTTTTGAAGTTTTCTACTTGAAATATTTACACTGACATAAAGTAGACTCATTAAATTCCTAACATTGGTTATTAGGCTTGGCAGCAGTTTTTAGCAACTGTTGTCTTAAAATAGATTTTTTTTTTTTCATGCACTTCAGGTGCCTGCACTCCGTGCCTCAACAACTCTTACTTTTTAGATGCCATCTTGCTACTTTTTTATCATTAAGGCTTTTTGGATATTATTAGTAGTCTTAAACCATATCATATGTCATTTTAAGAACAGGTGTATTCACTCTTTCTGTCTCTCACCCAGGTGGTTTCCTGGTGACTAAGAAGATGTTGGACATGTTCAAGCGTCCCACTGATCCCCCAGAGTACAGCTACCTCTATCTGCTCCCTACTGGCGTCTTCGTTGGAGGCTACACTGCTGCTCTGCAGTCTGGATACAACATTGAACAGGTCTGAGAGGATGTTTATGCCACATTCGGGTGTTTAGCTTGAGATTGTATTTGTATTTTCCTACAGAAACCATTTTCTGTGTCCTCCAGGATTGGTGTAAAACAGCCCATAGCCATTTAAAAGTCAGCTAGTCATCCTGCAGATGGGTTCTTTGTTTGCCCAGATGTTGTGCAGGAACTTCCAAGTAAATTATTTGGCCTTTTTTCCCATCCTGTGGTCCCTCAATCAATAACCCCTTTTTTCCCCTTCTCTGTCTCCCTCACCAGATGATGTACTTGGGCTCAGGACTGTGTTGTGTCGGTGCCCTGGCTGGTCTTTCCAACCAGACCACAGCTCGTGTGGGTAATGCTTTGGGTATGATGGGAGTTGCAGGGGGGGTCGCTGCCACTCTGGGTGTCCTTAAACCAAGCCCTGAGCTTCTAGCACAGATGAGTGCAGCAATGGCCGTAGGTGGCACTGCTGGTGAGTATGTGTGTACTTCCATCAACACAATGAGAAAACAGACTCACAGACAAACTCGAATATTTGCAGAATTGTGTTGGAGAGGTTGGGAAGTCTCTTGAGTCTATAAATTAGTGTACATGGATTTTCCTCTGCGTGTGTTTATGTGTGCATGTATTCCAAGCTTGGCCACATTAAGCAGCAGGTGTGCTGAGCGCAGAGACTCTCTGTGATGTTTACATCAAACACAACATGACTAACTCCCCACCAGACTGAGGAGGTCTGTCAAAATGGTCAGCATAATGTATTACTCACTTTCTTGCTGTCTTTCTGAACAGTTTAATCATTTAAATGCTAAATGTTCCAGTAACAAAGCTGAAACGTAGACTAAACTATCCATGCAGACAATAATACTCCTTTCCAGATACAGCGATGTTGTGAGGCTTCCTCCAAGACACACACACACGTGCTATACACACGCAAAGCGTAGACCTACTCACAAACAAGGAATTCTCCCCAACGGGCTTCATCAGCAACACCTGGATCCTCAGACGAACCCAATTCCCAGCACTCATCAGAATGTGTGCATGCACGTGCTTGTGTTTTGCATGTTAATTGTGTGTGGGTCTGTCAGGATCACAGCAGTGTATTTATATGTAATCCCTCTGTCCTTCTCTTTTCCACTCTATCTCTGTCTAGGTCTGGCCATTGCTAAGAAGATCCAGATCACTGATTTGCCCCAGCTGGTGGCTGCCTTCCACAGCTTGGTGGGGCTGGCTGCCGTGCTCACCTGTGTGGCTGAATATATGATTGAGTACCCTCACTTTGCCACAGACCCTGCAGCCAACCTCACCAAAATAATTGCATACCTCGGAACCTACATTGGTGGAATCACTTTCAGTGGCTCTTTGGTGGCATATGGAAAGCTGCAAGGTGAGCACAGCATATACAGTGGTATAGAGTATTGGAGAGCAAACATTTACACTTGCCTGATGACAATTCAGTGTCAGCTTGGCCATACCATACTGTAGTTAGCAACAAGATAAAAATCTGACGCTTAAGACTGGCTGCTGCCTCCTGTGAAGGGAAAAAAAAAAAGAGTTGATCGAGTTCATGTGCTGGCACCAGTCCTGGAAGCCACACTGTAATTTGGTTGCATTTGTTTCATAACAACAATTTATGCATGAACATGACGCTCAGCTAATAACAAGTCTCAAGTGTTGGCAGCTGAAGGAGAAATTGTATAATTGCTACGTGAAGTCTACTCTTTTGATTATTCCTGTCTATGAGACATTCACAGCTGAATGACAAACGAATGGGTTTATTCACAGTTGTTATTAGTGTTGCTTTTTTATTCCCAACTTATAACATTTTCTCTTTTATCCCTTCTCTTCATCTCAATTGTGCTACCTTCATCCCTGCGTGTAGGTATGCTGAACAGTGCTCCCCTGATTCTCCCTGCTCGTCATGCTTTGAACGCCAGTCTTATGGCAGCTAGTGTTGGTGGGATGATTCCCTACATGCTGGATCCCAGCTACACCACAGGCCTCACTTGTCTTGGATCTGTCTCTGCTCTCTCTGCTGTCATGGTATGCTGTTTATGTGTGTCTGTGCTTTGACTTTGCACTCAGTGAGGTTCCTGAAGAGAAAAATCTGCACATTAAAAAAAAAAGAATATTATGTGAGAAAATAGACAGCAGATGTGATTGACTGAAAAAAGGACTTTTTGATAAGGAAACAGTAGCTGCTCAGAAATGTATTCAGAGTTAAGCAGTGCTGTTAATAGTCTAGCAGCCATAGTGACAAACAGACTTTTTAAAACTACCAGGTTCCTGCTTATATGTTACTCATACTTTATATTTTTCTTATATTTTATTATATTCAGCGCCACCATTGTTGAGTCAGGCCTTAATTATTTAACTCTAGGTATTTTCTCCTTTCTAGCAGTAAATAGTAAATCAGCCTCTTGCAGATGTTTATTCCAGCAACTCTTGCTTCTTAGTTAAGAAAACCTTAGTTTTCAACCTTGTGATATTTCTACATTAGGTAATCATTTGCTCATAAATACTTACAGTGGAGAGGAGAGTGTGCGACTTGGGTCCTGTCTGTTCCTATCTGCATCCTACCTTATCATATTACTTTACTTTGTCTGACAGGGACATCACACATTAATAAACATCACTGTAAATGTACCATGGTTAGCCAAGAGGCTAATTTTCATCTGCTGTCAGTGGGTAGATCTAACAATGTCACACCTAAAAAGCAATGCATCAGATTACCACATTATCTTAAATATTTCTAAAGCACAAACAAGAAAATACACAACAATTAATGTATATAATATTTGCAAAAAATATTCTGCAAAGTATCTATGTCTATCTATCTATACAAATACATATATCAAAGAGAATGCATCAATGACGATGCACAATCTAGAGACAGAAAAGTTGTCTCTTGTTTTTCCAACAGACAGATCTTTCAGGTTTTGTTTTGTTTTGGTTTTTTTTGCAAAAATGCCATATGTTGCTTGTCTTCTCAAGTCAGCTCAGAATTCCAGTTGTGTGATACCTGATAAGAAAATTATGACTACACAAATGTGCTTTTCATACATGGTATAAAACAGTTACCTCTATCAACAGCCCTAGTGTTTCTGCTGTTAGTTTTATATTATCTTATATTCTCCATATATATGTGATAATCCGTAATATTGTCATTCTTGTGGTGCATAATAATACATAGACTATGTTGTTCTGTGTGGTGCACACACCTATTATGGTACAAGAAAAAATATATACACAATGACATGCAATTTCAGCATTTTCTCTTGCTTCTTCTGCATATTTACATGATGCTATTGAGAAAATCAACAATTGGAGTCAATCCCAGAAAAAAATTAGCAGTGCATCTCTGGAAGAGTTAGGTGGATATATTTTCAGTTTAAAATAGCTGTGTGTTTGACTTGTAATCAACCTTTAAAGTAATATATTATCTACTGTGTGTGTGTGTGTGTGTGTGTGTGTGTGTGTGTGTGTGTGTGTGTGTGTGTGTGTGTGTGTGTGTGTGTG
>JAUBNQ010000014.1:12295783-12324536 GCA_032353495.1 Ctenopoma kingsleyae | reverse complement strand
GTTGTCCAGTGAGCGGAAGACAGTTCACCTGTAAAGCTATTTGAGCTGCTATAGAGGGACACACTGAGCCTCAAAGCCTTGATTTAAACCATGCACACCGATTACTAAATCAAGAGGGCGGATTACTGTGATTTAGTAATTGGTGCACATGGTGTAGTTTTAAAAAAAATTCCCCTTTTTCTTCCTCGTATGTTTTTTTTTTCTCCTCCATGGTAACTCCTGGGCTCCGAACATCATAGCTGTGTATGTGTGCTGTAACATATTTATGCTGCTGTATAGTTTCCCTGGCCAAAGTCATTTAAAGTTCTTGTAACGTAAAAGGGGCTATAGCTGAAAAAATTAAAACCTCTGCAATGTCTGAACTTGGCCACTCACCAAATTACTGCATATTATGAATGTAAATGTGGCAACTTATGACTCAAAAGTGCTGTTTTCTCAGATTTTGCCACAACTTTTTTTTTTTTTAAAGATTGTCAATAATACGCTTCTAATAATGTTTATTTGTGTTTAATGGACTTCCCCTTTGCTAAAGCCATGTGATGCTCGCTCTCTACCAAAAGACAAAACCAGTTAACAAGCTAACTAAACTTTGTGATGCTACTAAAAGGAAACATATGATGAGAAACTAGACTTTTTTTTTTTGCTACCTTGTGGCAAAAACCTAATTGTTAATTTAAATCATCATTGCCCCACAAATGTATTTAAATGTGAAGCTCATACATTTACTCTTCTGTAAAACTAATATTTTACAAATAAACTAGAAATTTACTGTTGTCAGTCTCCAGTCTTCATTATTGTTTGGTGAGTCGCTAACTGAAATAGCAATACATACAATCAATACATATTCTGAATTGACATAAAAAGTTCGAGAACGTATTCTCAACGGGTCATTTCACTGATTTTTCAAAGCTTGTTTCCTGTTTTAGTTCCGGGGACACGAATGGTGTCAAACCTTCGTCTACTGTCTATGCATTAAAAAAACTTATACCATATCACTCATTACAACGGACACATTTTAATTCAATGCTACACAGGCAGACCTGAGTCTGTGCTGCACGTTTTCCTGCAGCACTCAAAACTAGTTCTTCAGCAAACCCACAGACCAAAGTTGGTTCAGTGTGTGTGAGACAGACAGAGAGAGAGGAGGAGCGGGGCTACATAGTCTTGTGTACATGAAGTAATCCTTGTTGAAAGGCATAGAGATGAAACCATGTGTGACTCGAGAGATTTGTAGATGGGTCCCCCCACCACAGATGAAGTAGATGTGTGGTGTATGTGTTTCTGTGTATATATTTTAAAAATGGAGTCTAGAGGATGTGAGGAGAGAGATGGCAACACCTATTACTCCAGGAATCATTTATACCAGGTTTAGCATCTGTTTGTCTTTCAACCAGAACTTATCTGCTCTCATAACTCCCCAATAAATAATAATAATACTCATTAAACCATATTAATTATTATTCACCTTCAACTCAAAAAAACATCCTCTGTGTATTTTGACCTTATTCTAAAACGGCTTCAAATTCTGCAGTTCAGTTCATATTTCATGTGGCTATGTCTGAATAAGTCTAAAAAGTTATTCTACACTGCCAATATATTCATCATAGCTTTGGCTGTTGAAAGCAGCATATCGTTATGTTGTTGTACAGCCAGATTCCCTATGTGAAAGCTTAAACAAGACTAAATAAAACACATTCATTTGCCAATACCGATGTAAAATTTGCTTATACCACCGTCCTCTGATAAGTAAAGCTGTGTTAACTAGGAGACTCATCATTCTTATCAGTTGCTGCAGCACTGGACTTGTTATATCTACAGGTAGAGTGATGGTGTATCATCACTCTTCTGTAGAAATGACCTCTTAATAAGTGGAATCGCTTTCATCTTTAATCACGGCCCTGTCCCCCCCCCCCTTACTGCCTAATCTGATTGTCCTAACAACTTGAAACAGAAACTGTCTTGTTGAGCAGTGTCTTAAAAGCCCCCAGACCCAGGCCTCATGGATACACCATCCCGGACGTACACAAACATTCACAGTGTCTGCCCCGGACCGTCCTGGGGTCATGTGGACTGTGGCAGCCAGAGATAAATGTAGACTCACTAACCTGGCCAGCTAGCAACACAACTGGCCTCTTTACTGTTCATTTTCATTGCTGCTCAGGGCTGGCTAACATAAACACTGTGGGAGTGTGTCCTTTTAAGCTGCTTTTATTGTCCAACTGCTTCTCAACCTCTGGATGTAAATTGTTGAGAAGTTAGGGTAGAAGGATGAGAGAAAAGGGGAATAAGTGGGGGTGAAAAGAGGCGAGGGGGTGGTTAATGCAGCGGTAAGAAATGAGGGGAGGGGATTTCCTCTGAAGTAAAGCAGGGAATCATTTATAATGGTTTCTCCGTGTGTGTGTTTATCTGCATCTGTATGTTTGTACATGTGTCATTAAAAGCAGAGGCATCACAAAGTTCAGAGAAACTAAATGTTTATTGAACCATCTTCCCAGACCACTTAGCATCAGTTTGTTATTGACTTGTGGCTAGGCGAGAGTTGTAGGGGCAAGAAAGAAATGCAAAAAGAAACAATTGTATTTACACTGAATTGGTAGGAAACCCAACCTATGCAAATTAAGGGGGGAACACACAAGGCTTTAAAGCCAGTGTGGATTCACTGTGGGTGTCAAATGCAAACACTGGGAAGGAAATCCTTGAAAATATGTCTGCTATGCAGCTGTGGTGCCGTATGATATTTATATGCAGTATGATGTTTGTTTTGCTTGTAAGTCATCACTGTAAAGGATGATCTGTCTTGAGGGCTTCATCAAAAAAAATCCCCCATAGTTCTCTACTTAATGTACAATATTGAAATAACATAGTGTCTTTACAGCATCCTCTATACTTACAGATATAGTAGTATGTGTGCAAACATCGTGTATGATGATCTGTGCAGTGTTTTTAGTAGGATATACCCATTAAAGTCTAATACTTTTATGAAACTGAGAAGTAAAACCACATCGAGATCAATTTGTCATTTGTCAAGGCTGTATTTCATGTTTAAAGTTACCCACAAGGCAACTTATAAATGCCTGCAGCTTAGTTTGAGGTTGGGGTCAAACCTTCACTAACTTTGCCAAGTCCCCACTGTTTAATGCTTGGACCGTGTGGTTGTAAAATGGATCATCTATCGTTTAAATAACCTGTCCTGTTGCTCTGTTTGAATATTTATTGATCCTGAATGATCTGACGCCAGGCACCATACAGTCGCATATTGTACAGTAGTTTTGAGATTTATGGGATACCTGCTTGTATGTATATATGTGCTGAGCGCTGTTCCAGAGCAAAGTCGTAATAGTTTCAGCTCAGACATGGGTCCAGTCTTATGGACTTGTCAAGAAATGCCCTCAATCACTTGACAGTTTGAGAAGCTTCACTTATTGTTTACCTTAAAGCTTTTTATGGCTTTTTTGTTGCTGACTGTGGATTAAGTATGATCCATCTGATTCAGTATATAGACTTGCAGCAGGACAGTCCAGGTCAGGGCACCTTAGTGTACAAATGAGACAGGTTCCTGAAGGTTCCCAAAAGAATTAGTTAAAATGAACCTCTGGTAAAAACTTTTAAAAGCAAAAGACAAGCTAGATTAATAAAAGAAAGCTTGATTGCTATAACTGCAGTCACTATTAGAACCATTACTACCTTCTTTGTTGCACTAACTACTACCACTTCACTATTTTTACTACTACCGTTTGTAGTACTACTTGTATCACTCCTGCCTAGTTTCCAGTTTGGCCAAATTAGAGGTTCTCACAGGTCCAATATTTTGAACCTGAACTAAAATGGACCTGTGGAAAAGTCAACATTCTTGTGAATGTGATTTCTCAGAAATGCCTTGAAGAAATTTCTTAAAATTTGGCACATATTGTCACTTGTGGTCAAGCATGAACTGAAGATTTTGATGGTCAAAGGTCAAGGCCACTGTGACCTCATGTTTGTCCCATTCTCATCAATACTATATCTCAGAAATGCCTGGAACAAATTCCTTACATCTGGCACAAACATCTGCTTAGAGTCATGCATAAACTTGTTAGAATATGAATCTGGACAAACATAAATGTAAACTACAGCTGGTTTGTGGAGGCACACAACTGCAGTCTGTTAATTCTAGTTAATTTTCTTATCTCGTTTTCACACATATATCACCCATATATTCCCATATTTTCATGGGTGTGTGTACACATATGCTGTTATCATGCCATGACACATTTGCCACTAAAAAACTATTGTTGGGAGAAAAGTCTACATCTGTGATGATTTAACAGCGAATTCTGCCCTGTCTTTGTACATTTTGTCTGTTTGCTCAATTTGTTGAACTTTATTTTGTTACATCACGTTGCGCAAAGCCAAAAGCGGCATTTTCTGTAATTATACAGTTACAATCTGATAATAATTACGTACTTTCTTGATCCCCTCGGGGGAAATTGTTGTTGCACAGATGCCAGACAGTACATGTCGGTATTACTACAATATTTCTGAATCTTGTCCAAGGACATCTCGACATGTAGCCAGGAGAAACTGGGAATTGAACCACTGACCCTGGGATTTGTAGACAACTGCTCTACCAACTGAGCTGCTGCCTCCTCCACTGTCATGAGCCATGCTTCCAAAATAACTCTGAGATGGAGGAGAAATCATCCTTCATTTTGTTTGCACTAATATTTATCTTCATAAATATTCATAATGCTAACTATCTTTGAAACATTATGATATTATTTTGAGGCTATATCGCCCACCCCCAGGCCAGCTGTTTAGTGTTTCAAGAGCTGTCATCAGGCTTTATTCAAACGGACACATACACAAATTACAGACACACCCTGCCTTATCTTGTGACATTCTGACTTTGGTCTGTCATCGGAGGTGTCTTTTATCTGAGGGGGAACTCAAGAGCTTTCCAAGAGAGTCGCCAAAAAAAGAATCACCAAAACTAAGGTCTGGAGTGGAGCTTGAATCCCTCAGGATCTGACCTAATGTGGTGTCCTGTATCTGATTGGTGGGGGGTTTCAGAGAGTTTACTTGTCTCTTTAAGGTGGTGGAGCTGTGCACATTTTTCTTGGTTCACAGAAATGTGGTCTAGACTAGAAAATTGAGAAGAAGGGAGAAAATGATGAAAAGACATACAGTACAGTTTGTACCACATGGCAGAACAGAAAGGATTTCCCTCCCTCCTCACTCCACAGATGCTGTGGTGTCTTTTTGTGGTGTGACGTGTATATATCTGTGTGAGAGTGGCAAAGACGTAACTAAGGTTGGTAACAAAGGAGAAAGGACGAGATTGAGAGAAAGAGGCTTGTGCGTAGGGAAATGAATAGTGCATAGTGAATGGATGCACGTAAGTGTGTTTGAGAGAACAGCAAGTCAGTCATTGAGAGTCAGGTATCAACTGTGTAACCTCTTCAGCGTCAGGGGGGCCTCATCAGAAACACACACAAAAGGGTGACTGACACAATGAAAGCGGGATGAGGTTTCACAGCCGAGGCAGAAAAAGGAAAACATATCTTTCCCCTCCCTTTCTCTTTCTGTCTCACTCACTTTCTGTCTCTTTCTTAGTGTTTGCAGAACTACGAAGACAGAAACACCTGAGCCCCTTATTTGAGCAGCACTGTGTCACAGAAGGAATGTGTCACTTCTGTGTGTGTGTGTTTGGATGAGATGGACACAACAGCAGCCAGCATACCTCACTTGCCCACCTATCTGAGAGTCTTTGAACACTCCCCAGCTGTATGCTGGCCCATTCAGTGATCAGTGTTTGATCACAGTCTGAATGGGTATCTGATGAAACCTGTATGTGAGCCAGTCAAAGCTGCTGGGGTTTCATTTAAAAACGGATACAAGGCAGTCACTGACGTGTAACAACAGCCTCTCAAATGAATAACAAAATAATAATTTTACTACATATAAAGTAGTGTATCATGCTTGTTTGTAGCCTTTGAAATCTTTTGTTTTTTATTTTATTTTATGGCTCAGATACGGACATGCGGAAAGATTCTGATAAATGTCTGACATAATGTTTATATCAGCCTGATTGCTGATAACAGTCTTTTCTTGCCAGCTCTTCAGATACTTGACATAATATTAGCTCCACAGACTGACAGGCTGTTTTGCTGTAGCATCCCTCAATGTCAGAGTTTCAGATAACAGATTTTAAGGTCATAAACTTAAAACGATTATAGTTAAACTGTAAAATGTCAGACAGTCACTGGCATTGCTTACCTCCTGCCTATCTAAAAATTTGCTGAAGCAATCACCCAGTTTTGTTTACGCACCAAAGAATGTCCACTAGGGGTGTAACTGTTCTGAAACTGTGTCACAGACACAACTGTGGGTGGAAACGGGTGAGTGGAAAAGAAACAATTTAAACTGAACTGCTGTTAGTAGTTTGCCTTGTGGTCCTGCATTCATTACTAGCTTTATGTATTTCAGGAAACTAAACATGGAGCTGGACCAAGTTAATCAGTTAATCACAACTCTGACTCATCTAGCAGTGTATGGACTGTGCCAGTATGAATTTGTTCAAAATTGAGTTTTTGAAAGTGTGACAACTTTACTGCATGTGATACATGCAGAACAACTTGGCAGTTTGGGTTTGACAGAACATTTTTATATTGTTTACTCATGAACAACTTGTAATGCTGGAGTTTTCATCGGGGCCCTGAAGACAGCATCATGTTAATTTGTTAGGAATGCTGCGGAGTAAACTTGGCTTGGGGAGAGATAAAAAGACCCGTGAAATGTGATGAAAATGTAACACCACAACACAGAGGTCGACCCAGTCAGCTAGAGTAATGGAAAATCAAACAGAACAGAACCTTTTTGTTTTTTTTATGTTGCTATAATTAATCAGTGCCATTACTCTGCTACTTGTGTTAAGTATTGTCACACAGAAGATGCATATTCAATTATGGGAGTACCTATGTGGCATTTATGGTATTACAGTGTGGGTGGCTGATGTTGTTGATGATGGCAGTGTTGGAACCTTAAAACCGTATCGCTCAGGTGTTTTTTGAAATACACGAAGGAACTTGTGGCTTTGAGTGTTTCACGTCCGTGTGCGAGGGACGGGCAATTCTGTGCCATTAGAGAAGAAGCATGAAAAGATGGGACAAGAGGAGATGGCACATGGCTGTCTTGTCCTTACTTGAATTTGTGGAAAAGTCTCTTATTTCCATTCTGCCCATGTCTCACATACTTTAATCAGCAAAAACATAATAACCATCTGGGATTTATTGTGTTAAGTAAGATTATTAGAAAGTGCTGACAGCAAATATGCCACTATGAGGTCAACGCCATGCACACTGAGGACACAACACACAAGCTCAGCTGGCACACCAGCTTCTCTAAAATGAAGCAATGAGAAGGTTTGCAGATGTTGTTTGATGCTACATTGTCATTAATTATCACAGTACATGGTGATAACAGACGAGCATTCTTCTATTTTGTCTAAAAATATATTTTCTTTGACAGTTTAGACTGACTACAAATGGACAGTAATAACAGAGAGCAATCGTTGCTCTGCCAACTAAGCAGACGCGAATAATATATGACAGACTTGAAAATAACAGTGGTTACATGGTGCCAGAAAAGAAACAAATTTTAAATCAGTCGCTCAGATACGACAGATATTGTGTTTTGCAGATGTTTTCAGAATTGTTTTTCAAATTTGCCAAGCAGCAAAATATACGTCATTCTGTATCTTGGATTGTGGTTGGTTAATCAATCCCAAAACCTTAAGAAAAAAAGGCCTTTGGTTTTTGTTGTTTCTTAACAACACAAGCTATCAAGTTTCTATGGCAAAGAGATGCTCTGGTACTTATTTTGTTGTCATGCTTTCACTTATGTCAGTATAGATGCTTTTCTCTTATTCATCTGCATTCTGTGCTGAATGCTGTATCTGAATATTACAGAGCTTCACACGGTCTTCATATCGTAACCAGCACTGAAAAAGCAAAGGACTGCATATGTTGAGTTGCAATGCAATCCATGATGGCTTGTTTGACTAATAAATGTATATGTTTTAAGGCTTTGTAACTTAAGGACATAATTTTATTCTCCTTCTAAATGGCTAATGGAGTATATCAGGAGCTTGCACATTTCAGTAACGAACACAGAGCAGTTAGATGTTTTGTATGACTTCTCCCCTAAGAGGACAGCAGTATTTACTTGACAGAAGAAAGTATACGCAAGTCCAAACACTCAGTGCTGTTTTGTGATGAGGAGGGTCTGGCACAATTACATCGTGCTTTTAAAATAAATCAATTTTTCATGTTGTTTCCTTATGTGGTACTGAAAGAAGGCACAATGGTGAAGATGACCAAGAGAAATGGAGGCTCAAATACTGACACACCAGCGTACAGTAGTACAGACAGTGAGGAGAAGTAGGGGAACCCTTCATTATTGTGATGGTTTGATAAGTCACATCTTGGAATGGTAATAAAACTTAATTTAGTGAGCTTTTTGTGAAACTCTGATGTGTTTGTGCAGCCAGGCCACACACTGCAGCGGAACGGCACAGTCTGCCAAGAGAACACTCCAGAATAGGAAATATTAATAAGAGGCCCTGACCTGCCTGTGTGTGTCCATGCAGTGAGTGCTTGAGTGTGTGTGTGTGTGTGTGTGTGTGCTGACGTGTGTATGTTACAGCATCAGTATGAGACGTTCCTCAGCTGTTGCAGTGGAAACATATAGATGATGATGAAGATGAGCTGTGGAGCGTAAAGTTGTACAAAGATGTAAAGTACAGAAGTTGTTTACATTATTTTGCATAGTTAATGTATTATTTTCCTTCTTTCTTTATAGGCCTGATATGGAATAAACTCTTCAGGTAACTTTTCTTCTCTGCCATGGGTCTGTTTAATCACAACAGATTCAAAGAGAAAACTGATATAATGTGTCTGTTCATTCTTAAGCCTTAGCCTTGTTTTGGTTAATGTGACTGTGGACAGAGAACACCATGTACATCATACTTGAGCTCCGAGACGGATTGAAGGCAGAGCAGTACTGAGTACTCCCCGGGTTTCATTTATTTTGCCAATGTCCAGATTCAGTTTTAGCTCTAGGAAAAACTCCTTTTGAATGGATTGCCATGAAATTTTGTACAGACTTTTCATGGCCCCTAAAAGATGAATACGGCTGATTTAGCAAAATTCTAATTTTACCACAGTGTTAAAAAATAATGAATAGCCATTGTTTCACATAAAAATGGTCTCCCAAGTTCAGCGGAGGCTGAAACATCAGCATTCCCACTATGCTAAATTAAGTTGATATCTTTCAACTTAAAGTGTATTTTACTCTACAGTTTACTCTTTTTGTTCCCTGAGCTGTGGTGGCTGTGTTTTGGCCCTGATTTCTTGCATTAGTTACAGTATAGTTGCATTCTGGGTGGAATAACAAAGAGGCAGTTGTAACGACAAAGACCTACGGTGACATACAAATAAGTCAGTCAGTATTGTAATAAGACCAGCTTAAAAAAAAGCTGAAACATTACTTTACTTTTGTGTTTTGGCATGCGAATCCTTGAGAAGAACGCTTGTGACTCTGCACCTTATTGTACCCAGCAGTCTGAAAAATCTGCCTATTATTTTCCAGCCTGTTGGAGTCGTTCCCAAGAGGGGAAATATTGTTCTTGCACAGTGGGTGTGCATTTGAGTTTGATCTTGAGTGTGGTTTGTCTAGTTGCCCAATAAAATATGAAGTGAATCATGGAATTTGCTCCAATGTCTTTCCTGGTGATGGACTGAGCCCAGAGACCGCAATCAAGTGTGGTTGGTCTTAAGATAATTCATGAGACCAAAGCTAAAGTTACACTTGTCTTGTCGGTGTGACTTGTTAGAGTCATGTAAATGAGATTTAGCAAAAACAGCTATTGAATCCTTAAAACCAGATGCGGAAGTAGTCAAGCTTGCATTCAACACAGTCTGCATGTAAACCACCCACACAGCACATAGCAAGTAATACACAAACATAATAGAGTGAGAAAAAAAGTATGCGGACAGGAAGACGTTCTGAAGATGTTCTGGCCAAGTATAAATGGATAACAATTTATATTAATCCAGTATCAGGTCTCAAAAGTCACATCAGTGGTGATGACTCAAGCAAAAGGTTATTGAGTCTGTTTACTTAACCGGAAAATCTGCCACAAAACAGAATCAACTTATGTCATTGATATGATTTTGGAAGGTTCAGCTAGATATGTCAATATGACAAAGTCTCTCCACAAGCGAGAAACATGATAGGCATGACTCGAACATTTTTAACAGACAGGTTTTGAATTTGATATAACACTAGATGTAGTCATACAATTGATGTACATTATGTAGAGTGACAGAGCCAAACTATGATGGAGATTGTATAAACTCTAAGACTTCGAAAAACAGCATTTCTTAAAGTCTAAAAAGAGTGAACTGGAAGATAGGTTCTTTATTATGCCGTGCACTGACTCACATGCAAAAATATTTCCAAGTGCTCCACAAAATACATTCAGCTATTTGTAACAATTGGGACTATCAATAAAATCTAATAATTAGGCAGGACTAATGTTTATTATTTTCTGCCAGATCATTTTTCCATCATCTACTCACTTTATTTCAGGATGTTTATTCCAAGTTTCCCTCACACCTGGAGTTTTGAATTATTTTTATTTTTTTCCTATACTGCAGAGGTGTGTGCGCGTATACATTTACGTCATCTTTGTTCTTGAGCAGAATTGGCGGTGTGTTTTGAAAAGTTATCCCTCACATCCAGGCTTGCACAGAGATTGCAGCACATGCCAGCTCATCACCAGGTTGGAAAAACAAGTGTATTTTGTGGGTGGGTGGGTACACAGTGATGTGTGGATGTTCCTTGATTACTCTGTAGTCTGTGTAGGTGTAAGGTTAACTGTGAGTGCAGCATGGCTGAAAGACAGCCCAGCAAGGCTCGTCATAATCATCATCATCAGCATCGTCATGATCACAGCTAAGCTAAATGACTTCATGACAGAAATATTAAATCCTGACTTTGTACTTTTCATCTCCCTCCATCTTACTGTTTTCTCTTTCACATCCTTTATTGAATGTTTATGAGGCAACTGATTCGTCTTTCCACTAAACCATCATTAATACATACTTTTTAAATTAAGTTTCTTAACAGATTTTCCTACAAAGCAATGGCCTATTGGGAATTGTGCCAAGATATGGAGGTACTAGAAACTAGAACCCATCTAAATAAAAAATAAATAAAAGTAAAATCCAAGTGAAGTCTATGAAACAATAAAACATCATAGCTTGAATATAAGATGATAGTTTTTTTTTTGTTTTTTTTCCTGGAAATTGGTTTTGAAAAAGTGTGAGCAATCTTATATTCAAGGACAGAGACAATGTCATGTACACAACCTCAGATATTCCTTTGAATCTTCTGACGAGAGTGTCACTGTAACGTGATCTTCTACAGAGAGTGTCGCATTATGGGTTGAAAGCGGGTGGAACATGTTTTAGCTGTCATGGAAGAAATTAACATGACATTTAAAGGTTATAGTGTCTCTCAACATGTTGTAAATTGTTTTTCACAAAATTAAACCTGGTGGAAAGTCTGTTTTAACTGAAGCAGGCAAACTTTGCTTGTCTTTGTTTTTTCTTCCAAGCAAATTTCTTTTGTAAATTTCTTCTTTATTCAAACTGATAGCAGATATTAATCTTTTAATAGTAATTTCTGCTCTGTCTCTGTAAATCAAAAAGCTTAACGAGACTAACAGAATTAAATTTTCACAAAAATTCCTGGAAGTTCAAGCACAACAGTTCAAGATGGCCCACGATTTAGTAACTGGAATCTGATGATGAAGACAAAAAAAACACTCCATGAAGAAATATTTGAGTGTTTTGCTAACATCAGACTGTGTTACTACATTTGACTCATTCCATTAAGCAATGTCTGTGTTTTTGTGTGTAGAGTATGTGTGTGTTAATGCATACATGAGTGTGTCCATCTATGTGTGTGTTTCCCTGAATAACTCTACGGAGTCCCAACTCTAAAACAAATACAGCAGGAGGTCATGGTTAAAGATGGGCCAAGAGAGACACCACAAAGAGAAGGAGAGAGAGAAATTTCAAATAAACCTGCTGCCTCCAACATCTTGTTTATCTATCAGTTTACTGGTGACTCACTCTGAATATATCTTTTGTTGCATGTACGAGTATGCATTTGCCTCCGTGTGTATACATGTGTAAGCACAAGCTGTGACACGTGTACGTTTGTATGTACATTTACAATACAATGTATGTTGTCAGTGGGTGTCCCCAAATGGAAGTGTTACGATGTGTACACGTGCAAGATATCTGTGGTTAGCCTGGGGTGGCCTATGTGCCACTGCTGATATATATTTCAAAGTGTATGTTTAGTTTTGTTTTCTTGCTTCAGCTACTGCTGCTCCCTGACATGTGGTTAAAAGAAGAATGTGTTACTGATGCATTGTGGGTAAGTGCAGTCACCAGTCTTGGCTTGTGGAGAACAGCGATGACACTTCCAAAATCCGCCAGGATGATGGATGTCTTCTTGCATTTGTTAAAAGAAATGTTTATTTCATTTTCTTTGACTCGTCCGTGTTTCAACCTTTTTGCCATATACATATATATTATTCATTCCTTCATTCAAGTCAGACAAAACAGCATCTGTATTATAGTATGTATTATAATTTCAGAATGGTGATGGTGGTCTTGAGCAACTATGGGTTTCTGATATGTTCCTCAGATGTTTTAAATGTTAAGAAAATACACCTACTGTAGGTTAAATCATAAACACACACACACATGCAACTTGATATACATTATAAAACCTGTACTCAAAGGTCACAGTGTACCAAACATGTTTTGGGACACTTTGGGTTCATTACTCATGTGCATGTGTTTCTGAGTGGTACAGAGTTACTTTGGGGTGATTGTGTTAACAAAGGGTGAATCATCCCACCCCTGGCTCGATGTCTCTCCACCAGGAACTATTGTAAATATTTGAGAGGAACTGTTGACATGAAGATAACACTGACTAATGGATATACAAGCCTGTGCTCAGGAAAGCACTGATGGGTCTGTGGGAGTGATGGAGAAAGGCATAGGTGGGAGAGATACTGGAAGGAAGATAGAAATGCAGTAAAGGACAAACACTGTATGTTGTAAAAAGAGGTGACTGGCCAGTCTAGGCGGGAAAGATGAGACACTGAAGAGTGAACTTTAGCACTATGTGGTGCCTGTTGTAAGTCAAAAAATTTACTGATCAACCAACTAAAATAAATAGTATAGTCCAGCCCACTATACTCACTCAAACTGATAATCGGCTACATCGCTTTCATTTTTCAAAGTGCTGTCTTTTGAGTATGAGCCAGTTTTATTTTGATGAGTGTAAATGAAGAAGTGAAGCAACGGGAGGAGGCTTGAAGAGGAAAACTTTCTACACCATCACTAGTGTTTAGTTTGAGATTATATCAATGTTGATAAAACTGTCTGTAACACTGATTTCAGGCAGAATACCTTTACTATTCTGAGAAGCGAATGACGACAGAAATGAGGTGACTACTGCTATCTAATACACAATTTAATACCAAGCCTAAAAGTCTGTCTCGTGGATAACAATAGAGTCTCATTTGTCTTGATTAAAATGTTAGAGATGTAGTGATGTTTACACTTTTAAATGCTAATGATTACAGTGACTTCTATTAACAAAATGAAGATCAGAAGAGAGCTTAGTCTTGAGATTAAGCTAAACACAAACAAATGGTTTCTTCACTACTACAAGTTAGGTCTGTGTTTTGTTTTCTTTGCACAATGTTGGTTTGAGCAGTATTTTTTTTGTAACCAGCTTTCGAGAAATGTTTAGATGTTAGAAATAGAATCAGGTTTCTGGGTAAATTTGTCAAAACAGATCTGACAGCATATATTTTTTGTTCCTTCTTTGTGCACACACATACGTATACTTTATGTTGGACCCTATACATCATACAGTATAAACAGACAATAGACTTCTGAAAGCAAAAAGCATCTGTTGCTGGATCAATTGAACAGTTCCTCTTCAGAGAGGATTCAGGGAGTTCATTGAAGGAGGACAACTTTGCCATCTTTGAGCTACAATTGTTAACATTTCCGTTGGAGAGGCTTTTAAAATTGGTGTTAAAATCAACACACATCATGTACATTAGGATTTATTCACCAATTCTGTTTCCCTTGTACTTTTATGCATTGGTCTTTTATTAGAGATGTCCCTAGTTGATCTTAAGGATTGATATTGAGTCATTGATGGCATATTTATAAGGATCAGTCACTAAAAGTGATCAAATGCAGATCCTGGTGATGCTCTCCCTGGGGCTCTCCACTTCCCTCTCTCCTCTCCACTGGAGTAAATCAGTAGAATACAGTGACAGATACTTACAGTCAGCATTGACACATCCTCGCTTCCACCTTTAAACTGAAAAAATACTCAGATCAAACCAGATATTTGCTCAATCGTACTTGATTTTACACTTAGAACTAGACACAGGAATCACAGGTTCACTCACGATACATTAATGTCACAACATTTTGCTGAGTTCTGTATCACACCATATGATATATGTAAATGAAATACAAAAAAATATATAATTACAAAAGACTAATCTTTTGAAAACCTCAATGTTATAAACATTTGTCAACATCAGTTTCATAAAATGGAGATAATGTAAATCACGTACAACACTGTGAAAGAGATTTAAATAGTTGAAGAGACCAAACATGGCTCAGTCCTACATTTACCTTGTTTTTTTATTAACTTGTTCAGTACACTCTATATTGCAGTGTTTTCCAACTTTTTGGCCTTTTCTGTCTACTTAGACAGGAGATATTTTGAGCTCATATTGTAAAATCTGCTTTTAAACATTTGTGGAACATGTTAGCTCTCAGCCAACTTATTTTATGGGAACATGGAAACATTGCAGTTTTTAGATCTATCTTAATGTGAGTGCAAACACAGTTCTTTCTTTCAGGCTATGTGCTTCAAAACATTTAATTTGAATGTTATTTATATTATATTAATGTATAAGGTCTAAGTCCTTTCTAGCCCCCCTCTAGCACAGCAACATAATGCCCAAATTAGGTATTGAGGCACTGCTAGAGGGCCAGTGAAATGCAATGCACTGCTGAGCTATATGTGTTGTGACTCACATAGGTTGCTGTAATGTAGAGAACGTGCACTTGAATTTTCCCACTCATAATCTGTAATAAATGAGCTGTGATTATCAAATAGGATCTGGTGGCCCACTTGTCACAGGGGAGGGCAACTCTTGTATCTGACAGTCCTGGAATAACTGGGTTTTTCATATCCTTGTTCACATGTTTTTAGTGGCAAGAATCTTGATGTTTCACTGCACTGTGAGGTTTAAATAAGTTTGGTAATGGGAAACTCAACTCGCAAACACGAGGCTACTGTGCAGATGTAGGGCTTTCTGTCTTCTCAGTCAAATCATGGTGAGGTTTGAATGCATGTTGTGTTGCCATCATAAGAAGCTTGGGAGTAGTGCTGCACCAAAAAAGCCAAAACAGTAAACAGGTTTAGTTTGGGTAAAATAATGTAGAGCAGCACACATACGGTATGAGTACGCTGATGAGTGTTGCAAGTGGAAATATCACAACATATTGCCAGATCAAACTTTCTGACTCACACCACATTTGGAAATGCCTAAAGGTTTATGGATAAAACCATTCCCTGATGTTTACTGATCCATGGGGCTTCCAGTTCTATAGATTCCAGTGGATGTTTTCCAGAAGTTGGTGGCTCTCTGTTCTGATGTTTCTGTTTTGGATTGGATGTGTTTTTCCCTGTATACATTGGGGCCATATCCAGGCATCAGTAGTGTTTTGCTGCCTATCTATATTACACGGTTATAGGCACTTACTTTACTGTGTTGTTTATATCTGCATTTTATCATACAGTTTTTACTTGCACCAAATGTTTAAGTTGCATATATCATGTTGCATTATCTGTTTTGTATGCGTATGTGTGACTGTGTTGTTTGTTTTGCAGGGTAAACAAAAAAACAGGGTTTTGCCAGGTAAACAAGTTAATATGTCATCCGTTTAATCATTTGGCAAGTAAGTTGTAAGATGCAGGATCTGTGTAAGTTTAATTAAATTCAGACCAATGGTCCAGAGCTTGGGACCATTCTTTGCCTTCTTATTTTATCATGTTTATCAGGTCAATCAGTGGGACATTTGTTAAGGTAGTTATTAAAAGTTCTGTCTTTGTCTCATCAATGAGATAACAAATGTGCCTAGTTTTCTGATTATTAAACTGAAAATATTTAAATTAGTTTAAATCATTTCCTTATTAAAAAAGAGGAATACACATGATCAGATTTAGTTCCAAACTAAGTTCAGAAACAGGCATCGATTGGGTCAGTAACAATGGAAAATGCTATCATTCTCCAAAGCTCCAACTATAAAAAGGGCATGTTAAGAATTCAGAATATGAACAATGCCAGGGTTCAGTCAAATAACCATCATGGCAAAGGGAAACCACAATCCAAGACGTGGAATCTCAACAAGCCATGAAGAATGTCGAAAAGTAAGAAGAGTATTAAGAAAAAAGTCTACAAGGAGAAGGAAAGGAATCTTCAGAGGAGGCCTAGAAGGCACTCTGACCTATTTTACACAGAAATACAACACACATGTTGGTTTAACATCACTTGCAGACATCTGGGAATTGCACTGATGTTCACACCAACCAGTGCCCCAAGTGCCCTTTTTCAAAATCGGACACTGTGATCATCACCCCCTTTGACTGAATTCAGACATCTAACCATTTGTATACACTGGCAAGATAAAGTTTGGAAACAATCCTACCTCTTTTTATTATTATTATTTTGCACAAAATACAAAAAAAATTCAATTTAAAGCATATTTGAGCAGAGAATAATTGTCAAATCACCGAATAATGGCCCGCTGTGCTGAGCCATCACAAAGAGTACTCCAGGCGCTACCTTCTGCTGGGAAGGAATGCTTAGGGTTATTGTCTTGCTGCAAAATTAAGTTATCACCAGTCTTTGCCCAGAGGGAATGACATGCCTTTTCAGTATGAATTGGTATCCGTGCTCACTGAGAATAACTTTCACATGATGCAGATCACCCACTCTCCCATTGCAAAACCATTCCCAGATCATCACGTTTCCACCTCCATGCTTTACTGATGGCAGGTATCTATCATTTTTTCATGAACGCTGAGCCTGAGCTCTGTACCATGTGTCTACAGTGTGTCTCATCTGAAGTCCACAGTTTGTGCATCTTGGTCCACTGCAAACTTTTCTCCTGATTTGCCAACCTTGGTTCTTGGCAGCCCTGTCCATGAGGCCAGCTGACCTGAGTCTCCTATGCAGTGTTTGTGCACACTGGTTTCTCTTTTGTTTTATTCAATGATGCAACCAGTTTAAGAGCAGTGAGGCATCTATTTATTAAGGAAGACGCTCATATGTGTAGGTATGGTATGTGTATTCTTGGACAGATGTGCGTCTGGGCCTTCTATTTTATCCTCTATCCAAATTGGATCCAGCTGTAGCATGTCTCTGGAGACCACAGTGTACACCTTTTAATGAAATCTCTGATTTCTTGGCTATATCTCAATATAGAAATATTACTTAAATCTAAAAAATTCTGTATTGAGATTTGAATGAATAATTGACTGAATAATTATTTTTATTATGTGAGTATGCACTATACAGTAAGTGATCATTCACACCCAAATAAATGATACTCATTTTTAATGTTTATAGTTCTAGGCTTTTGGCATGGCCTCCAAATAATCAGCTAAGTTCCCATCAAAGGAATCATTGGCACATAATTTATTTCACCATGAATTATAAAAAAAAACTATATGCCTTCTTGCTTTTATCATGCACCAAAGCAACACTTGTGTGATTCACAGAGAGACTAGGCGGGTAAGAGAGTGTGTCACTTGCTTGCTTAATTGAATCCAGCATTTGAGCTGTTGCCCAACTTGTTGTCAGTAAAGCATCTACACACACTTAACTAGATGTTAAGTGTGTGTACATGCGTGTGCTCATGCATGTGCTACGTTAAGTGTTCCAGGAATCAAAGTGAAATGAAAGGGGGAGAAAAAAATCCTGAGCTCCAAAGGACCTTAACTATGCCCTGAAGGCCAAACACCCCCATGTCCCCTCTACATGTATGTACACACACGCGCACACACACATACACAAATCCAAAAAACCCCAAAAAACTGCAGTCCACAGGTGAATAAAAAAAAAAGACAGCATCTCTATCAGCTACAGTACCTGTAAACCCTGACTGAAAAAAGTGAAAGAAGCTAAATGATCTTTATAAAGTAAAATAAGCGTTTAGACTTGATCCACATACTGTATGTTTTGTTTTTTGTGTTACTTTTTATTGTTTTGGTCACGTGTGATTGTTCATTATGAAACTAAAAGTGTTAAAAAAAAAAAAAAAGTGCATGTTTTTGACATTGACAAAAAACTATGACCAGAACATGCAGATCGACACTAACACAGATGGCCAAAATGCCTGCTCTATCCAAACAATTTCAGTAATGATGTACAGTGAATTAAAGATGGTTATGATAATGTTCCTAAGCTTTCAAAATAAACAAGAATAAAAATGTTGGACATTACATAATACACAATTATGCATCAAAAGTTAAATATAGACATGAAAATATTTGTTTATGCAATGAAATGATTCATTTAACCTGTTGTCCACAAGATCAAAGCATCAGTCAGTGACATAGTAGTGTGATTCAAGATGTCTCAAGGGTTGTTCGCGTTGTGCAGTCACAAATGTGTGTTTGAACATGCATTTGTGTGTGTGTGTGTGTGTCTTTTGGTCAGAGTCGGAGTGTGTGAGTCATGCTGCGCACAGCTGTGGTCCAGATGAAGGAGGCCACCTGCTCCCTCCTTTTCTTATTTTCTTCTTAACGCCATCATTTACACGTTCTCCCAGACATACAAACAACCTCCAATTAGGCCAACCCTGACTCGCTCTACGCCTGTCAACACATGTACGTACTGTATGAACTGTACATGCGTAGACAGAACCTTGTATGTGATATGTAAGATAAAAAGCTGAGGAATAAGGAAGGAGAGGAGTAAAGCAACTTCTCGTTCGGTTCACTGCAAGCACTTCTGGTTAAATCCATTCTTCATTGTGTTATTTGACAGATTAAACCCAGGACTTCAGAGGTGATCCTGCTCAAACTGAAATCCCAGACATGATTCTCCAAAAATCATCCACACCACCCCGACTGACACCACTGTGGTTTTTGGCACTGATGGGACGTAAAATTGTGATCCAAGTCATATTAGTACAAACATGCCAAAGAGTGGAAATCCAACTCGGCAGGGCAGTTGTTTGTCTCAAATGCCCTCGGAGACTTTGCATTTCCAAAAAGTCTGAGGGAAAAACACAATGTTGAAAATGAAAAAGCTGCTTTTTTAATGCTTTTTTTAATGCTTTTTTTTTTTTTTGCCAGTTTGCAATGCAGCATATTTAGGAGATTCTTGCTTGGCCCCATTGTGAAGCATTTGTTCAACTGTAAAGGATAATCTCAGCCTTAATTAAGGTGTGCATAATTTCCCATCACCTTTTTTTGTTTTATTCTTGTTACATTTTGAGCTGAATCTGTAAAAAAAAGAAAAAGAAAAAAAGCTAAACAAAATTAAAATGTTAAAATTGTTTACTTGTTAACATGTCAAAATTTACATGTGTTAAATTTGTGCTCACATGCATTATGTGTGCCACCACATCAGACTTTTACATGAACATTTTCTCAGTCAGGAATAACTGAATACTTGAGGTTTGTGTGTTTGTGCCTCATTCAGTCATGGTGGTCGTTGGTCGGACCACACTAGGCGTGTATGTTTCTGTGTGTGTGAGTTTGGAGGGACGTAATGTGTGCTGTAGAGGCAAACAGCTTTCATGGTGACGTGTGTTTGTGTGCATGTGTTGTGTGGCAGAGGACCACATCAACCAGCCATATCAAATCTGAGGATAAGTATCAGGCATCGCTTTGCCTAATTTCACCCGACCAACCAATCAGCGCAAGTTCTGTGTCTGTCCTGATTGGTGGAGGAGATGTGATCTGTACTCCTGTAGGTAGTGCTAATTACCCATCATGCTGTTCTACTTGTGTTTGATCCTAGAATTTGTATGCCTAGATCAGGACTGTATTTTGATCAGATATTCTGTGTTAAGGCTAAAATAATAGTGATCATGATAATAGTAATAATAATAATAATAACCACTTATCTGTGCTTTAAAATTAATACTTTTTTAAAGCCTAAAACTAAGTGGTAACCAGTGGAACGGTGATGAAATAGGCATGCTGCGTCTTTTTTGGCATCTGTATTTGAAACATTCATTCCTTTAATGAACCTTAACAAGCCTACACAGAAACATCTATTCCACAAACAACAAAACAATTTTTTGGCTTTAATTTTGTTTACTTAGTTAACTTAATAGCTGGAAAGATAAGTTACAGATTGTTTACTGTTTACTGCCATTCATTTGAAAATGTTTATGGTTATTTTTATGATTATACATTTTCTTACATGTTAAGAAGCCATTAAACCATTAATGAAAATCTTGTTTAAATTAAAAAGTACGTCCATGGTTTTAGTCTCTCTCATGTGGACAAGTTTCTATAAAAGCATATCAAAACATTTAGTCTATAAATGGCATTTCTGTGTTTATCCCTGTTCTCCATTTCAGCCTCCATACATTCCAGTCAAATGAGGCCTCCCATTGGACCCAGTCAGTAATCAGCCCACTGGCTTGCTGCTGCTGTTCTGTAATAATATTCTAATAAGCAGTGACTGGTGCTTTGATGAAGGCCTGCTACTCCTACTGCTGATCTACTGATCTACTGAACTTACTCCTACTTGGGTAATTAAATATCACTGAAAACAAGGAAATGGACCACCAGCTCTCCCTGTTTCTGCTTTTCCTCTGTCCCTCCCTTTCACTCGTTTTTTTTTTTTTTTTCAATCTTAACTCCTTGTTCTTACTCTTGCTTTTTTGTGCCTTTTCCTCGTGTTTCACTGGTTTCTTACTTGTTCTTTTATTTTCTCTTGTTTTTTCTCCTCTCTCATCTCTTTAATTTTGTATTTGTTATTGTTTGTCAAGTTAGTGAGAGACGCTTAGCGCTGAACTGCTGCTCTGATCTCACTCCTACCCAGGCAAGTAAATCAAGAGAGGCAATAGTGGGAATATGGACCACCAGTGGGAGGTTACAGAGACAGATTTTTAACCCTTGCATTTCATTTCTTTTACACTTTGTCTATGATTACTCTTTTTCTATTATATTTGATTTAATGCAAACATCTTTCCTGTGTTTGTTCTTCCCTTATCTCAAATCTTACACCTCATTTATCCGTCTGTATCTCTCTTTCTTCCCTCCCCCTCACCCTTGTGATTGACTTGAGTGGGTGAAACAGGCCAATTTGTTCTCCTGGGGTCTTAAATTACCTGCCTGTCTGTTTGGATGTGGAGAAGCACAGATGATTTCTGCTCTCCCATCAGTGACCACAGTTCATGTTATTCACATAAAATTAAAATCAGCATTGTTTGGATAGCTCTGTACACAAACTCTTTCCTCGGGCTATTTCCTAAAGTTATATCAAAGCAGTTTACATTAACTTGTTAGTCTAAGGACCAAAATGGAGCTCCAGTTGCAAGCCTAAGAGCTGTTAAAAGTGACAGAATAGAAACCTAAAGTCAAGAGCTATTAAATTATATACTTATTATATGTTCCATATATCATCAGGAGAGATTTAACAGAATTATAGGAATTGCACATGTGTAAATAATCAAATTAATGATGATTAATGTATATTATTTAGTTCATTTGGATTCACGATCCTGATATTGTGCTCATCTTCGTCCTCGGTTTGCTGTGACACCGTTAATGTCATTAGTAACAACTGTGGTCACCATATTATCATGAGTGAAAAAGACTTATCACAACAATACCGAATTGTTGTTCCTTGCTTGTGTTCTTAGATCATCAGGGCAAAGGAATGAATAAATGAGACAGGAACTTTGCTCTTTTGGAAATGTAAATTAAGTATTTACCTGATTGATATCACTCTGCTAGTAACTACAACGCACATGCTAACAGTTAACAGAGCTTGTTCATGCACAGCAGATATTTTGATTTGTCAGAGCAGGAAAAGCACAGATGAAACAAATTTTGTTAACAATGGTTCAGTTTGAGGTGAGTCTCATAATACCTAGACCCAGGAACTAGCCTTACCTAAATTGAATGCAGTCTTTTTTAAATGTTATGAACTTTGTCTGTGTCGTATGTCTTCTGCGAAAAAGACGTATGGAGGTATATGATGAGTGGGGGTTAGCTGGTCTCCTCAAATTACATTTCCCTAAATATGTAACAAGAGTGCACCAAAGGTTATTTGACATAAACGTGTATCTACCGCTACACCCTCAAGGTTGGGAGAGGGATGTTAACATAAGATAACTTTTTTTTATTTTACTTTAAAAATCTTTCTACGAAAAAAAGGGAGCTGCCCACTAATATCTTATGCAAGTATTTCTAGGCATTTACCGACTAGAAGGTTTAGTTATTAAATACTTGCCATCTTTCCTTCACAATTTGATTTATTTTGTCTTGGCCTGGCACTTCAGCAAAATATGTTTTCATACAGTTTAAGAGTAAATGTGTCTCCAGTGAAATTCAGATGTTCAAATCAGGTGTGTTGATAGAGACACTTTCGATTGGCATTTTGGCGCAGTGTGACACTACTTTACAAACAAACTACATTTAAATTACTTTAAAATAATCCTAATGATACAGTGGACTGTCTGATACTGTAATGGTGACTGTGTGATTAATGGCTCTTTAAATATTGTGTCTTGAGTAAATGTTACCACTTCTGCAGTACAAGGCTCTACGAACAGACCCTAAAATGACCTGCTTCGATGTGGACCTGGCCCCCGTCCCAATTTCTGTTGAAAGATATTTTCAAGAGTCGCTGTAGATGAAGTGCACCTCAGCTGAGGCTTAGGAGGGTGTGAGTGAGTACTTTTTGGTCTGATTCCTGGTTGTGTCTGGACCTCATTCAGCTCCTGTTTGACTGTTCTGTCAGGTCTCATACTGGGGGTCTGAAATTAAACTAAACCAACACTGTAGAGAGTCAGTTCAGAATCAGTGTGTGTATGTATGGGTATGTGTAAATTTTCTACTTTTAGGAGTCATTTCAACTATTCCTCAATGCAATTTCACACATGCAGAAACTCACGCATAGAAATACTCAATATCCAGATGAAATAACATTGCCTGTGTGTCCTAAGAAGTGTATTAATATTGGCACTGAGCTCTCGGATTAGGAAAAAGACAGCAGATATTTCTAGACAGACATTCTAATTTTACAACACTGCATTAAAACTCATTGGAGGCAGATTTTTTATCCTCCTAAGATCAACAGTTATTGTTTTTTGTGTGGTTTTCAGAGCCAGGATTCTGTGGCTACATCTTCCAGTCTCCAGTGTGCCTGGCCTTTTGTGCTCATTCTCTGTGTGAGGAATACTTTTCCACCAAACTAGCTGCACCCTATGCCTGTTTTCCCTGCTCATTCCTTGGATAGAGTGTGTTTTTTCTTCGTCGGTGTGAACATTATTTCATTTCTCCCGTGGTCTGTGGAGACTGTGGTGGGGTGGGTTGACCTGAACTTCAGTGGAACAGAACAGAACTGAGAGTGCTTGTGTGTGTATGGTGTCATTGTGTTTATTAGGACTAATAATAATATTCCATCTGGCAGAAATCATTGTTTAAAAGCAACACGGTGTGCTAGGGGGTTGTAAATTCATTCATTGCAAATTGATTTGTTCCACACCCATTTTTCTATCAGGAAACAACCATTCTCCTGACGTGCTGAATGGATAATGATGATGAAAATGACGCCATACCATCATCCACCAGGATTTTTTACACAGCACAATAAATGGAAAAGTCATGGATTAATGCAAGGACTGTCTAATCTGCCTTCAACCCTGTCTCCTAAAAATGTGTTTTTAGGAGACAGGATTGCTGCCTTACAGTAACATTACCACAGAACAAACAAATATGAACTTGCCTTTTTTGTCACTGTGCGACACAGCAAGTGCACCACACGGTCATGCTGTGTGTATGTAGTTAAAAAATAATAGTTGAAAGAGGATTTTATAACTTTACAAATTGTCCCTCTTCTGCGACAGTCACTCAGTAATCAGTAGAATCACACTGTGTGTCAGCAGATGTAACTTGCTTGATGCCGTCACATTGTATTGCAGCAAAGTTAAGTTGCATCAACATGAGAGCTGTGCTGTATGATATTGTCCACATGTTTAATCCCTCCCCATCAGGGCCGTTTCTATCTTTGTGGGGGCCCTATGCAAGATCATTTTGGGGGCCCCTGTTTTGAATCGATACGAGGAATTGACACCCTTCGATGATTTGTGGCAATGCATCACAATAGGTTCTCAAAACTGAAATTAAAAACAACAAAGAAAAAAAATCAAACTAAACCAAACAATAGACTATAGAAAATAATCAAGGTAAAAAAAATCCCTCTCTATGACCATGCAGGTGCAGAAGCTTACAAACTTTACAATACCTGCAAATCAAAGATTTTTAAGATACCAGGCAAAATCATGAGCAAAGATTCAAATCAGATCCATTGTTTTTAAATTTTTGTGTTATGAGATTTAACAATTTGGTTTATTACATAATAAACCTAATTTTGTAAAGAGCAGGCTGTCCAAACCTTATATATAGAGGGCCAGATGTAATGATGTGAAGATTCCTGTGGGCCTCTCAGAAAAAGATTTGACAGCAAAAGTTACATATAAATGCAGTTTTAAAACAATTTTATTATTATTTTGACAATTAGTGTTTTTAAATGTTAATGAAGCCACACAGGAATTATCAAATGAAACAAAAAAAAATTGTGCTATGGCCAAGAGCAGTTGTGAACCCTGGATTACCACATGCCAGAGTGTTTCCTTACTCATTGAGCTAACAAAGACACTGTTTACTAGTGGACATATCTGGTATAAAGCAAATCAAAGTTAATACTATGGCACAGTTGTTTTTGCAGTGATATCAAAAATACTTCCCAACGGTTTAGAGAAGTTTCCTTTAATATTACAGTCAATCTGAGAGATATTTGAATTACACTTAATTCTACTAAAATATTTTGATGATACGAATCTTCTGTATCTGCTGAATTATACTTGCATGACGCATCTTTTTCTTAGTCTAGAATAACACATGTTTTGAGGGCATCATTAATTAAACCTGGTAAAACTGTTTAAAACCAATTAAAAACTTCTTTTTATTTCTGGTACATGTGTATCAAAAATCCATAAATATGAAAATGAGTTGTAAATGTGGGTTTGTGTGAATCATTACGCTTTTCTGTATACATGTATGTTTTCTGTCCTCCCTGATGTGGTGACACCAGACTGTCTGATCCCTGTTGTACTCCACCAGCAAACACCTCTGCACATTTTCCCTGAGGTTCTAATAAAGCCACCTGCTAGTACAAGGTTTATTAGTCCACAAAGCTGCTGCAAACTCAGAATCTTGGTTTTTAAAGCTCTGTTTACTCTGAACAGCCCTTCCAACCCGGCCCAGCTGGGCTGCGTACCAAAAGCTTTATTAGCTTAATGAATGTTGTGTGGTCAAATCTGTAAGTGTGACTGTGTGAGTAACCAAAGCATAAAGCTTAGATAATTATGTGCTTGTCTGCCCGTGTGTATCATGCAGCATGTGTTCACGCGTGTGTGTCTTTAGACCAGTTTGGGTAGTCTTCTATGGCTGCGGTGGGGGTTGACATCACCTCTTAAAATGTTAGTGGGGAGGTGATTATTGCAATATTTGTTTGTTTGTTTTACAGAGTCAGCAATGCAAACAAGTGTTTATCTCAGCCAGCTGTGTGTCCACCTGCTGACAGGTGGATTAAAATATTTAGTGGTTTGATGATTTTGGTATTATAATCAGTCAAAATGCTAAATAATGCTTAACAGGGATCTTTTTTTGAATCAGGCGATTATGGAGCTATCTCCATATTAACATGTTGTTCCACTCATTTTCAATTGTATTTTAACTGTATATAATAAAGTCATGTAAACTCTTTGAGGTGAGCACAGTTATTTCAAATAGAGGTTTTCTGGCAGCTCCTTCACTCTATATCAGTTTGAGGACTTATCACTGCCTCTGCTGCAATTTTATTCTTTCTTGATATTGTTTCCAACCAAGCAGGATTATAGATGTTACAGGATGCCTGCATTTCCTGAAATTATTAAATTATTATAAAGTTCATCGTAAAAGACAAATTCATTACCCTGACTTGTGAACAACACACTGTATTGCAGCTCTTTTCCAGAGGTTAGTCAAACTAAAGTCAGATTCTCAAACCCACTGTAGGTAATCTTAAGTCAAGATTTGCAGACAATAACTCACAAAGCCAACAGCGGTGCCTTTCACATATAATGAAAAACTGTCTTCACAGACACTGACATTACTGAGGGAAATTACTTTTTTATGGGGATATGGGCATATTCTCTGGTTCGTCAATGTCAACACCATGGTGCAAGAAGGGATCAAAAATAAAGCTGAAGTAGAAACAGCCTTCAGTTTTTTCTTGTTTCTTGCTTTGTGAAAGAAATATTCTTGTTGTCAATGATTATCTGAGCTGTGTAAATCTTCAGACTAACACATGGTAATTCTGTTTAGAGTGGCCCTTCTCTCCAGTATGATGCTTGTCTAGAGTGATTAGGCTTACGCTGACTTACATCACTCCAACAGCAGCTGAGGAATGAGGCTAGATGCAGAAATGTGTCTGTGTCCAATATTTTAGAAAATACTGTTTACAGCAAATGTATTTTTGTGTTATCTGTTAGCAGTTACACTCAGTTGTTTTCAGCTAGTCTAGTAAGGTGCTTCATTTGTCTCCGTCTTTGTTTGCTGCGCTTTTTTGCCCTTTGTCCTAACTCTTTCTCATCTCTCTCACTTTCCCTCCATCTTTTCATCTTCCTCTCACACCCTTGTTTTCTCTCACCGTTTTTCTCTCTCTCTGTGTTTAGTAGGTCAACATGTCCTGCCGCCTCTCTACACTGTTGTCTTGCAGTATCACACAACTATTCACAGCTGGGACTCATTTGACTTACATGTAAAGAGTGTGTGTGTGTGTGTGTGTGTGTGTGTATCTCTGTCTTTGATAAACAGGTATGACCAAGGCTGGGATGAGTTTTATAAGAGGCTTCATGCTTGGATGATAAGCTGGTGTTTGCTGTTTTTCACACATTGTTTCTGTGTCATGTATCATGACACAAGAAGTATTGAGGAATAATTAATGTATGGTCGCTTGGAAGCCTGTGACAGGCTACACGTCCTTGTCACAGTCTAAAATGCTCAAATGATTTTTTGCTTGTCCATGAAGTATCCCTTCTATTTTTTTACACTTCCTGGATGACTATGCAGCTGTGTATCATTCGCATCCTGGTTTTGAAGCAGGTAATTTTTCTTTGGAACACCACACATTATTTATATAACTTAAACACAAAAACGGCATTGCCAGAATTAGACAATATGCGCATCTTTTCTTATTTAGTTGAGTCTTTATCAATTCCAGTCTTCTCACATGCACAAAGTGTATCCAATCAGATATAAGGTTTCGTTTTTATATTTAAACACATGCAAGTGTACTTGGACACAAGCAAACAAGATGAATGAGGTGATCATGATTACATAAATAATAATAATGACTTCTACAATTAGTAAGAATATAGCCTGATGTATGTGTGTGTGCGTGCATGGGTGTGTGTTTAGCCAACAGACACCTACTGTATTACAGATAGCTCAAGTGCATGTGTATCACTTGGTGCAGTATGGAGGATTTCGATGATTCCTTAGTTAGACTTCTAGTATTCATCGTTCATGTGTGAATGTAAATTGTTGGATAAATTGTTGTAAACGCTTTAATAATTCTGTGCTGTACATGAAGCCACTAATTTGTAGACTCAGTAGGGGGTTTGTGGTCTGTCTCTACCAGTGTTTTGTCTTCTGAGCCAGAATGTTAAGGTAGGTAGAGTTAACTGGATATGAATGGACTGTGTGATCGTTTAAACACATTGTAATATAACATTTACTCGAGCAGCAATCTCTGAATAGATGAGGCAAACTTGTATAAGCCACGTTATATAGAAGATTTTTATTATTAAAGAAACCTGTCATTAACTCTTAAGATACATTGTGAAACTATAGTATTAGTTTATACAGCTCACTGCAGTGATTTTTATTTCATTAAAGCTCTCCACCTGTTAATTTTATTTAACAACTTTTAAAAAACAACATTTTGTACAGTTTGTGGCCTGATGATGTAAAACAGTCTTGTCATGTCTATCAGTAGCATCCAGCAGAGACTGCACCAGATATCAGGCTGCGACACATTGTCCAAAGTGATTTCACTTTCAACAGTGAAATGCCTTCAGTCTCTTCCTGATCAAACAAAAATAGTCTGTATTAGGCTACCCAGCTTAATTTGTGGATGCATTTTATTTCACACATAATTGGAATTTTTTCATGAAAATTCTTTGGAGTTTATCTGAGTGTCATACAGGTCTGCCCGTGAACAACTGAAATGTGGTGCATGAAGTTGTCTTCTAATGGGTTCATCTCACAAATACAAGGTGCAGAG
>JAUBNQ010000014.1:12275564-12285634 GCA_032353495.1 Ctenopoma kingsleyae | reverse complement strand
ACACACACACATACACACACACACACACAGAAACAGATGGCAGAGAGTTGAAAGTGATGGATGCAATGAACAAATTACAACTGCTGCAGCCCTGGGCAGAAACATCCAATTGTGTGTGTGTGCAGGAGTGTTTGTGTGATAACCTTGCTCTAGGTCTGATCTGGCTGATTTCTGGAATCTATCTGAACTTTACTAAGACATGACAAAAGTTTGAAAAACAGTGTGTGGGGCGTGTGGGGGGTTGAACTCACAGGTCCTAGACAGAGACAACACAAGAGGAGCAGCAGAAGAAAAACAGAGGGGAAACGCTGGAGAAGAATAAAGAAAACATGACATCATAGCTAATTAGAATCAGGTGATAAACAAGAGAGTGATATTTACATTATACCATATGCCCTGCTCCATGCGTCTTTCTGTCTCGAGGGGCACAGCAACAGGTTTCAGACAAGTAAGGTCAAGGAGGAGGCTTTTCCCAGCTGCTAGACCACACTGATGCACACACTTCTTTACTGAGCCACCCAAGTTTGTGTGTGTGTGTGTGTGTGTAGGCCATTTCTTAAAGCCTGTTTTGTCTTTGTTGTTATCACATAAAAGACTGTGTTTGTCCTCTAGGAAGCCATGTTTACCATGTGTACTTGTAAGGGAGAGGTTTTTGCAGTGAGAAATGAAAACCCCTGAACTCATCATCCAGGTTTCTGGGCTTCTTTCAAAAGTCTAATCTCAAACAGATCCCTGGTTCTTGTCTTGCTTTTATCAAGGTACTCCACTGACTTACTCACAGTTTGTTATAAACCGCATTAGCTTTGATAAATACAATTATGATGCAGTTTGGATGTTTGGGGATTACAGGTCATTCTTGACTTTTTAAATAGGTATTTTGACTCATGGTCCACTCACAGGACTAGCTCTGAATATTTCAACCACACAATTTATGTATGTCCACTAATGAAGACATTGAGCCAAAGTCACATTTTTATCAGTAGATGGACTTTTCTCAGTTTGCCCAGATGGTGGATTCAATTAAAATATAAATATATATAATATATATATATATATATATTTAAATCTATTGCCTTTTCTCCATAAAGTGTGTTTGTGTGATCATAATTTAATAGCTGAATTTAATACAGAATCCAGTAACTGCATATTACATAGCCCATTCTGCTTTGTACATTGCACTACATTATAATATTGTCACGTTGTTTAACATTTTCCTGATGTATATTTATAGTATGAGCAGCCAACAACTGAACCATAAAATATCTGTTTTTAAAAATCAAGGCCAGTCCAACAACTTAAAGACAAATATGGTTTTTGTGTTTATTCAGGTTTAAGTGATTAGTATTCAAAAAGAGAAGCATAAATGGTAAAAAAAAAAAGACATGAACTTGTCCTTCTTTTTTGTTAAATATTACACAAAATAAATAAATTTAAAGAAAAAACATGATAGTGTCAGACTTGCTGCTGCTTTCATAAATTCTTTCAGTTGTACCTTTTTATTCTTTCCTGCTATTCTTTACTTTTTCTATCGGTCTTCCTTCTGTTGGTGCTTCTTCATCTTCTGCTCTTATATTTTTGCCCTCTTTCTGTCTTCTAAGTCAAACTCTTTACACAACACAAATCTAGGGATGCGAGTTACAAAATGACCTTTTTGGCACAGAAGTAGTTTCTTTTCATATTTTTTTACCGTGCCAATGTACTTTATAACTTAAAACAGAAAATAATATATACATTGTATACCAATATATTTTATTTCTTTCTTTAAAAATAGAAATGTCTTTGTCCAACAGAGATAGATGTCTATGTTTCCACTCTTTTCCTCAGTGCATCATTCAGATCCTATTCAGACCTGTCCAATGTAGCCATCACTGTAACTCTGAACAAGTCAGGTACCCTGCAGTCTGCAGAGCTCTCCTGTGGCTGATAGGTCCAATCATCGTGGTTGTACCACTATGGGCAGGAAGTGAGTAGCTGTGTTTTTCCTCCGTGTCTTCTTCCCCCTCATTGGCTTTCCATTGGCATTCAGTCCCACAAACATGTGCTTCTTCTTGTTACGCCACTCTGCTGAAGCATAGGTGTTGTACTTGTTCTCTTCGATGCGTTCAATCAGACGACAGTCTGGACCAAAGTCTCTCTGTAGGGGAAGAACAAGGAGTGTAAATGGCAGACATCAAATCACAGCAGAGAACCCAAAAATAATAGATGTCTGGCTTTATTACAACAAACCTAAAATTAATCAGAGAGCATTTGAAAAAACATGAAGCGCCCACTTTGGCCTTGAACCTGGAGGCTGAGACAGAGAAATGTGATGTGTGGAGGTGCCCGAGTTGACATCCACTTAGTAAAGTAACTTGTTTAATGAGTTTTATTCAGTGATGATCACACTTTATGTTTTTTATAGCTGCATAGTCTGCATATATACACATCTCTGTTATATTAATATCTTAATTTGGTGTTGCTTGATTTACATGAACGGCTATAAATGACATGAATAGCTTATGCTTATACATATTTATCTTCTTTCTACCCACTGTTACTGTGTGTTTTCCTTAAACTTTCAGTTTCATTCTTAACATTGTAAAAGATATTAGTGTGTTGTTACAAGAAAATTGATTGATTGATTTTCATGCTTACTAATGTTACTAGATTAGTTCCTCGGGACCTTGTGCGAGCACAGCAACAACATGCTGTTTTTACTTCTTGTGACAGCATAGATCAACAAATTCATCAGCCATTGCTTAAGAGCAGTCCCCAGTGTAATCAAGGCCAATTGTAAAAACTGGACATGAAATTCAAATAGTTGTAGATGTTGTTGATGATGGTATGTGCTACATAACCACAGTGACCACCCACTTTTAAATGAAGAGAAAATGATCTAAGAGGCTAACATTTGTCAGTTTACTGGAAGCTGCTCTAGTGCTTCAGGCTAGCGTCGCTTAAACAGCCAGTTAACTCGATTCAGTTGATATTCACAGGCAAAAATTTACTTGCCCTGCACACACAACACACGCACACACGCACAACATAACTCAGTCTCTCTCTCTGTATCTGGCCACAGCTGTTCAAATTGGTTCCAGAAGTAAAACTGAATGTTCCCAAAGCAAAATGAGAATATTTTACAGACACTGGGCAGCTCTTTTGACTAACGCTGGTGCTCGGTGCAACTAAACTGCGTGTGTATACTGGCTGCCTTTCAATTACAATGATTAGTAATGGCAGATATTATAATTAGTGGCTTTTTAGAAACTCTAATCATAAGTAGCGTCAAATTGTCGTAATGAATCATCAAAATAACATTAGTATGATTTTTATTGAGTAAGTTATTGGTAATCTGTTAAAATTAGTGATTAATACATAGACCACACAGCAAATCCTTTATATTTGTGTTTTCTTTGAGAATCCCCACCACGGTAGACATTAAAAACAATCATAATCTCTCGTGTCACTTACATGTATTAATCTGATGATATAACGAAACAATGATTTCATTTGATTACCACCGGATAAAGAAGTCACTGTCTAAACCCATCAAGTGTAATTGAATGCCACCCCTTCACCACCTTGCTACTATGGTTTGTGTTGCACCGAGCAGAAGACGTCATGGGAATTCAGTTTCAGGCCATGCAACAGAATGCCTCTTTTTCTTTCCTTCCTACCGTGTGTCATTTCATCTGTGTTGTGGCTCCAGAGAGACATGGTGGAAGTTTGGGTCCTTTCAAAGTAAGGAAAAGAGGTAAAAAGGGACGGAGAGAATGAGATGAAGAAAAGGAGGGAGAAAGAGAGAGAAATGAGGGCTGCTTTCCCCAGAGGGACTGAAGCAGAATAGAGAAACTGAAGGATTGTGTTTCCTGTTTCTGAATGGAGTTGGAGAACAGAGGTAGGTAGCAGAGAGGAGAGCTCACATTGACTAACTGCGGTTCCTATTTCTGGAATAAAGAGTCTTGAAGCCTTGTCCATTGTTTTAAAAAGCATTCAAGAAAATTCAAAGCCGCAGAGTCACCACTTCAGAGAAAAAAGTGTCTTCTTTTGAGAGACTTTGATTCACTTTGACATCGTCATTCAACAGTTGTAATAATGTAAAGTAAAAGAAAAGTTCTTGCTAAGAGTAAAGGATATTTTAAATTAACATAAACCGTCATCGCGCATGAAAAGGGGCAGGTCATGAAACAACTACTCACCGCTCCGTACAGCTCTCCCTTCTTGCTGATTGCCAGGTAGTAGTTACTGCTGAGGCCCCTGATGGCCACCACTCCCACATCCACTGACTTGATCTCCAAAATACCTGAAACAGCAGGGACAGAGAAGCCTATATGTCAAAACACTGTGTGAATCAGTTCCCAGAATAGTGTGCACTTCATATACAGTGTGGTTTATTTAAATATTTATTGTCCTAAATAGTGTTACAACTAACTGTATTAGTTTCATTTTTAATGCCCATGACCATGATTTCCAGAGCCACAGACCAAACAGCAAATCCATATATTTGTGTTTCTTTGACAATCTTCTACTCACTGAATCATGGTAGACATCATAATTTCCTTGTGTCACTTACATGTATTAATCTGGTGATGACCCATGACACCCAAAGGGACATCCTCAAATTGCTTAGGGCATATGTCCATCAATAGATGGCCCAAAGGTATTTGAATGATACAGCGAAATAATCCAATTACAATTAGATTTCACGCTGATTTTTTAGAATCAGAGATTTAAAAATTGTGTTTGGTGATATCAGTTTGAAAATAATTAATTGTTAGGCCCTAATGTAAACTAGAGAAAAGCAGAAAACCTTCAACTTGGGAAGCTGCAACCAATATATCGACTTTTGGTTTATAAGTCATTTAAAGTATTAATGATTATTAAAGCTGTCAGTTTTTCTCCCTTTCAATGGATTGACTGATCCCATCACCACTAATCCTGAAGTTTATGACCTTTACTGAAGTTTATACACTGTTCATATTACTAAAGATGTGTGGGATCTGAAATACCACACTGTTTTTTCATTAGTTTGAAGTATGAGAAGCTTCATCTTGGAAAATTAATTTATAGTACTGTGTACATCGCTCTTAACTGGGTTCTGCACTTTTGTAAAATGGCTTAAAAATCCTAAAATACTGCAGAAGAAACCTGTAGTTTTCTCCTCACAAGTAAACCCCAGTCTTGTCTACTTCTTTTTTTTTTTTTTGCTATGTGACAGTCAGACCTCAGATCGGCCTCTTGCCCCCTGTTCATTTGCTGGATAGCTCGTGGGCTGCATGCCCTGGGACCGAGGTGTAAGCCAGGAAAAAACATTTCTCCGTTCTATGTTTGTTTTTCTGACCAGGGGAGCTCAGGCAGGCAGGCACACGGACAGGATGGAGAGAGGCTTTCTGGCTGCCAGATTGGCAAGAGGTCAAGACGCCCGTATCAGTTTTCAAGCCTGAACCAATTACTAGTTTAAGCTGTGGTCACCGGCCCTTTCTTCTCTTATCCTAAAGTCAGTTACACCAAGCTGTAAAACTATCTGGGGTTTGAGAGGATTAGCTAAAAGGGCCAGTAGGAAGTGGGAACTGGTACATGGTGAGAAAGATGAAGTATAAAACAGAGAGTAAAGTAAGTATTTTTAGAGAGGATTACTGCCATTCTTTTTCTTAGAGAGTTTCCTCTTTGAGTCTGAGTGATGCACAACCTTATGCCAAAAACAAGAAGTGGATGGGGTTTACCAAAAATGACTAAAGATGAAAATCCAGAATACTACTACGTTACTATTTTCATCTGTCATTTCTTTCCTAGACCGTTTACATATTTTAACACTTCCCAAGTTTGGCAGGGAGGTACTAAAAGAAATGCTTTAAGAAACATAGGATAAACAAGGAAACAACAAACACAGTATGAGATGAAGGGTTAAAGATCAAGCAAATCACTCTTGCTTTGTTCTTTTAAGCTTCATATCTCATATAAATTATACGTGGCTTTTACCAGATGCCCCTTTCCTGTCCTCATTCCAACTCTCTCATCCTCAGAGATTTGCAACATCCTGCAGCCCTGGTGTGATTTTATGATGGTCAGAGAGAAGAGCGGGGGGGGGAAAGTTGAGGAGCTATGGTGTAGCTACAGATGGAGACATCCGATTGTATCTGCCCACCAACTGCTGCGCTTTACAGCTATCATTCCTAATTCTGAACATCCACAGTATGTGTTGAGATATACTATATTTCTTTCTTGCTTGGTCTCTGTGACTGAATTCACATACAAAACTGCAAGTGTCACTTTTAATTTCTGTTGCCCTTTATGATTACTTTGCAGTAGCACAGAGAGACCATTTTGTAGTTTGACATATAAAAAGGTCATAAAAATTAATTAGATGTTTTGAAGTGACAGTTTTCTCTTGGGTTTGTGTTGTTGTTTTACTAGTTTTAGGCCTTCTCCCTGTTTTAAAATGTAATTCTTTCCTGAGTATACTGGCATTAATCTGTCCTCACAGTTCCCTAATTTGGTCAATAAATGCTTACTAAACTCCTGAACTTCATGAAAATTTTCATAGCTCACAGTGCATAATTTTGGCCGTGTTAAGTCCATTACTCACACAGACATGTACTACAACACAACACAGATCTATCAGGTTCAAAATGTTCCATCTCACTGCACCACAGCTGACGTTTCTGAGCTGTAATTCATCAAAATGAGGTCTGTCCGTGCTGCGCTAACAGCCGCTCCACCTGTTCAAACCCTTTTCCCTTTCCCCGTTTGATGTGGTTTGTCAAAAACCATAAGCACAGGGCTCATTTATGGCCTCTTTACCAGTTATTAGAAGTAACCCGTCTGCCCGTGAGTTAAAAGGGCGCAACAAAAGGCTTCGATTGAAACAGCAGAGTTTATGATTAGAAGATGTGTAGAAGAATAGAAGAAGAAAAACAGACCGAAGCTGGCACACTTAAACATTAGGGTTCAGCCTCTGTTGTTTGCCCTGTGTTGGTGTCTCATAAAGTGAAAAGACATTATTCTTTTTTTCTGAAAAGGAAACCGTTTATTTAAAAAAAAAACAGACTGATGGAAACACACTCTCTTTACCTCCACCCTCTAATGAATTATTTTTGCTCCCTTTGTCTTCATCTTAGTTCTCTTTGCTCTAATCTTCACTGCTTTCCCTGTTTTAATTTGAAAGACAGTAGAGAGCTGTCCTCACTGCACTGGGATCTCTAAGGCCACAGCCTCACAGCACACAGCGGTACAGCTTAACAGAGGGCTATCACCAAGCAGTTATTCTGCTTGACACAAAGCTTGCTTCAGTGCTTTGAGAAATATTTCTCTTTTTTTTATGGTATGTTTTGGAGGATTTTGTTCTTTTTTGGAGTCAATACACGAGAGGTTTCGGGAAATGAGGGAAGATAGAAGGGGAGAGTTAGGGCACTTTTGCAATGACCCTCTGTAGAGCTAAATAAAAAGTTGAGCACTTTTATAACAAGCAAAATTTACACTGCTTGCTCATGTAGTTCTAAGTGCAGATTTTAACCTTGAGTAATATTTAAGTCACTTAATTGTATTTTGACATAAGCAGGGTGTTATTGATCTCTTGCCCAGTGTTTGTTTAGTTGTTCCACTTTTTTCATGATCTAGTAATCATTACACAATACTATGATAAGACATGACAAATAAGAAACCTGGAATAATTAAATGAGCTGTATTGTCAAAGAAGCTATGTTACTGCTTTTAAATCAATTTCTCTGCAACTCATTTAAGGTGTAAAACTTGAATGAAACTCATTTTCAGTTTTGAGGCAGATATGCAGGTCTGAAGAGCACACTGTGACGAAAACGACGGCCTAGACAACATTTTTCCAGTTGCACATTACACTACACTTCTACTACTACACATAAAAACATTCTCACAGATGGAGACACACACTGGAACACACACATACGCTGTCGACCCCGAGCCAGCCCCTTTGGAAACACGGTCAGAGAGACTCCAGCTGAACCTAAAGGTTAAAGGAGGTTGTGAAAATGTTTCCACTGTTTATGCAGGGGCTTTTTTTGAAGATTATGCTGCGGTTGTTCACATTGTGACCTTGACACGGTGACCAGCTGTGAGTGGGTCTGTACTGCGTGCCTGCAGCCTGGAGAGGTCTTGCTCTGCATTGTGAAATATTGTCACTTGCGGACTAGTATGTGTCATGAACTCCCCTCAGTGAGAGGAGTGGGGATGATTTTGGTTCTTTTATTCTATGTCCAGTGCTCAGATATTTGGTTGAACCCTTGTTTGTTTTTTCCGCAGTGGCTAATTCTCTATATACATGTGACATCCAAGAACAAAATGTTCATGAAGCAAGAGTGGCCCCATTATGTATTGTTTAGGATTAAATATCTGATTTTAATCAGTTGAGGTCTAAACGAAAATTTGAAACTATGGCAATAGAGTGACTGACGACGTGTTGTATTTACTGTGACATGAGAGTTTTCGTCCATGCAACTGCCAAAGACTTTAAAGAAAAGTGACTCCATGCCAGTAAAACAATAAAGGATACAAAAGAAGAATAGAGGGTTTCAGAAAGGAAACACTGGCCCACCAATGTGCTTAAATCAGATATGAACTGAAAATATTGAACTATTCTTCCCTGTGTGGCCATTTACATACAAATCAATGCATTAAGAAAATCTTGGCCACTGTTGCCTTTGAGGATACCTGCGGTTTTAACAGGATTAAACTTATTTCCTTAGCGTTACTTTTTCTCTGAGTTTGGTTGAATATTTCCACTTCTTTATGAAGTCTGAGAGAAAACAAACATTTCTCCAATGTGTAGTTTGCTTGGTGAGTGCTGGCGAAAAATATCGTGTTGGAGTAGAAACTGCTGTATATTGTATCTTTTGAGGCATGTTGAGGTATTAGTTTACACTGATGTGGTTGACAACAGTACCATCCTGTGCTAAGTGACCACATCAAAGCCTGTCTGGCCGACAGTTTTGAGCAAAGCTGAGAAAACAGAGGCCTGTTTCTGATTTTCAATATGACCAGAAATTTTTACAAATAGAATTTTTGGTCAACTAATTTCTTTTCAAAATTACTTTTTCATGTATTAAATTCCTGGGTTATAAATCATATTAAATAGAAAATGGTGTTCTCTTTGTGCGCTACATTGTGTTTCTTCTCAAATATTTTTTTCATTAGTATGATTGTTCTGTTCGATTTGCACTCGTTGTATTATTTAGCTCATTCGCGCCCTCATAATGGTTTTATTTCCTTCCCTGACAGGTTCACTCATATCTGCAAAAATGCTTGCACATGCTTCTCAAGGTGAACTGGTGGAGGTACAGAGATGATAAAAGAAAATCAAACCCAGATTATTGCACAGTCAAATACAACAGATTCCCTGAGTAAAATATCAGAGGTCGAGCCAAAGGAAAGCTTTAAGTTTCATCTCTGCTGCTCATCAATCCTGTCCACATATGTGAACATCTTTCTGCATGCAGCAAAACCACAGCAAGTTATGTCATATACATTTAATATTAGCTGTGAGAAACACAAGAGAAATGTGCAGTGAAGTTAATGGTGATTTGTTCAAGCAGAGAAAAAAAAACAACATAACCACCTGAGATATTGTAATTCCTTTAACTCAGTTGACTTTGTAACATGATAAAGTGCCAAAGCTGCCAGTTTCTGTCAAAACATTTCACAGGAATGACACACTAGGAGTTATGTTTTCAGGCAAAGTGCTCTGACGGTTGTATGCATTTCACACATTTTTCATTTACAGTTCAGCTGCCCGTGTGATGTTTCCCAACTGTTGCGGTTGAGTTGTTGGCACTGAGCACTGAGCCTTAGAAAGCTCGATATTTTACACCACAAATGTTATGCATGGACGTGCACAAAGATTATTCAGTTTGTCACATACATCTTTCTCTGTATTGTTCATGCTCGTTTGTCTCTTCTTGCATATGCGTCAACACACACACACACACACACAGTAATTAGTTGGCATTCCTGGCTGTTCTGTTCATTTGGGCAGCCTGTCCAGATGCCCCTCTGGACTCAGCTCCACCTTTGATGACTCCATTAAGAGCCTCACTTTCGTGAATGTGTGTGTGTGTGTGTGT
>JAUBNQ010000014.1:12255260-12267782 GCA_032353495.1 Ctenopoma kingsleyae | reverse complement strand
AAAACCACTTGGCTTTGAAGAGCTGTGTGCATATATATGTGCATGCATGTGTCTGCACATGTGTGTGTGTGTGTGTGCAGGGGGGATCTGTCCCACCCCATTTCTCTTCCCCTCCTTCTCCCTCTCCCCTGTTTCTGTCTCCTCCCCTTCACAGACCAAACCCCAGCAGTTCAGTAGAGCATGTCCAAAAGAAGGAAAGAAAGCCATTCCTTCATATCTCTCTCTTTTCACAGAGCTGTTTGATCCATCGTTATGATACATTTGTCTTCTTGATTAGGGGTGGGTATCATTTGAAATGTTTCAGTACTAAGGCTGACAAGATACCTGAATTTCAGTACTCCTGGTGCCAAATACTTTTTTTTGATAGTTAACTTAGATGAATCTGAATCTCAAAAAAAGGGAGTTTAGTAACACAAGAACCTACAGGTTGTCAAACAATGACAATGAAGTGTCAGAAGCTTAATGACGCCGTTTGACTTTTTTTGCCAAATCTAAACGTATAGTCGTTTGCTATGAATTGTCAAGTGTCACACTGAAAATAATTACCTGAGTCTAACAACAGCAGAGAGTTTCTTTTTCTTATCTACTGATGCATAGAACAGTATGAGCTGAGTCAGGTTCCCCTCAGCTTTTATGACAGATACAATCTAGTGATTTCTTTACCTTCATCATTTAGAGCTTGATCTTTAGATAAACATCTCTGTGTTCACATGAAAGAAGTTAGAAGAAGTACTTCACGTGTGTTTCACCTTTAAAGAATCTAGGTCTGCTGTCTGGTTTCGGCATTGTTTAATTTCCTTTTCACATCGTCAGACAGCAGCCATGCTTCCTCCGATGCCTCTTCTCTCCACTTTCCTCTATGTCTGATATAAACTGTTGACTGCGAAAGAGATTGCAAGAGGCAAAAATGCTGTTCACAAGTGAGTGTCTTTTTATGGTCTAAATATTTGTACGATGGAAAAATAAGACCAGCAACAAATCATTTAAAAAATCAGAAACAGTGAAACATTTCTGCAGTTTCCTGCAATTGAACCATTAACGAATCCAGTTAATGTCCAGTTTGGCATTTTTGGCATTTGTGTTTGGACAATGACTTAAACTATTAATCAATTCTCACAATAGTTGCTGATTATTTACATTTTATACACAGTTTTTTTTTATATGTTCAGGTACCACAGGAGCATTTACACGTCAACACCTGCTGTCAAACTTCAGCACCATGGACAGCACTGTATGATTTGGTTCTTCAAAATGCCACATGTAATTGAACATCTTCACTTTAGTCATCATACATTTCTTCAGTGTCTTGCCAAGATGTTTATATATTTTAATGTTCAGTCTGATGTGAGGAGTATTTTTGAGATACAGTGTATGTATGGACGATCCTTTCTGAAGACAATACTAGCAAAGTGTTCATGATGCTCAAATGCGTCAAGGTAGACAAACTCAAGTAAAACAGTCTATGTACACAAAACTGATTATTTTTTTCAAATTAAAATATATTTACTGGTTTCATTGTAACTTCTCAAATATACAGATTTGATGTATTAATTTATTCACCACAATTCTCTAAAATGATTAGTTTTCAATTTAATTAAATGTTATTTATATCGCACCAACTCACCCCACAGAAATAATCTTCAGGCACTTGACACACTAAGGTTAAGACATTACACAATTATAAAAGAAAATGCAACACATCCCCCCTGAGGAAGCACAAAGTGACAGTGGAAGGAGAAACTTTCTTTAACAAAAAAAATAAAACAGAACCAGGCTCATTGTGGGCAGCCGTCTGTCTCAACTAGATGGGGTGAGCAAAGAGTGGAGGGAGAGGCCTGGTTTGTTCAAATTTTACTTAACTTCCGCTTTTATTTTGATATCCTGCTGCGTAGCATTTTCACTTCCTGTCTGTCTCCCTGTCTGCTGGTGTTTAGGTAAGTGACTCCACCTGTGAGTGTGACTATTTAAAAGACCTGTCTGCGCTGTCACTCTGCCAGATTGCTGCCTTCTGCTTGGTGTGAACTCTCCAGCCAGCCTCTGCTTTTTTTTTTTTTCCTTTTTTGTTTTGCCTGTTACTCTCTGTTTTTTGCCTGTTGTCCAGTCTTGCTAAACCCAGTTTCTGATTCTGTGGTAAACAGTAATAATGACATACTTTACTGATCCCATTGGGAAAATTGTTGTTGGACAGCTGCCAGACAGCTCATGTTGGTGCTACTGTGTCACTAGTCCAAGGACGCCTCAGCACGTAGCCTGAAGGAACTAGGACTTGAACCTCTCACCCTGGGGCTCATAGATGACTGCTCTAGCTACTTGCCACCCCTGCTCCTGATATACCACTTGGCTGAGTATCTCCCTGTGACATGACCTGCTAACCTGGATTTAGACCTAGCCTGTATCGGACCTCAGCTCGGCATACACCTCGGTTCTTTAGGTCCCCATGCCCTCTCTGCCCATTAGGATTCTGGATTCTGATCTTCTGTAGGACTGTGATAATGATCTCTGAATGCTGCATCCTGGGTTTCTCTGTGACTCTGCACTTTGGATTGCTGTGTGACTCTGATTATAACCACTCGATTCATCCCTGTATCTGCTGTTCTGTCTCCCGGGGCTTTGCAGAGGACTTTTCACCCCTGTTCAGAGGAAGATTTTCATGGAAGAGGATTTTTGTTTAGTCTTGTATCATGTTATTTTCTTGCTTGAGGTGAAAGTACCAACACGTGCTTGTACTTCATTAACTTACCTGCTTTCTCTGAGATTGTCTGAATTTAATTTCACCCGACGACGCGGAATGCACCAACTTTCAGGGGCACTGCATTTTGTCAGCCATCTTGTGCCTCCTGTCGTCAGCCACAAACATCTCTCGACCCTGGACAACCCCTTGAGGAGTATGTTCAGCCAGAGACTGTTTAATGTAAAACGTGTTAGCACCCTCCATTGAGCTACTTTTCACCTTGGAGCGTTAATCCGTTTAATGCACCTTTAGATTTTCTTTGTTCTTGATTTTTTGGTATTGCTTGATTTTGTATTTGTGTTGGTGTGGATCTTTTCTGGTTGTGGTTCTTTTGTTTCCTTTTGATCTGAGAGCAGCTGTAACAAGGCAAAACAATTTTCCCCTGGCATTAATAAAGTTTTTTGAATCTTGAATCTTGAAAACATTACATTTCTTCTGCTTTAACTATTCTTTGGTAGACCAGTTGTTTGCGTTGTTGACTTCCTGATACGCTTTGTCTTTCTTGGATGGATACTTTGATGGGTACCTGTAGAATTTGCTTCAGAAAGCTCCATCAATAATAGAGAGCCACAGACCCAAATCATGATCCTGCCACCACAGTGGTTCAGGGATGAGATATGATTATAATGCTGGAATGCAGTGTTGTCACCACATAACACTTTTTATTTGAGCCAAAAAAGTCTACTTGGGTGTCATCTGTCATTCTTCCAGTAGCCTTCTGGCATGTCTGCATTGTATCTACAGTACATAACCTTGAGCAAACTGTAGATGGACAGCAATGGGACAGCTTGCTTCACAGTCAACCAGTGGAGTCCAAACTCTCTGGAGATTCTTTTGTAATCCTTTCCAGTGTGCTGAGCATCAACAACCTTTTCTGAGGCCTCCAGAAATCTGTTTTTGAACCATGACACACTTGACAAATCTGTGATGTCAAGATCAGACATAATGAAGACCCAACTTAGGGCACTGGACTTCTTTTATCTAGTTTCTGGAATAGTGTGAATATCAAATCGTGTTTTAGGCATTTTTACAGAAATTCTAATGGGTTCCTAAACTGTGCAGTACCACAGTAAGTAAGTGTACTTAATGTTCTAGGTGTCTTGAGTGTAATATTAATCACAGGTCATACATTGAGCATAACATGCTAATTGTGGGAAAACTGGCTAAACAAATGGATGATTGGAGCTTGTGAAGCAATGAAAAGGGAAACTCTTAGTGAAAGAAAGAATGAGGGAGAAGAAGAGATAGCAAGGCAAGAGATAGTATGAGATGGAGAAAGAGAGAAAAAACATCTGGTCAGTTGCTCTGTGGCTTGAATTGGGGGTTTAGAATGACAACACACCCACACACATTCATAAACACACAAACAAATAGACAAAGTGAGTCCCTGACCCTTCTTTTATTGCACAGAATTTACTGAAATACCTTTTAATTGTTGTTGTGTTGTAATAGTAAATTTGAATAATTATAGGACTAATTATTATCAGCTACTGATCAATTGCTGACTGATCTCTTCATTGCTGCGTCCTGCAGTCTTGTTGTTCTGCCTAACAGTCCTAACAAGACTCAGATGTTGGAAGTTGGTCGTCCATGAGGGAAAAATGTTTCGTCACACCAGAAAACAATTTTTTTTCAAAGCAGTGGAGGATCACATATTGAGCTTTTTTTTCTGCACTACTTATGAAGGCTGTAGGGGTTCCCTCTTTGGAGAGGATTATCATTCTAACGATCGCTGCTTTACATTAAGAAACACATGATTAAAATTTTCTTTTACGATTCACGAGGTTTAATTTCATAACAAAACTGAAAGTATTTTTTAAATATTATGCAATGCATAATATGATTATCTATTGTCTAAAATGTTTGCATAATTTAACTGAAAATATGCAAAAAAAAAAAAAAAATCCTTGCAATTACTAATGTACTAATGTACATTTGCAGTTGTAAGATGTTTTGCATATTTAGGTCATTATACCAAAGCTATTCCTCCCTAATGATGAATATAAAATTTTTTTACATGTGGCCACATTTCTCAAAATTGTTTTTCCACTCATAGGAAAGAAATGAGTCAGTCTCATTGTCTCGTGGTTTTGGCTTCAAGTGCCATTGCAATCTGAGGCAAAACTTCAAAGTACCGCAGAGTGGAAGTGCTGATCCCGGGTCAGCGCCCAAAACAAATGTCTATGTCTTTTATTTATTCCCAAAGAGCTACATGGATTTTTAGATCAGCAAATGTAAGTGGGTTTATAAATTCCAGTATAGATGAGCTGACACAGGTTCCCTCTGGTTCCGCTGGTCATGCCTTGGATAAGCCTTGATTGCTTAAGTCTAGGAGGAGAACGCCATTAGGGACCAGCAGTTCGGCTCAGTGATTCTAATTGTTTCATTGCGGTTGAATTGAGGGCTTTGGTCTTCAAACCAGCGCTGCAGAAATGGCCGTGGCAGTTAACTTTAATTACACACACACATTAAAGCACTTACAGACAAGAGGGACATCTTATGATAAGCTAACGTGGTGATACACTCCAGTTAAAGTCAAGCTGCTGAATAGATAATTCTCAGTGACTGCAAAGCATCATGGATAATTCAGCACTCTGATTACAATCTAATTTAAAATAAATCAGCACAGAGTCCTTTTAAAGGACTGTTTTATTTTCCCTCCCGCTGCATGTATTGTTTTTTGTCTTTCACTTGGAATGTACTACATGCTCTTAAAATGGAAACAAACACAGATCAGCATCTTAACTGCAGAAATAAGAGAAACACGATTAAACACCTCATTCTCAGGCAGCCTCAGAAAGTATGCCAGACTCTTCCTGAGCGAAGAGTCTCAACCATCACATAGCATAAACAAAGATGTTCAGAGACGGTGTGGTACAACAATAAGACCGGTGCTTTGGTTTAAGGGTATCTTATGATTCATTGCAGTATTTCTGACGGTCTTCTCATGTTTATTAAAAAAGGCACAAGCAATAATCACAAACAAAGCTTTCTCCTGAAGCTACAGACTTCAGACAGCACTAGTCAAGTAACATTTTTTTCTCCGTTAACATCATGATTGTCATATGTTATAAAGTCCTCATGATCTGGTCTCCATCATTCATGGGAATGCTTTTTTGTTTAGAAATTTAATTATGCAACATTATATGAGCCACACATGAATATTTTTATATCGCAGCCAATCTTAAGGACCTTCTGAAGGTCACACAATTAAAAGGTCATTACCAATGGAAACAAACAACACAGAGCATAGTATGAGGCAGGACTGCTGTTCTTCTTCATCCAACAACTGTCTTCTAAAATCAACAAAGACAAGAAATAGTTTATTTCTTAGGGCCATGCAGAAAATTATGACTCAATATGAAGTCATAACGGAGCTAATTATACATTTGAAGGAAAGTGCTGCCATATTTTTGGTTTTTAGACACAAACCTCACATCTGTGAAACAGATATAACCCACTGACATCTGCCTTACAGATATATCCATACACCAACAGCACTGATGCCATAATAAGCCGTGCAGTCGCACAAACAACACCCAGAAACATAGACTTCACAGAGTGCGTAGGAAGTGTGTGCAGCAGGTGTTGATTTTATTAATGGTCATGGACCTCCTTTGTTGCTTCTTTTGTCTATTAGCTCAGTAAGGTCAGTATAAACTAACATCATTAATGTGGATTAATAGGATAAAGAATTGCTATCACTGGAAACACAGCCCCCAACAAGGCTGTTGTTGAATATAATCAGTTGAAACTATCCCTAATTTTCTAATTGCAAAACTGTTATCGTACAAGTGGAGAAGACAAGAGGGCAGCCTATGCTGGAGCAAGGTCAAGTTTTTAATATGACATCACAAAACTTCATTACATCCATGTGCAGCCAGTTCATACTCAATTTGCCATCTACTGACTTAAAATACAAACTGTGATTCCCCACATCAGATGGTGACAGGTCTACAATGGAGTTCATGTTCTGAAATGTAAACGTAAAGTTTTGAAAAGTTTCCCAATTCACCACTGATGGCTTCTTTTAGTAGTGCTTCTAAGCTGAGAAAGCTTCTATATTTTAATGTTAACTACATGGAAGCAATTACTGTGTGGCCCTTGCAGGAGAGTAAAAAGCAAGAATGTTAAACCCAACTGCCACTGGAATGCTAATTCTCATGATGCATTTGCCCTGGGAACAAATTACACTTCACCAAAGCAATGCTCGTCATCACTTTGCTCCCTGTTTACTTACTGACAGGCACCTTAGTGGCGTTGAAAAGAACTCTGTGACCTGGACAGCTCCTTCATCGCCTTCTTCACTGCATGTGTCTGGAGAAGTCTCATTTACCTAAGACACATTTAAAAACGTCTTTGAGCTGCATGGAGTAGTTACAGTAGATGTCATCTCATCACAGCTCTATTTACAATAAAGTCTCTATTACACAAAGTCTCTGTGTGTCTGGGTACATAAAAAATGTTCTTAACTTAAAATGCTACTACTCTACTTATATTATAAATATTAGCTGTGCTGGGAAAAAGAAACGTGTCAGTTTTACTAACATCTCATACATTAACACAAATTAAACTAAAATGTGTTAAATTGCTGAGAACAAAAATCTCAATGAGAGTTTGGCAATGCTAAAAACATCCAAATGAACTGTGGACATAATTAGCATAAAAAGAACTTTTACAAAGTAACAGTAGCCCCAGCTGTCCTTCTCCAGTGTTACTCTGCAGCTTGTTGCCTCCGTCTCAGCACTAACATCTCTGCCAGCAAGTGTGCTTTGCCTGAAGATGGTACAACATTTTTGTGCATTTGGTAGAAGGACAGTTCATCACTGAAATATCTGCACACAAGGTTAGGTTTTATCCAAACATCTGGAAGCTTTTATAATGTAACAGGTCATTCTGCACACTGGTGGATGTTTCTCAGTCCTCGTATTATTCACGTGTCCTTATCTCACACAGGCAGGTTAATGATCCATTATGGGAAGAAGCTGGGGTCAAACTTGGTCATATCATTGTGTTTAAAAGATAGTAGAGCATTAACATTTCTACCTTGTTAACATGATAACATTGAGAGCCCTAGTAATTAAGCACAATGCTAATCAATGTTTTATTCTTCATAACACACTGCATAAGTAGATGTAAGCATATATTAAGCCCAGAAGAGGTGCATAGTTTTCACTGAAATATTGATGTAGGGAACTGGGAGTGTTGGTTGCAGGTGAATAATGCAACAGGTGGATTAGATCTGGTTTCAGAGAAAGCGAGCAGCTGGATAAATTAATAATTATAGCTGCTTCCATCTACCTTTCTGGGAGAATTAAAGGCAAAAAAAGAAAAAGAGAACTTGCTAATCTCTAAAATCTACATTAACTTACTTCTTAAAACATCACACAAATGACATAAACTGCAATAAACAATAAACTTAAATATTTTTATGTTTATTCTAGTTGCTGCTTTAAAGGCTTAGCGATATTTGCAACATTACATTTAATGTAGCTAACTGAGGACATTTTGTGTGACTATAATGAAGGTTGACATTCAGCATAAACTGGCACATCTGTTACTGTCCAGACATGTAGAGAAAAAGAGGCAAGATGGGTGAGCAGGGTTAGATTTTCTGTTGGGAAACGGAGAGAGAAAGAGTTCGGTAATTTGTCTTAAATGATTGATGATGCTCATGACTTTCTTGAGTACCAATTCCCTTAATTGGTTGTTTTTCGATCCTCGGTGACCCTGGAAGTTCTTCCTCCATCTTTGAGGACTTCCTGAAGTCTCTCATTTCGCTTCGAGCAGCCAGAATTAAGATAAGTTATGCTACACAAGACCATTTTTGTCTTTTACGGGACCAAACCTGTTGGTGATTGGATGCATTGGGTGATCACACTGATCTAAAACTGCATCACGACACCAGCGCAGATTTATACTGAAGTAAACAGACAACATTAAAACAGAACCACTGTCAGAACCAATCAAACACTTGCTCAGTAAGAGGCAGGATAAGAACAATGAAGTTGTTGGAAAGCAGACAAACAGATGAGAGACCTTCAAGTGTGTTTACTGCATTTTGCAACTTTGTAGAAAGAAAATAATCTTCAACGATCATCTTTTACTGTTTCAAGCAATGCTAGAGACAAATCTAGATAGATGAATATAAATATCTCAAGAACTACTGGATGGATTGCCACAAAATTTGGCACAGAACGTCAAATCACCGTCCAGTCACACTTTTTATTTCATAAATGGCTTGGTTTACAGCTGAATTCTTACAAAACTGGTGTGCCCATCATCCTCAGTTGTACTTTGTGTTAGTGCTAATTAGCAAATATGACACACAAAAGATGGTGACATGATAAATATTGTACCTGCTAAATGTCAGTGTCCCTCAGAGAGATACTTGCTTTAAGATTCATATTTTTGTTTATACACTTCGCACCCTAATTCATCTGCACTTTCTTTTTATATTATTTTCATAAATGCATCTAATGCTAAATTTGTTTCTTCAGGTTTGACCCATGCTGCCATGCTTCACAGTAATCGAAGTTCACTTGGGAAGTCCTCTGTAGGGGATATTTCTATGGAGCGACTGCCATGACGTGCAGGATTGCGTCAAGCAGGAGGTAAAATGGAGGCCAGGTGTGTAAGCAGCGGTTCGAGTGTTATTTAGCCAAAATGCTCCCAGACCTCTTAAGCATGAAGGCTATTGTGCTTTAGACAACACAAAGGGGCACCGCTTCATTTTGTAGACAGCTTTCTTTGCTCTCTCGTCCTTGATGCTGCTACAAATGCACAAACTTGCAACTTTACATTTTTTCTATCACACACAGACGCTCACCATTGTATAAAGGTCAGATGAAGATGCAAGAAGAAGGAGGAAAGAGCGAGACATGGGAAGTTCTATCAGCTCCTTTCTGTGGTTAAAGTGGATTTTGTAACCTCCTGCACCAGGCCTCTGCACACCTATCTACCACTCTTGTCTATTACTTTGATTGTAGTTGGAACCAGACACCTCTTCTGCTCCAGTAGTAAGTACTAAGACTGGATTTCAGGTATCAGATTTAAGTGGGCCAATAACCTGTGCTCCTTTTTCCCAACCTCTGTGCACACTCTCAGTTTGCAGATGACCAGTGTGCCTGTAACTTATCGGACACTGATCATCCACAACCCTAAAAGCAGCTGGTGGTTTTAATGTTGTGATGGACAGGGGTCAGCATGGGAAAATTTAATGATGATCATGATCAACGAGCTTCAGAACACGCACATTCACCACAATATTGAAACCACCAGGCTGTTTTAATGTTCTGGCTGATACCCGTATGGCAAGTTAATGTAAACCTCCCCCGCATGACACACTAATGAGGAGAAGAGAGGGCGACATGAGTTGAAAGGCAGTTATGTCTGATCTCTGACGAGTGAACTATATTCAAACAAAACCCTGTGATGTGGTGAAGTCATCCAGCCATCACCAGGTACACAGGTAGACAATAGAGAGCCAACTCAAAGCCCTGAAAAACTCATTCTGTCTAGACATGCGAACAAACCAAAGCATAAAGAGTCCCTACAGAGAACATGGAGATGTTTGTTAATAGGTGAGACCAGAGCAAAAAAAATGTGGAGCTGAAAGTGCTTTGAAACTACTTTGAAGCACTTGAAATACACTTGAATTAACCTGTTAAGCACTTCTCTCAGTAAGAGGCACTTAGCTTTCAAGATCAATCAAGAAAGATTGTTTTTCAAGTGTCTTTATGTTTAGAGCATATATTTTTCCTAGGATGAAAAGAAGGCTCAAAGCCCTAAGCATGTTTTCACAGCTTGTTCATATGTACAGTATAAGACGAAGCATGAGCTTTATTCTTTTATACAGGTACAGGAGAGTAATTACATCAGTATTAATATGCATGCAAATGACTTCTGAAATTGGACAACCAACAATCTATGCTATCAGTGGAATGAGTCACAATGAACAATGGTCTTTGTGACTTTGAGAGTTAATCTCACATACACCATGTTGTAGCTGCAAGTATGTGCTAACACAAAGCAGCCGCTGAAAACAGTTCCCAAAAAAAACAATAGTAATTTGTGTGTCAAATGCTTGAAAATATTAAAGCAGCCACAGAGCTGCAAAACATACTAATGTCAAACTATTACTGATTCATAGTTCTCCTTTATAATTTACTTTTCATAAAAGGATTGTTTTGAACCTGTGATCAAATGATGCTGCAGTAGTGGTTAGTAAGTTTATGTGGGTATTTTTTGTGATTGTAGTTTACTGTTCTATTATTACTATTCTAATTTTGAGCTGTCATCCACTGCAAACTTCTGAAAGCCACCTTCAATGTTTAATCAATGACTATTTGAGAGTGAAGACTCCACTCAAAATTTTCAGTGGTGTATGGTTTATATTGCGATTATAATTCCAATATAGCATCATATGCTTCCAGTTTCTCAAATTCCACTGCGTAACTAATATAACTAATCTAACTATTTACCTTTACAGAACTTTATAGAACTCTCTAAGCTCCAAGAAACCTCAGTTACAAGTCCTACTGTGCTGAAGGAGCGTTGTGTGTAAACTGTGAGCACATCTACAATCAAAATTACTTATTTCCATTGGAGAAAAGTGATGTATTTTGACATACACATAAACACCTTTACTCGAATTTCCGTCAGTCTAAATTTGTTTTGTGATGGTCGATTGATGATACAAGCACGAACGCCTGCAATCATGAGCTCTAACTCACTTTGATTCCACACCGGGCTTCACAACAACAAATGCATTTACAATGTTAGAGGAAGCACTGCTACCAGAGGTGGTGCTCTGCATACTCACACAGACACACATGGACCCGTGGATTTCAAAACCACAACAAACACTTACTCCAAACTAATCCCATGTCTGTATGTTGTGTTTTCTCTTGTTTACACTGTTCAGTTAATCATAGGACCATTAGACATGAAACTTGGTCTCACATAAAAGGAGTCATCACGTTTCTTCATCATAACAGTCTGTGGCCTGTAATGAGGACAACGAAGCTGGGCTTTCCCTCGTCTAGCTCCTGATTCCCACAGTGGTAGTCCCTGACATCCTGATTGAAGGTAAATCTCACTGTACTCTGTCTCAGTAGTTGTCAGTCTAGGGGTCTCACACTGTGTTATAGAGCTCCACTGAATGAGCCACAAAAAAAAGAAACGTGATTATGGCAAATATAGTTTGAGTTAATCCCATATACAGCATGTTGCTGCTGTAAGTACTCGCCAAATCAAATCTGAAAGTAGTCTCTAACGCAACAAATGCAACTGTTTGAACAACATTCACTAAAAATAATGCAGAATATCAGCAACTTCAAGTATAACCTTTCTTTTGAGTATGTGTATCAAAAACTCACTGTGTAAAGGGTTGAAGGTGGGCTGTGGAAACCTGTAGCCTTCCTTTAACAGTACATGCTAAGTTATCGAAACAGTTAGCAGAGGGTAGCACACTGTTACAGTCCTGCATGTCGTCTTCCAGATACGACAGTGACATACAGTATCTGGAGCTCTGACATATTTCAGTGAATTTCAAAGGGTTTTTTCATATGGTGGCCAGTACAGCTGTCATGTCGACTCCTCCGTCATCCCCGTCAGCACGTGTCAACTTTGGCCAAGTCATTCATGTGGAGGCAACATAACATAACAAATGACACTGACCGGGGTTGATTACCTCTCTCTCTCTCTCTCTCTCACACACACACACACACACACACACACACACACACACACACACACACAAACCACTACACACTGAGTCTGCATTAACT
>JAUBNQ010000014.1:12224001-12235942 GCA_032353495.1 Ctenopoma kingsleyae | reverse complement strand
TGAATCAATCAACGGAACAGAAAAGGTTTTTGTACCTTAGGATGCTAAGGGAACCTGCTGAACTTACATCTGTAACAACTGAGACTTATGATAGTGACTGTAATTCTCTGTAAGTACTGCAGAGCTGAAAAAATACTGTCTGATTAAGTGCAGGCACATGACACAAGTAAAGTTATGCAAAACCCAACATTTAGCATGCCTTTCACCTAAGAAAAGACCAAAAGACTTAAGGCCAACATAAAAGCATAAACAAGAGGAGATGAAATGTAACTAAAATTCTCACCTAATAACAAGCTTCAGTCAAAAAGACAAACACATTGAACACATGCTGTTGGACATTTGTTACAATTGAAATGTTCAGTTTTAATTACTTGAATAATAGGAAAATAAACTAATTCAGGTGTCCTAAGACCAAATAGTGCTTTGTTATCCTGGAGAAAAAAGCTTTCCATTCCCACAAAACGCAGACACAAAACAAGGCCATTACAGCTGTCCTCTTCATTATAATACAGTAACTTAGAAAACATGGCATAGTAATACAGTTCAGTCAAATACATTTTTATACATTTGTACTAATAGGAAAATTGCAATACAAACTATATCATGATTTTTCTTCATAGAAGTGAGGCCAAAAAAATATTTCATTCATTTTGGGCTGAAAATGAGCAAAGTCACGTGTTGTTCTCAGGGCACAAATAACTTAGATTGTATCAGGAAAATGTGGACAACATTTAGACAAGTAAAATAGCTAAAATAACTAACACTGTTGTATCATAAAATAGATACTAGTAACAGCAGTGCTAACTGAGTCTTTTCTATCTCTAAGCACAGCACAAACAAACTCATGGTTTCTACTGGGCTGATAAGTGTATACAGACATGTATATTTATGTCTGAGTATACGCATACATTTGCATTAACACACTTGTGCAACTGCATGTGATTTAGGTTTACTGAACATTTTCAGTTTAGTGTTAACGTGCACATATAAGTATTGCTGGTACCAGCTGGCTCCTCCATTCATTCGAATGGTCATCTAATGTACAGTATCTCAGTGACAGGCTTCCCAAAAACCTCTTCCATCAAAGGATTGACGACTTTTTGATTGTAATGGTTCAAAATGACTTTAGCAAAGGCAACAAATGTATGATTGTAAACCTGTTCCTCATTAACAATTACTCAAGGATTTTTCAGAAACACCATGTGCTGGCCCCTGCCTGTATTTGGCACAAGCAACGTGTGAATCGAGACGGGACGTGTTGACAGCAGCAGTTCGCTTTTATTCACAACGTGCCTTTGTTTTTTGTCTCAGCAGGCCTCCTTGGCTTGGCTTGGCATCTTGCACATCATAAGGATCTGCTTCAGAGCTTTCTGGACGTCCTCATCCATCTGACCCTGAGGGCACACAACACAGATTTAGCTAGTCGAAAATAAACAAATAAATTCCACTGATTTAGATTCACACTAAGAAAAAGTCAATTTACAATATGATGTCATTTAAAGGGAAGGACCACTCAAGTAAGCAGAATGTCCTGTGGATGTCACCACAGCCTAGATCCTGTTTTGCCTCCTATCATTTTGCTTCTCATTGTTGTCAGATCCTACCACTTCACTCACAGACAAAATGCGCAGACAAAATGTATGACTTATTAATACACAGATATTTCAATACCATAACTAACTGCATGGCTATATACCACATTTAGTAAGTAACAAAACATCTTTTTATAACAATATGGGGGAACGAGAGCCACAAGATCTAAGTTTAAAACTTGTATGCTTCAGACAAACTAATTCATGAATTTACCTGGACAGCATAGAGGAGGTGCATCCGGTAGACTGACACTATCTCATGGTGCTGCTTGTTTGACTCCTACAAAGAAAACGATTGTGTCAGTATTCAAAAAGCAGCATTCAGGGATTACAAATGTACATTAAATTTGAAAAGATTTGTTCCAGCTCCTGTATCCTGCAGGGGGGGCACTCTAAGCTCACTCTTTTCTGATTGACCAGCTTCTTGAAACCCACCAGTAGGTCGAGCAGAGCGACTGTATTCGCTTATACGAATATAAAGATACAAAGAAGTATAACACGACTGCTCTAAGTATACAAACTACATTCACATCTCAAAGTGGGAATTACGTATGTGTTTTTGATGTACTGGTCAAATCTTACAGCTAGCTGGTACTGGAGTTGTTTGACTTGTTGCTGCATCGCCTCCAGCTGTTGGTTTTGCTGCTGTCTCTTGAAGGGTGAACCAGAGCTGTAGGAGAGCTGTGATAGGCTGTTTAAGGCATCCTTTAGCTTCCCCACCTCTCGAGACAGATCATCAATCTGAGAGAGCAAAATATGAAACATATGGTCACTATAACAATTAACTTGTACTTGTAAATGTAATTATTATTGTTATTATAACAGGGACAACAGCAGAGCTTTGGTTACACAGATTTAAAGACTGTTGTTAATTTAGGTTAACAAGTGCTGAAAGATATAAATATAAAAAAATATAATTGTTATATGAAATATAATAACTGAACAATACAGTACAGTATAATACAGTATGTGCACAGTCAGATACTATGAAAGTGATAAGCACTGCCAACAGATTATAACTGACCCTCTTGTTCTTTTCTCTTTCTGAGGCAACGTGTTCTTCCACCAGCTGTTTGAGCTGACACACGGCATCCTGGGACTCAGCCAGCCTGGAGGTCAGTGTCTGGTTCTCCTTCTCCTTTGACATCACCAGCTCCTGAAGTGCTTCTCGCTCTGCACGATTCTCCCGTGCCTGACAGATGGATATCATGGTGTTAAGGCAGTGGTTGCCCAAGGACCGAGTTTGTGAACCACTGTGTTAAGGTAATTTATAAGGAGTAAATTGTTTTAAAAGACATGAAGAAAGTTGGTTGTATTCTCCCTATGTGAACTTCATATTTTGTTCTCACACCAGAGATCTTCTTTCTCCTCACCTTCTGCCACGCATCAGCAGCCTCCAGAGCCATTTCATCCTGCTTCCTGAGGGCTCCTTGGAGGAGCTGCGTCAGGTGGTTCACCTCACTTTCCAGCTGCTCTCTCATAGCCTCGTGCTCCAGGTGGGAGACTGAATCATCTGGGGTGACATTTTTCTCTGTTGAAAGTCTGGTGAAAGACAAAAGAACGATATATGATATCATGATCATGATACACACATAATAATTGATATATGGAGTACATTTTTATTTCTATACTCATACTCAAAGGACCACAAGGTTCTGATGCACAGTCAACTTAATAAGACTAAGTAAGCCACATTTAAAGTGCTAAGGGTTCAGTGTCTTATCCAGGGACACTTTCGGGGAGTCAAAGCACCAACCCACTGAAAGGTTTTACAATCTTTGCTGCTACTCCTCGTTGAAACTAAAACCATAATACTGCAAGTAACAATAGCTGTCAACTATTACAAAAACTATAATGTTTTTAGCTACACTCCTCCAAGCAATAAAATATGCATCTGTCAGGATTTTGTTGACAGTTTTCTCTCCTCACCTGTTCTGAAGAGCCTCTGCCTGCAAGGTCTTCTGGTGTAGCTGCTCTTTCAGGGCTTCCGACTGGCTTTCCAACTCTTTGATGGCATTTCCCAGAGATGACATCACCTGTGTATGGTCTGTGAGGGACACTGTGTTCTGTGTCTGAGCCTCTGCCTCCAGCTTCAGCGCTGAAATCTCCTCCTGAGCAGCTGAGTACTTCTTCTCTGTGTCAGCCAGCAGTATTTGCAGCTCCTCCACCCTGCTGTTTAGCACCTGGACTTGCTGCTGTTGTTCTGAGGAGGGAGATGATTCACTGCTCTCAGCCAGGACCTCAGCCATCTGTCTCTGAGCTGCACTCAGCTGACTCTTTGTTTCACTGTAGGAGTGTGACAGTTCCAGCAACCGGCACTGCAACCCAGCAATCACCTCATTCAGCTCAGCCTTCATTTCTTCAAAGTCTTTGGCTGCAGCTTCAACAGGCACTGTGCCCCTCAGAGCCTCCTAAATAACAAGAGGTAAGGAAGCAGAAATTTGAATTCAAGCTAAAGTTATGTAAAGATGTGACATAATTAGACTGAAAAAGTGAAAGATGTGACAAATATCTAATGTATACAGGAACAATGTTAGCTACAGCCAGGCCCATTTATATTTAGTCAGAGCCACAATTTGGATCATAGGGTCTTTAGATCAAGCCCCTCGGGAACACTTTGAAAGCTTACAAAGATATTTTAGAGAAGTGGAATATTCTTTCTGTAATCAGTCACCTGACCTGTATCCAACTAAGCATGCATCACTTCCTGAAAATTCCGCCAAAACAGCAAGACACGAAGCATCTGGTGATCTCTGTAGGTTCTAGACTTCAGCTAGACACAGGCGACGGAGGATTTGCAACCAAATATTAAAACTGACAATTTAATTTATGATTGTGAGTTTGTCCAAATATTTTTAAGCCAGTAGAATGGGGAGCCTATCAGTACAAATGTTTGTAAGTCCTGAATGCTTCATCCAATACTTCCAACCAAATCATCACATTAAAGCTGACAGTCTACACTTTAATGACATTTGGATTCTTTATTTCAAATTCATTGCAGTTCATTCTGCAGACAGAATGATAAAAAGAGGGTCACACTCTAAATATATATGGACCTTGCTGTATTTTATCTCTCATTTTCTGTACACTCAATCAGACTGAAATTCAAGACAAAGAGAACGAGGCCCATATCTACCTGAAGCATCCTAATCTCCTCTTGTGCCTCCTTGTACAGCTCCTCTATTTGTCTAATCTCCTGTTCTTTCTCCTTGATTCTCTGTCTTTCCTCCTCTGTCCTTCTCAGTGCCTCCTCTAGTTCTCTGATTTGTTGAGATGCTTTCTCTTGCTCAGATCCTGATTGGATAAGCTGGGCTGTAAGCTGTTTTACTTCAAGTTCAAGTGTGGATGACATATGTCTCTGGACGTCCTCTTTCTCCATCCGCTCATTTCCTTCTCTTCTCAGTTGTGCTCTCAGCTCCTCCACCTCCTCCACAGCTTGGTGGTATCTCTCCTGAGTGTCTGTTAGCTTTGCTTGCAGATCTGCTAGACTTTCCATCAACTCTTCCTCTCTTCCTTTTTCCCTGGCACATACATTCTCATCTCTTTCTTTCTCAGGTTTCAGCTGAGCCTGAAGTGAACGGTTTTCCTTCCTGGTTTCAAGAAGTTTCATCTGAACGTTTTCTAGCGCCTGTCTCAGAAGTCTGATCTCCTCTTTGCTGCCCTCACTCTCTTGTTCATCCCGTTTGACAGAAACACCTCCTGAAAGTGTGTGTTCCTCTTCCCCCTGTGTGGTGGAGAGAATTGGGGGCAGTGATTCAAACTCATCCTGAGTGGAGTGGAAGGAGGAGTTTGAGGTCACGCTATTGGGACGGCTTGTGTCCTTTATGTCTTCGTTTCCTTGGAGTGACTGCTGTTTCTGTAAGAAGAGGAAGAAGAATGAGGTTAAGGGATTTAAAAAAATAAATAACAAAGCTCCCACTACTTGTAGGAGTAAAGGCTTGTTATCAAAGTCATTATGTCATTATTTCAAAGGCCTGTGAAAATATCCAGATAAGCTGAGTTATACAAATAGAAAGTAATTTACTGTGTGAAGGCAATCTGAGAAATCAGATGATTATTTCTAATGGGTTAAGGTTAGTTTGTGAGGTTTGTAAAATTGTGTGAGTTGAAGTACATATGACACCTTAATGTACTGTACATCGATCCCTACTATAACTATCATTATCTTGCACCCAAGTTCTCAGCGTCTCACATTAATCAAGTACAGCAGTAGTTTAGCATATATTCAGTATTTGTCCCCTACATTGAATATGTTAATTGATTTCTTCATGGTTTAAATACAACATGGATTAATGGAATAAAAACCTTAAGTTTGCTTGAAAGTTGCTGGTTCTCCAAAGTGAGAGAAGTGATCTTGGCTTGCAGAGCAGATACCAGAGCTGCAGATGCTGTAAAACTGTGTTCAACCTGTCAACACATTCAAAAACAGAGGCACACAAAAGGCATAAAGCAACGTTAAGGACCACTAGCTATCTAGTGAAAAACAAAACGAGTCATAACTTGCCTAAAGCTTAGGTTGGACCTGCTGCAAGAATGCCAAAGTGAAAGAGTGCAGCAGTACATAGATGTATGTCAGAGTACATTGTTAAAGTTAGAAAAGACAGGGTTCAAACAAAAAAAACTTCTTAACTTATGATACTTAGAAAAAACATTAAAATGAATCAAATATTAAAATTGTAAACTGTTTAACAATTTCTAGTGCAAAGGTGTTTGAATATTTTTAATCTAAATAGGAAAGAATTTGTCAGACTGGATAGATGATCCATTTACAAAATGTTTATACACCACTAAATACATTCCGTATGTATGTGAATGTACAGTGTGTGCTTTACACTACACTGACTTTTAATGTCCTACTTTTCAAACTAAGTCTGACATCATCATTTGTTCACCATATCCACTCATGTGTAACATAAACATTCATTATAGCATGAATTAACCACTCACCTTTGTATCCATCTCAGGTCCAGTCACAGTCTGCTCCACCGTCTGCTTCAGGTCTTCAATCGTCTCCAGCAACATGTTTCTCTCCTCATGGAGCTTCTCAACCTCCTCTCTCAGCACTGTTCCTCTAACCTCATCTTCCTTTAAAATGAGAAGGGTGAAGAGGGAGGGGTGGCAGGAAAGAGGAAGGGGAGGAGACAAGCAAAAGATGGACAACAACAAGGAAGAGAGTGTAAAGGTTAGAGGGAGCTGAATTTAGCTGTTTGGTATAAGAGTTACTGTGTAATAAAATTCAATTAATTGTATATAAATATAAAGATAATATCTGCATATTTTCATTATTCTTTCTTCCTACAATATTACTACTGATACAAGTTTCAATGTTGACTGGTGTTTTTAACATTACCTTGTAGTCGAATGTCTTGGGCGTGTCACTTTTGCTTGATGCATGGGTCCCTGAGGAGGTGACAACTGAAGGAGAGGAGGGTCCAGAGCTCTGAAGGATGAAGCAGTTGATTTGTTTTAGTCTAATTCCATTTTCAATTGGTTGGTAGAGAATTAATCTAATGAAAAACTATTAATTTCAGTATCTTGCTACAACAATAAAGTAACAAAACGGGCCATAACCAACTAGATGTTTGTGTTAAGTACATTTTAAATTATAAACTCTGGAAAACAATGAGTACACAATATAAATACACTGCTCAAAAAGTAACACTTAAATCACACATTGGATCTTCATGAATTAATTATTCAAGTTGAGAACCACTAATTTGTTAGCCAATGGAAACCCAAATCATCAAACCATGGAGGGCTGTATTCACACTGAAAATCAAAGTGAAATATTAAAATCACAGGCTCATCTAAGTTGTGTGAATTTCATCACGGCAACTAACAATGACACTCAAAAGTGTGTATGGCCCTGCATGCCTGTTTACACTCCCAACTGGGCCTTCTCCTGATGAGTCAGTGAATGCTGTCTTAGGGGATCTCCTCTCAGGCCTGGATCAGGGCAACACTGAGCTCTTGTACAGTCTATGGTGGTACTTGGTGCCGTTAGATCCACTTCTACATAATATCCCATTGGTGCACAATTGGATTTAGGTCAGGGGAATGTGAGGGCCAGTCACATGTGGGGCATTGTCCTGTACAAGGAGGGCCCAGAGCCTACTGCACCAGTGTAAGGACTGACAGTTGCTCTTAGGATTTCATCCTGGTACCTCACAGCAGTCAGGGTATCATTGGCTATGACATGCAGGTCTGTGCAGCCCTCGAAAGATATGTTTCCTCTGACCATCACTGAGTCTCCACCAAACCAGTCATGCTTGATGATGTTACTGGCAGCACAATGTTCACCACAGTGTCTCCAGAGTCTTTCACGCCTGTCATGTGCTCAGTGTGAAACTGCTCTCCTCTGTGAAGAGTACGATGCGTCAATGGTACATCTGCCAATTCTGGTGTTCTCTGGCTAATGCCGATTGAGCAGCTCTCCTGGTGCAACAGCTGGTCTCCTGGAATCTCCTTCATGCTCTTGAGACTGTACTGGGAGACAGCAAGTCTTCTTGCAACTGCACATATTGATGTGCAATCATGAAGTGACTGGACTACCTGTGCAACCTGACTGAGCTGCAGATACTGCCACATGGTATCAGTAGTGATGGGTACACTAGCCACCACATACACGTACCGTGGCCACCACATACAAAACCATTCCTTCTTGGGTGTTGTCATGTTTTCTCCTCACCATTGCACCAAAGCAGGTAAAACTAATTAACAATCGCTTGTGCTTACTAAATAGACAGATTAAATTCCCTGATGTTTAACTTTCTTGGTGTTATAATGTGATCATTAAGTGTTCTCTTATTTTTTGAGCAGCGTATATCAACTGAATGAAACCATAAACTGATTTCTGGTGAAGGAAGATTTAACTGAGAACAATAATACTACAGATAATATGTAAACATACACAAGTTAGACTAATTTTATAAATATACTGCAGACATGCATTAATATAAAGAGCTTCAAACTGATACAAGCAGACACGTACACAGAGACATGCATTTACCTGCAGTGGGCTAATAGGAGGTGGAGGTGCTTTTCGTTTTTTTGGTGTTGTGATCCGTTCATCACTTAGTTTAGCTACTTGATCATGCTGAAGAGCCAGCAAGAGAGAAGAGAGGCAATGAAGACAGAGAAAAGGAAAAGTGGGATTCAGTGCTGGTTAGTAAAAAGGAAAGTCCATCATTGAGTGCTACTGTGAGATTCAAGTTGAGTTTTTCAAAAATGGTAACAATGATTTTTTTTTATTTGACAAAATTTTATATTGATACGTTAGAAAACTGATGCTACTGTGCATGTAGTGAAGCTACACAGCAGAAATGTGGCTTTTATTTATGATTTTAGACTTTTCTTTACTTTCTTTAGGTGGCGCAATGTAGCACTAAAAAACACTTAGACTCAGTTATTAATAAGCTCGGATGATTTAGTGACTTTGATTGCCTGTTTGTGAGGATCTCAAAAGAAAAGTATTGAAAGTGTCTTACCTGAGGACTTTTAGGAGACTTTATACATGTATCTGTCAAAACAGACAGGTAGACACCAAAGATGAACAACATGCAAAAAAAAAATCTTTCTCCTCTTTAAACATTGATGCTTTTCCACTACAGGTAGCATCTCAATCACTGAAAATGACAGTACACAGTACATATGTGTAAATGTGGTGTAGTGTGACAACACCACCAGATGGCAGTGTTGACTGTTGAAACCAGTGCAGAACAAATCTCTACCACATTTACATTCACATATTGGTTTGCTGTGTAGGCAAAGATCTGTTCAGACCGTCACATTGTGTAGATTAAACTTCTATCTGGAAGCAAAAAAAAAAAAGCTAGTTCTTACAAATGTTGAATGTAAATTTAAGCTGTTTTAGTTTAAGTTAGGATTTAGGAGTGTTGTGGTGTTGGCTGTCTTTCCACTCACCTAAAACCTGATGTTTGTTCAGGGCAGCTGTGAGGGCAGTTTTGACCTCTGCGTTGCTTGACAGCTTGGCGTAGTGTAAGACATCATGGCCTTGTGAATCTGCAGCTGACTGATCTGCTCCTCGCTGAACCAAAACTTCAACAACAGACACTGCGTTGGACTCAGCTGCCAGCATCAAAGCTGTCCTACAACACAAATGTGCAAATATTCATCTCCAATACATCTACCCAACATGTAAGAACAGAAATGTTTTTCCTCAGTCACCACTGGCTTGATTTTCTGTTTGTCTTGGCTTCGCTCATACCTGCCATTGTTGTCAGAAGCGTTGATTTCAGCACCACAGTCCAGCAAAGTGCTGCATACTTCAACATGACCGTGTTTGGCTGACAACAACAAGGGGGTGAGTCCGTCCTTTGGGATAAACAGATAGACAAGATAAATATTGATTTGATGATGATTTAGATAATCTTATCAAGGGACGACACAGCCAGGTAAAACATGTTTAACTGAACACCTTCATAACTTGTATTGTGTGACATCAGGACGTAGGCGTACAGTATGGTAAGTGTCTGTGTGGTGACAGAAGTCTCAGATCCATGTGAAAAAGGAGTGAATGTCTCCTACTATTGTAAATGAATTCCTAGCAGATAAACAAAAAAGGCAACGTTGTCCTACTTCCAGAGCAGTGTATATTTTAGGATGGGAAGACTAGATGGTAGGGAAAATCCGAGAAATTACAGATTTACAATTCTAAATGAATGGCCTCAGAAGAGTTTATTGCCCTCAGTTGGGCAACTGGACCAGTATTGTAGACATCCCACATTTTTCACCAGGACTGACAGTTCCTAACCCCATGCATGATTCTTAACTTAACCTTAACCTTCTATTACCTAAGTGGAACCCAAACAGCTGATTGGCTGGGACCAGTGAGGGTGGTGTGCAGCCTGGGAGGAGGTGATGCCTGGAAGACTCAGTTCAGGGCAAGAATGCTGACTAAGCCAACATTAATAATATGTGTCTCACTAAATTGTGACTTAGACATGAGTTATGAACGCACAGTTTATAAGCAAAGCAAATCCACACAATACAAACAAAAACAAAATAAGGACATTAGTCTTAAACTGCAAGACATGTAAAGTTCTGTGGTAAAAAGCAAAAGAATGTCAAGAGACAGTAAAGTGTGTCAGCACCGCTTTATGTTTTATATTACAAGGGTGCTGCCTCCACACACACAGAACAAAACTATGTTGTGGGTTCCTCTGCGCTCTGCTAAAGACCTTAACAGCCCTGTGTCTGCTGTGCTCAGTCTGTGTTTCTGCTCAACTGTTCCTTCTCACGAAACTAATAAGACAAAAGTTTTTATTTCTCCAGGTAACAGATTAATAGTATGTGTACAAATATGTGGGTGCACATGTGTATTTTTACTTGTTTGCTTCTTGATGCCGTCCTATCGAGACAGATTAAACACATTTGGGAAAAAGTGTAAAGCTTGGAAAGAAGTGGGGCAAGTAAACTGCAGCACTCACAGGAAACTGTAATAGTCTGAGAGGCTTGTTAGTCAAAGCAAACACAAAGATGCCTCTGTTTAAAGGTTAATACACACTTACATACATACATACATACATACATATAGTATTGAGCCTAAACTGGCTTTAAACCCTAACTTATGATAAATAATTTTATTCTGTTTATGTATTTCAACAGGAAATGCTTTGGATCTAGCATGTAGTTCATGAACAACTGAATAAAAACCTTCAATCCTTGGTCAAAGGATGTGAATATATGATATATATATATATATATGATTATAAGTGTTGAAGTTAGCAATGAATTAGTCAAGCAGAAAATTAACTAACTAACTCTTATCTCACTACTTGATATAGACACAGATACTGTACATACATGCAGGTCTGTGCATGCCTGACAGCTTGGTCAATAAAAATTCAATACACAACATGTGACTGAATTGTTCAGAAAGAACATTTTTACCCTTCACCTCAGCAATGCCTGAAGTGGCCATTGTGTCCAAACAAGTGCGCTAACACTTCATCACTGTACAGTGTGTGCTGCAGTTACAGAGTGGGTGAGGGATACTATAAACCAGTGCACATATACCAGCAACACTTCATCATGTTTATGTCAATGAGTTGTCAACTGTCGAAACAAAAGGTTAACTGACTAAATAAATCAAAATTAAATCATTTTAGCTGCTGGCTGGAAAACTGGAGGAACCATGTCATAGAATTCTATCTTGGAAACCCCATTGTAGGCCTTACGGTTGAGAAGTATTTCTAGAAACGTCCCACTAAACTTGTTATAGTATGGTACTGGTGAAAATAATTAATAACATGCAGAGACTAAAGATATCATCAAGCTATGCTGGGGTGTGCATTGTACCACCCTACTACAGAATGGACTCATGGCTG
>JAUBNQ010000014.1:12134560-12185804 GCA_032353495.1 Ctenopoma kingsleyae | reverse complement strand
AAGTTGTCTAATTATAGCTGCACTAAATACACACTCACTTAGTGATTTCAACACATGAATCATCATAATGTCTTGGAAAGTGCATGACAAGTGTCTTAAGAGACCAGCACCTGACTCATAGAGAATCCACGTTTCCCAAAATGCTGAACCTCTCTCTCTTAAGGCTGTACATGTTTTTTAAGCAGAAAAAGAGTTAAAATATGTCCCAAAGGCAAATTAATGGTCAATTTTTCCACCTCTTTTTCTGTTACTGACAAATTGTTTTCACTTTCGTATGTCAGAATTCCATAGTCATTCTCAAAATCCAAACTAGCTGGTGGTGAATTCCATGTGGAGCGCACACGATCTCCATGTGTTGATGTTAATTTCTTTCGGTCTTGTCTTACAGTAGGTCACAGATGATTTCAAGGGGATGGATGGATAAGTTAGACACCTCCGACGTGGAATTGTCCTCAATTACCAGGTTAAAGTGTAGTTTGGCTCTTTGCAGATAAACCTTGACCGTGGTCGTCATTATAAAACTGATAAGTACCCTTTACAAATAGATTTGCATCGCTGGCTTTGACTTGAGGTCAGCTCCTTAGCCAAACCTCAGACTCAGTTATTAAAATAACAAATTGACAAACAGTTTGATGTCTGTCAGAAGTTAACTCCTCCCCAACCCAATTAAAGCGTTTAATACAAGTAGCACAGGACAGGACACCTGCAGAACAGCGTATGTCTCTAACTTGATCTGCAAACAGCATGAAGACTCTTAAGGGAAAACTTCTTATTTTTTCTGTTTTTCTGTTTCTGATATGTGACACTCAGGTAAGTTAATAACCATTTTGTTTTTTGTTTTTTTGATGGGATTATAATTTTGGACTTTATCACTAAAATAAATCATAAAAATCATCATGATCTCTTGAATGATATGATTTTTGTCTTTACAGGTCACCACACTCCCTCTGTCTAAAGGCTGGAATGGACTGATTCAGCGGACCAAACGCTCACTGTTGTGGCGTTGGAACAGCATGAAGCCTGTCGGTGCCAGCTGCAGAGATCACTTAGAGTGCGGCACAAAATACTGCAGGTACAGCAGAGCTTGCCAGAAGAGTTAAATAGATAGATGTATTTGACAGCAATAAAAGTACAAGTACACATACAAGACCACTATCTTGATGTACAATGAAGCCTGAGTAGTATATAGGAAGCATGTCCAGCTTTCATTCACATACAACATTACAGTTAGTTTATAGTTATTTTTAATGGTTTCTACTTCTGAATGAAATTCCCAAATATTTTGTCATTCATATGAAATCATATGAAAGATAATTTAGTCCAAAAAACATTCTGTGATATTGAATAGACATAGTGTTGCTTCTTGTACTATCCACACACTTTATGCAATAGTATCTCTATACTTTATTTGAGTAGATCGTGAAGCTGTGTCCACATGCACTTTGGCTGACGTGGACAAAGTCAGCAAATAATTACCCTGCAATAAAATTTCTCCTTATCTTTGCAGGAAAAATATTTGTTCCTTCTGGACGTCAACCTAAAGAAGAAATTCACAAACATTATTCCATCAAGCTACACACCAAGCATCTGCCATTTGGACCAAAGTGACCAGTCTCAAAATTACTGCTCTGATACTCTTGAATTGGAGACATGTTGGATGTTTATCAGACTCAGTTAACGTAATCTGATTTGGCACTGAACTGCAGAAAAACAAAGCTATAAATGCTGAGTTTGCATGACTACTGAATTGCCCCATCTACAGCTATATTGATTTTTACAATTTAATCTCTTTAATCAGGCAAAACATCTGACAGGTTGTATGAACATGTTTTTCATAAGAAAATACAAATATTCATGCAAAGTTTGTGAGGTGCTCTGAGTTTATTGGTTCAGGTTATTGTGTTATTTTAGGGCAGCAAGTAGCTCAGAGGGTAGAGCAGTTGTCTGTGGATCATAGGGTGAGTGGTTCGATTCTCCAGTTCTACCAAGCTACATGTCGAGGTGTCCCTGGACAAGACACAGAAACCCTCTAATAGTGCTGACATGTACTGTCTGGCAGCTGTCCAACAATATAACAATAAAGTATGTCATTTCATTATATATTTATTTGTACATACTGTCAGCAATGTATATATTCAAATATATTTTTCATTTTTAAGAGGTTGTGTGGCCCAAATTTTGTTTGTCTTTCGATGTGAAACTAATTTGAAACAAATTAAAATATTCCTCACAGTTCCATCCACTCCTTCAGTGCAACTGAAACAAATGTCTTTGGTTGATAAAAAATAATATATAATATTTCTGTTTATTTATCAAATGTGATAACTAAGTTCTTGACTACCTTTAAGTCTATAAACTTTGTCTCACAGCTTTTACATGTTTTGAAATATTATTTTTGTACTGCTGTTTTTATAACAAAAGTGCTTAATAAACACAAAGAAAAAAATTAAACAAGTAAACATAAGTATTGTACATGCGCTTGGCCATAGTTGTGGTGTTAAAAGTCACTTTAAATCTAAAAATATCAGTAGGGTTGTGAATTGTGAGGATATTTTTAACTATGTCAATATGTGTGCTTTGGAGGCACCAGATGTATCTCATGTTGATCAGGAGAGCTGAGTGGTAAAAAAAGGTGATCGACCTCTGAAATCTGTCCAGTGCAACACTGTGTGTGGCTCAGTCCAACACTTAAACAGGTTAACACAGTGGACTCTGTGATGTTTACCTTCTCGTGATGCCGGGACAGACAGTATGATCACATTCAGTGAGTGTGATGCTCTGAATGATACTGTGTGTTGAGCAATAGTTCGGTCTGGGCTGTACTCACAGAGCTCCTTGTTCACAACCAACAGATCAAACTCTAGCATCAACAGTGGAGCGGTTGAGGCTCCACAACTGCTATAATGCAAAGTGAACCAGAGGACACAAGTGCTCATATGTGCCAGGTTAACAGTTACATGAGGTATCCACCAGTACAACATCCATTCACCCATCTGCTAAGAACGAGTAGGATAAACAAACCCTGTATTTAGGTTAGCGAGGATGCCCTTTTGATACCCACATTTACATGACATAGATTATGAGGTGAAAGTTACCTTTAATGAAGGTGTTCACGTAATACATGTTGCGCAACTGTCTTAATTAACGCTGCTTGATTTGGCCACTAGAGGGCACGCTGACACAACTTTATTAATATGGCTCCTACCATGTAAAGTTTGCATGTTCTCCACTGATGATCTCTCCGGCTTCCTTCCACCGTCCAACTAAGGATGTTAGGTAAACATGGTGACTCTAAATTGCCCATAGCTGTGAATGTAAGTGTAAATGTTTGTCTGTCTCTGTATGTCGGTATGTCTCTGTGATAGACTGGTGACCTGTCCAGGGTGACCCCGCCTCTCGCCCGGTGACAACTGGGACAGGGTCCAGTACTCCCGCGACCCTTACGAGGACAAGCGGTTAAGATAATGGATGGATGTTTGCAACGGTACCAACAACCGTTTAGAGGTCAGACAGTGTTTCGAGTCAGTGTTGTCACCTTATGGCTCATGTCTCTTCTGTTTAGTTCAACAACAATGACAAGTATTTGTTACTTTTTCTCCTTTAAAAATCTCCTTAAAAAATTGTGAATATTAATTTATGTTTCTTTTATATAACAACAAATTAGAATTTTAAATGAAACAACATCAATATAAGATCAAGAACAACAACCTGAACATAATTTTATAGTGCTATACTTGAGTGTTTTTGTTTTTGCCTTAGTAGCTGTATTTTCTCCTAATTAAAAATTATTATTCTCCAGTGAAATTATGTATATATATATATATATATATATATATATATATATCTGTGGACCGAGTGTATTTATAGGCTCTTAAACTGTTTCCAACCAGGTGTCGTGGATACTTTATGTCTCTCTCCTCATTGGCTAAAGCCGTTGTGACGTAATATCGGTGCCATCCTAAGCGGTGCTGAAGCGGCGGCGTGGGGTCCGCGGCGTCTGTCTGAAACCCAATGTCGGACCGGTTTCATATTACCTCATATTAGAGTTAAAATGCAACGATTTTAATGGCAGATATCAGGTAACACAGCGGAAAACATGAGCTTTCTAATGCACCTTTGGCGTAAATGGTGCGTCGAGCACTCGCATGCTTTTCTTCTTTTTAAACGTTTGGTTTCGTGATTTTGGATCCAACCGCACCTGAAAATCAAAGTCACTAGAAGGAAAGGATGTGTATGACCGTGGACTGACGGCTGTTTGCAAGTAGGTGTGTGCAATAAAGAGTAAGAGGAGATGCGGTGGTGATGCCGCAAACGCCGGGATGCTTGTGTTGTGTGCTTCAGCTACTTTGAAGTCAGTTGTTCAGTTGTATGTTGATTTTTTACATTCTAATCTTTACTCTTACTTTATTTTGGCAAATACACTTAAAGCTCAGATAAACTAGATTTGTGTGTGTAGCCTATGCGTGAAAGTGTGTTTTTATGTGTCGGGTGCTATTTATATCATGGATTGCTCCTGCATGTGCAGCCTACACAGCATCTCTTAATGAGCATGTTGTTGAGCCTCTGAATATTTTAATGTGAAATCAAAACTCTTTACAGGATGACCTTCCTCACCTCTTTGGCCCTATATGACTTTGACTCTGGATTTAGGTCTCACTTCACATCAGATCATGTTTAACTGCTGCTAACTTGTCAGATAAATTTAAATCAACATGAACTATAATGATGTCGTCTCCTTGCAAAGAGACATCACTAATAAGGAGCAGCTTCACAGCAACACACACTGGGCCTCAGACTCTTCTTTCACAGAACCACAGTCTCATCTGATGGCTAACTTGACCCGACAAGACATTTCTAGTGAAATAGTTCAGTTAATCACAACCATCTCAGTGTGCTCCAGTACACACAGAACCTCACAGAACTGTTTGGCCTAGACTTTTGTGCTTTAAGTTGACTTCAGACAAGAGTCGTATCCGCTTTGCAGTGAAATTGTTAGTCTTAGCAGACAACTTGTCAGTTACGCTGGCCTGTTTTCTTGTGGTACTCAACATCACATTACATTTGTGTTCTGCAGTTACAGCAAAGATGTCTGAACTTACATATCAAGTGGTGGTTTTTATTTTCAGAAACAACAGACCTAAAGTGATGTGTGATTAGATCACAAACAGAGATACTAGACATGAAAACAGACCCTGGGTAGCTAACAGGATTGTGTATTGTGTTGTAAAGAACATCTTAACAGCTGTTGTAGAGGTTGTTACTGTCTATAAGCATGTTATTGATGTGGTTACTATTTGTTGCCATAGCAGTGCTGTTGTTTACTCTAGTGATGTGACAATAAAGAGGATTACGTTTTCTTGATCATCTGCTACAGATTTGTTTTGATTGTTTACACTTTATGCTCAGACTGATCACACCAGTCTGAAGGCCATCAACTGACGGCTGTGTGATGTGCGACACAAACACTGTCTTATAATAGAAAATATGCTTTATATTATAAAGTTTTTACAAACTTGATTTTCAGTCCGGACAGCACAACGACTATAATACAGCCACATGCAGCTATCAGTATATAGTGTGTGGTTATATCCTAGCATTATTTATTATTACAAATAAATTGATCATTTTTTATTTTGTCTTCTCGGTGGTGTCTAATGCTGCAGAGTTTGCAGATGCTTTGTAGATATTTTTTCAACTTAGCAATAGTCTTCATAGTTGAATCTTATGGACGGATCTCACTAGCTGCATGTGTATAGGTTTTTGTATTGAACTTGTGTGTACATATGTGTGTTTACATATCAAGGAGTCTGTTAGAAAAAAAAGGTCAAACACTTAGGATTAACTAAACTGATGTGAAAATGTATTTACTCTTAGCAGTGCCAACAGAGCATCTCTGCAGTGCAGCTGCCCTAGTTACAGAGCAGCTGAGTAACTGTGAGAGGCTGCGGTTGGCCCAGATAGCGAGAGGAGGAGTTGGCTGAATTATGGAGGGTGCTGAGGGCCAGAAGCAGACAACACAGTAGGACTGTGACAGGAGCACAAGTGGGGTAAAGTAAGGGAACAGACTATATGCCATTAGCCTGAAGTTGCTCTTTATGCTTTTTTTCTTTTTCTATTGCATATCTACAGATAGAAAGGCCACTGGAGAATAATCACACACACACATACAGTTTTTATTTTTCAAGTTAGAGGGACACACGTGTACAGAATACTTTCTTTATCTTTATTTATTTATTACACAAACTAGTTCCATAACAGTCATGACATGTGTGATAGAATCATTTTAAGTGTATCTTTATGGAACAAGTTCTGTTTTCCATCTCTCTCGACACAGAAGCGGTAGTAGTAACTGAAAGTTCTGTGTTTGTTTCAGCGCTTATAATTACTACACCTACTCTTGAATGCATCCATTTGCATGTGTGTTCAACTGATACCATATAAAAGCAGATTTATCACACTGATTCTATTCTATTCTCCTATTTCAGGATTTCATTTTCATAACATGGAGGCAGTTTCCATGGTCCACTCTCATCTAGCAGTATGATTGGAACATCCAGTCTCTCAGGGAGCACCCTGATAGCGTGCCACTTCCCTATTGTTCAGCTTCCCACATGGAAACTTCCTGCACAAGCCTTGTGCAGTTCGACCAAAAGACCTGGCCGTCTGTGCTCAGTAGGCCTGACTCGAGCTATGTCCCTTCCAGAGCAAGACTCACTCCACCGAGAGCATGCCTTCAAGGGTGGTCAAAGACATTTTTCAAGCAGCTACAGTAGTCTCAATGAGGACCGAGCGGAGGAGGAGGGGACCAGTGACAGTAGCGGGAGATACGACTCGACATCATCGCCAGAGGAGACAAGTTCCCTTCTGAAGCCAGAGGAAAGAGAGAAGTCTGCAGTGAGAGGCCGTCTGCGATTACACAATTCATTCCTTCCCAATCCAGAGCTAGATGAGGATGAGGAAGATGAATATAGTGATGGAGATAATCTGCACAGATATCATGAGGATTCATCTTTTGTATTGCATGGAAATTCAAATTGGCCACTAAGTAATGCAACCAGTAATTATACAATGTCCCATGGGGACATGGACAGTGAGTGGGGCAATGAAGGGACCATGTTTGGTTGTGAGAGTGAGCGACAGTGGCTCATTAACCAGCCCAACCAGCTGGACTCACTGCACACTGACTGCCAGTGCTTTCATGTGACCAGATCTGGCATCATGATGATGTCTTGTGGAGAGCAGGACTCAGATAGACTGAAGGATTCCATATCCTGCTGCATGCACAGCCAACGCAAATGTTCCCCAGAGCTGTTGTCCAACAATCACACAGAGTATGTCAGTGACTCTTCCTGTAACAGCTCTGATGGTGTATTGGTTAATTTCTGCACTATCTATAACAGAAGCAACAACCCTGCCACGCCTCATGATCTCAGTCCAGCAATCCACCCCTCTCAGTCGTCTGAGGGATCTGTATTCCTCAATCTCCAACCTGTTCCACAGACTTCGACCAAGATCCTCCAACAAGATGACATGACAGTTCACACTCCCCCTGAAGAGGAGATTGACACGAATCCTTGTGCTTCCTGCTGGTCTTCTCAGGGTCTCGACTCTAACTGCAATCTTTACTCCCTGGAGCCTCTATCCCCAGGTCTGTCCTCTCTGGAGGTGTCAGACCTGACTGCGTGTCTCCAAAGCCAGGCCACAGTCACGATGGGGACCAACCAGAAGTACTATAAACTTGTGACTTGTGACCTCCCCTCTCAGTCACCCAGTCCAGCCTGGAGCAGTCTCACCAGCTGCCCTGAGGGTCAGAGCAGAAGCAGTCCCTTTGTTCCCTCTGAGCACCTCTGTGTCTATCGTAAGACAGAAGGACAAAACAAAGAGGTTAAGCAGGTAATGTTGGAATAAAACAGCCTTTCTCGTAAAACTGATTTAGATGATTAGTGTGCTAAGCTTTGGCAATCTTGGTACCATTTTCTAATAATTTAAGTATTATAATAATAGTGAATAAAGCTAACCAAATAGGAATTTTAAATGGACCTCATGACCACGTAGTATCTGGAAAACCGCTGCAGAACACCCTCACAAAAATCAGTTTTTATAAACACATTGCTATGTTCTAGAGACTAGACAAATTATTGTGATCATTGTTAATTACTTATTAACAGTTACTGGTGCCAACTTGATTATATCATATGAAGATGTTTTATAGTCACAAGTGTTTAATAAAGGTTTACAGCATGGCTGATAACATATACTGGCAGTATCAGTGTTGCACTATAAACTCTTTAGAAAGGATCCCATGTTAAAAAGTGGTACCAGTGGCTTGTGTATGGTTGTGTAAACATATACACGTCTTTCTTTCTGTATCACTATCAGGATAAAGAGGAGCAACAAAAGGAAATGAGGTTCTCCTCAGCACAGCACAGCATTGAGTTTAACTGCTCCCGCTTTCTGACCTATCATTACCAGGTTGGCACTACTTCCACTGACAAAAGCCTCTGCAGGAAGAACCCAAAAGACAGCATCCAGAACCTCTCCCACACATCCTGTTTGCTGTGCCCCAGCCAGTGTAGCCCACATAGCAGTAAATGCCAAGACACAAGAGCTGCATCAACACAGCCATCTGTGACTCTGAACCAGGAGCACTGTGATAGCGATGCGACTGAAAAGGGTAAGGCAATGGTGAAGTGAGATTTGGTTTATTGCTAAGTGGGAGAGTAAACATGCATACAACCCTGTAAAAAAAGAAACATTTTTGTTATGTGTGAACTAAATCTGTCATCTGTCTCTCCTTCTTGTCATTTAACTCTTTATAGGCGCATGTTCATCAGAAAATGAAGTGTTACGCTATAGTAAGGCCCAGAGGCCAACCTCTCTCCCCATTCAGCCCTTTGTTCTGATTCCTGCTGAAAAACCCCAGTCCCAGCACCTGGGCTGTCTGCTGGAGCAGTACATGAATCAAAAGAGCAGCAAGTGTGATAGCTCCCAGCCAAGCTTGAAGTTCAAGGACAAAAGCAGTCAGTGTTTTTCCAATATTCAGGCATCACCAAGGAACAGCCATTACCCTATCTTACTGGAGGCTCCTTTGAGCTCTGATACCTGTTCTACCTGCACACCAAGTCCAGAGTGCTTTAGACGCACATGGAGCCAATGCAGCAGAAGCCAAGGACACCCAAGTCCATGTACATCAAAAAGCATCCTGGATCCGTCTCTCATCAGTCCGAAGCTTGGGCTGGTTCAGTTGCAAGATGAAACAAGCCCATACTCAGGCAAAAGTCAGACTAAAGGTTTTCTACATCCAATCTCAGCCACAACTAAGTCCAATCTTGTCAAAATTCCCACCTACCAGGACCTTATTAACCTCACCCCTGAACAGAGCCATGTCAAACCTAAGCCCAGAAGTCCCCATCAATCAGAGACATTCACTTATTACCATTCAGTATTCTCTCAAACACCACCTACTTTACCTGTAACCACTGACACCCACTGTCCAAACATGCAAGTTTGCTTTTCGACTCCCACATTCTCACAACCAGATAAGAAGTTCCCGCAGTACCAAGCTGCACCTGCTACTGACTCTGGCATTTTTCATGGTAGTTTTACAGCTGCCCTCTCCTCAGTACCCCATCTCTCCTCTTTGAGTTCTCTGCTCTCATTGGCAGCGTCTGGACTGCATACACAGCAAATCCTGGACTCTGCTGGGCTCAGTGGGAAGGAGAATCAGAGTCAACACAGCGAATGTCTGATCCTGAGCGACAGGCCGCCCACAGACTTCTGCCTCTCACCTGATACATCTTATGAGTCCATGTCTATCAGCCATCTTCAGAGGAGAGGTGAGGGTTTATGAATGACTGATACACATATACGTTCGTTTGAAATGTGAAATGCAGTATGTGACACACATTGCATTCTGAATAGAGCAAAAAGTGACTCAGCGAGCAAGAATGACAGAATTCTTCCTTCTGTGGATTGTCTGTCCAATAATGAGCTGTTGAAAGCAGAAATAAAACTCACTGTGCTGCAGCAGTGCCTTCAATACCCTGAAGGGGCTTCCTCTCAAACATGACCTATTTTTAACTCTCCCCACACAGGATTGGCTGAGTCTTCTGCTCTGTAGCCTATGTGTGTGCGACTGCGAGACGATGAGAGAGAGGATGATGCAGTAGAAACTGCTAATGATTTATAATCCACTTAATTATTTCATTTTAGTGGTACCATATGGGCCACTTGGTGCAAATTTAATTATATAAATGTGAACCTTGGTGGTGGCTAATCAACTATGGAGCTATTTGCAGCCATAACAAAGAGTCAGTGTGGTGCAGCGCTGCAGGCAGCACCAACATGCATGAAGAATTTACCATGACATTTGCAGAGGCTAGCCAGTATGAGGTGAAGAAAGACAGGCAGGAAGAACAGCAAGACACTGAGGATAGGATGGCTGCTGAAATGGAAAACGAACTCTTTCATCTTCAGTTCTCATTTACATTCCAGCAATATGATGAGGACGTTTCAAAGCAAGCACTCATATTTCCCTGTGTTGACCCAGTTAGGTAAAAAACTTACAAAGTGGTTTTTATTTATTATGGACCCCCTCAAAGTCTCTGGCACTGTAAAATCATGTCAGTCTAAATAATAGTGCTGCATTAGTATCAGGAGCAAGAAAATTATGACGATTCTTGATTTACATTGGAAACGGGTTTATCCAGCCATACTTCCTGTAAAATAAGATTTTTAGCTGTCAGTAATGAATGACAGATATAAATTAAACGGAACGGAAATATTTTGAGGCAGCCGAAAGAATACATGAAGCATTGATTACAGCCTCAGTTTGTCCACATTCTTTGTTGTCTGTTGTCTCTAGGTTTGCTCAGGTCTGTGAGCAGGGCGGTGGATTTAATCATGGCTCATTTTGGCAGCAGTAGAGATCCTGATGAGAAGGTATGAATTGCACCTCAAACAATGTGACACAATGGCAAAATGCCAAACTTGTATTACTTACAGTCTAGGAGTCAAATAACTGCCTGCAGGAAATGTGCTTTATTATATTGATTTCCTCTTGGCACAGATGCGTCTGGGTAACAGCTCTTGCAGTCCCACAATTGCTGGTCTGGTCCTGGAACATTTGTGTCCAACAATCCAGAATATTTTAGAGGACGGGCTCAGGGATCACAAATTGGATCTCATCATTGGTCAACGCCGTAACCATTCCTGGAGCGTGGTGGAAGTCTCTACGAGGATCGGTATATTCAACCATGGCATGAATGTGCATCTGGATCAATTTGCCAAGTACTAAAAGACTTTAGTTTAGATTGAAAAATTACTTTTTGTTATATGTCCAAAACTGCTACAGGTCCATCCACAAAGGTCCTCCACAGTCTGGTCTCCAAAATCAGACAGTGCCCCCAGCTCACCACCCACTGCATGAGAGTGAGAGCCTTCATCATGGGGCTGCTTAAGTAAGTGCAAATACTACCTTTAATTATAGAAATGATGCTAAAAATGCTTTTATTGAACATAATTTTTTTTATTTATCTTTCAGCTTGAGAGCTTTGGAATTCTGGCTCAGCCACCTTCAGAGTCAGAAAGGTGAGCATAAATTTGAGGCACTTGGCTTGACTTGCTTGGTCAGCAGGTCCACCCACTGCAAATATCGTAATAACTAAATGAATTGCCATTAATTTGTGAAATAACTTATTGCACAACAACCTTAACATCAGCATGTTCGCTTTGACAAAATAAGTCTCACTTGTCATTTATTGCAGTGAACTACTTCCAACAATTGTTATTTAGAATCAGCCTGTCACTGTGATTATTTTATGCTACTGCAGTATTTAGTTTAATTGCAGCTTCACAGGGCTGCTATCATGTATGTGTATACACAGTTGTTAAATAGGTTATGGCTGGGGTGTTTCTATTTTTTTTGTTATTATTTTAGTAATCTGTCTGTTCCACAGAGCTCCACTGTAGTTTAACATTTGTGAGCCACACCATTACGCTGGGTGACGTGCCTTTTCATTATGAGAAGTGCAGGGTCTGTCAGGGTCTGCAATCACTTTTTTTTTTACAGCCTCTGAAGTAGGAGAGAGCAAACTGCATATTCTTGTGCTTCTCTGGGTTGGATCAGTTTTCAACAAACTTAAAATGTCAAGAAGAGATGTGTCGGATGTGATTAATTTATAGAACCACACTTACAGTATAAGAAGCAGAATATTCACAAGAGGAATATCAATAGAGACATGCTGAAGAGAAGCAGATGTTGTCACTTTTGCTAGCTTCTCTGACAAAAGATGGATGTCTCCATTTTTAGAATAAAGAAACATGTTGCCCAATACACCGGTGTGGCTCACTGATGTGTTTTTAATAGTTTTTGATCAACAGTGGACGTCTACGGCGCAGACAAATAATCTTTAACCAGATTACATAATGGTGACTAGACACAATTCACAGAAAGAAAGCCACGTGCCTTTAAAACCTTACCAACAAATGATTGTATGTGTTTGGATCTTTCATGTTTCCACAGATGTGGTTACAACATACTACCATTCTTGGGGTTTCCTGTCCATGTCATTGGGTCGGTGTCAGCCCTTGTTTCAGGAGCTGCTACTTTTACTGCAGCCGCTCTCTGTGTTGCCCTTTGACCTCAATTTGCTCCTTGAGCCTCGACTGTTATGTAACAGGCAGCTATGTCCTGAAGAACAGGGCGTCTCTCCACTGCCACCATGCTCAGCCCTCCTAGCGACCAGCTGGCCACTACTCCAAGCCCACAGAAAGATGGACAGCAACCAGAGTGGTCAGCAAACCCCGAATTTACACCAGACAGATCTGCACAACCAGGAGTCACTCAGTCCTCTGAATTCAAGTTGCATCAAACGTCAGTGTGGAGGGTTGCAGGCCCACAGAAGTCCACCGTTAGCTCCTATTCCAGAGTGGTGGCCAGATGACCATAACACTATGGAAGATGCAATTGAACATAACCATAGCCAAAACTATGCAGATACCTGGTCTCAAATAAGTATGGACAGCAGGCAAGAAGACAAGAGGGGAGACAAAGACAGTGGGACCCCAAATGCATTAACTTGTGTCCAGGCTGTAAGCCCTTGTCATGGGGGGCTGCGCTGGGCCAAACTGTTTGGAGCAACTGATTCTTCCACCAGAGCAGAATCTGTTTCTCAAAGTCACACTGGAGCACAAACCAGAAGGTGAGAACCAACTGTGAGCAATGAAAAAAAAAATGTTGTTGTTAGATTTACACATTACACATTAATCCAGATGTGTGTTTTTATTAGTTTAATAGTTTTTTTCTTATACACTCACACTGTAATTCATGATCTCCTTATCATTGGTTTCAGGCGTCCATCACAGTGGTTTCATTTGGACAGATCACAGCTTGGACTCTTGGCTCAATCCATCAGGACAATGAAGCTAGTAGGAGGTCAGACTGACAAAAAGAAGGACTACTAAAAACTACACCTCGCTGTATATGGATAAAGAACAGAGTGAAGACCTGTTACTGTAATGTCTGTGAAGATTCTCAGTCATCCAGGTCATGGTTGTTCCAAAAGAGGTTATTCAGTGGCAACTGGAACTAAACACGGAACTAAAACAAGTCCACTGAATAACCTTTTTTGGGATAGTTACTGTAATAATCACAATCACAGTGCTGAACTAGTCAGGAATTACAAAAACACAGGATTAGCAGATTTGGCAATGGACCATACTCATCAAGCTTTGTGTTGCACTAACTATTAAAAAATCCATTACCGAGTTGAGTGTCCAGGTTGCATTCTTAAAAACTTAAGTAATATCATAACTGGTAAAAACTTTAGTAATGTGTGAGATATCTGTAGCACTGTCTAATCAAAAACCCTCAACTGTGTAAACAGGAAGTCACTGTAGCATCACAAGCTGTAGCGTAATTGCCAAGAATTAGTCTTAGAGGTCATTCTGTACATTCAATCAATCAAATCAAATCAATTCAATTCAAAATAAAGTCTTTCAGAGTTTTGTCAGCTTCCTGAATGCGAACAGAAGAAGCTATTTCCTCAATTGATACTGATCTTTAATATCTTAATCAATGAGGGCAATGCCCCAGTCTTCAGTTAAACTTTGAAACAACCTTTAGTTGGTGCTTATCTTACATGTTACTCCTCTGTGCATTTCTTGTAGGTGAATAACATTCATAAAATCTAAATATTGAGCTACTGTACATGTACATTTGTGTGGTGCAAAATGATCCATTTGTCATACCTCAAATTCTGTCTCTCCATAGTTCTACTTTTCATCTCAGTTATAGGTGCAAACAAGTGAAGCAATACAGTCTTGGTGCCAGATATGTCACACACCAGCCTGTTGTAGTGCATTGCCTGTGGTGTTTTTTATTTCCAGTAATTTGTTTTTTGAACTCCCAGCATGGATTTATTCTAAGTGCATGAGTTAACAAACACACAGTACTGTTGGTGCTCTAGTCTTCGCTAGATCTTCTTACTTCCTGTTTTGTTTTGTTTTTTTTAGAGTTTTAGTGGTTGTGTTTGGAAACCTTTTGGCACTGGAAGTTGAAAGTTTGTGAATAGCATTTATTTAGTTGATTTATATGGAGCAGTTCACTTAAATCAACACTGATGATGGCAAGTACAGTGTAAATGCACTGCAGTTAGCTCAGCAGCTAATCTGCATCTGTAGCCCTGACACAGCTAAAAAAAAAGAAATTATATTTAAAAAAAGAATTTTTCTACATAAGACAATTACATCAAAAAAAAGGATAATATATATAAAATTGAATCTGTCAAAACATTAGGGTGTTATTACATTGTTTGGTATACAGTTGTATGTCATCCAGTGGAGTTGCACAAATTTTAAGCCATCTTGTGTCTGTTTCAGGTATTTAAATGTGTCAGGTATGTTTTGATAGAGTTGTAGTTTGATAAGAAGAGAAGAACAGACCACGTGTCCTCTGCATTTACTGACTAGAGTTTTTTTAAATGTACTGCAATAATATGAAGTCTGTGAAATTATTCCACCTGTCATCTTTTCCTCAACCTCTGAATGCTTCCTCTTGTGCCCGGTGACAATCAATCTGTCTGAATAAAGACTTAAACATGTTGTCTTCTGTTTCTGCGTCCATATGTTTATTCATGTTTGTATTTATGAGCCAGATGTTTTTCCAAGTCAGCACAAATGGTTTTAATGGAAATATGAGGACATTGTAGGACAAGTAATCAGATTTGACTCATCCTATGAGGAATTTCGTTTTAATTGTGTATGATGGTTTTATGACTTTTCCTGAAGGATCCTCTTGATACCACTCTTTTCCAGTGCATTCTGGGAAAGTTGACCAAAGGTATGTCCGTACATGAACCTGTATCCTGTTGGATGGTGTAGAATATGACATGTTTACCTCAGCTGAAGTGATTGATTTCAATAATGTTTTATAATTCAAGTGATCACAAACTATGTGGTCTGTAATGTGTTGTTATGGTTCTGACACAGACCTGGGATGTGTCCTGTGAATGATGGCACTACACCCCTGTTTGATGGATAGATAGTGGGCATGGAGGGTGTTGTACTGCCCTTCCTCCCTGGGGTGTTTCGGGACATGGGGTCATTCTGCTGCTGCTTTCTAAACAGGATCAGTGCCTGGTTGGTGGTGACGGGGTAACCTTTATCAATTAGGAAACGTGATTTTGGCACATGCCCTGTAAATCCTGTAAAAAGACATCAGTGACCTGCTTGAGTATTTTATTCTCAGCTGGATGTCAGTAGGAATCTGTTTGATAAAAAGGTAACATAACAATGCTAAAAGGTGATCGTATATGAAATATAGTGTTTACAGGCTGTTTCAGTTCTTACATACTTGAGGCTTGTGACATGCAGTAAACCTGCTGCACAGGTCTTATACCTGAGATGAAGTACTTGTGTGGGTTATCATCTTCCATCAAATATGGATTTTCAGTGGAACTGAAGGACTTCGAGGGCTTGTGGGAAACCACAGTGTTTGATATCTGCGTCAGAGGGGGTTTCGGCCTCTAAGCCAAACATAACCAAACGATTAAAAGGCAGCGATTACGTGATCTCTATGAGTTCTGCAAAATTATCATAAGACACTTTGAACAAACATATATTTTACAAAAGCAGGATTCTACATAGCAATATATACTGTACATATGAAAAGCACAGATTTCGAGTAAAGCTAGTCTAGAAATAACACCAGCAACAAGTAAATAGAAAATTTTGCCATAAAACTGGTTATGCTGATATATTTCTTTTTAATAATTATGTGAATCTGTTTTTGGGCACTCTAGAGAGACTCCAGCTGCTCTATTTTCCATTCATTTTAAGTGGGGTAGAAATTTACCATAAATAATTAACCAAGAGTGAACCTATTCACCTCTGAGTGGGTGTCTCAACAAGTGTGTCTGCGTGTGTGTAGTGGTGGAAGTGAGGCTATATTGTGTGTGAGGAGGGGTTACCTCTAACTGTTGCTTGGTGTAGTTGACAACAAATGGCACGTCTGTTGACTGCCGTTGAATCTTCACACGCCCATCCTGGTAAAACTCAGTGAGTGCTTTGAGGCATGTTTCAGAGTAGCTGCAGGCAAAGTAGTTCTGACTTTTTGGAATAAAGCCTAAAACAGCAACAAGCTGAATTAAAGGGTTGTTTCCATGTTCAAGCAGTTTCTGGCTGTGAAGATAGTTTTCTATTATACTATAGGCCCTACTGTTATATTTATTACCAGTAAGTAGGTTTAATCAGCCACCTATTGAATTGAATGTATGTTACATTATCATGTCTCTGTCAGCTTCAGCCTCAGTTGTTCTCTGCAGCCGTTTGGTGTCTGTAGTCTTTACTCTCAACACAGTTCAGTTTATCTGCAGCTTAAATTTAATAATTCATCACTTCCACACGGATTTTTTTGCTCTCATGTTGCCGTGGAGACTCACTTATTTAAGGGATTATTGCTCAAAAGCAGTCTTGACACATACGACTATGGCATTTAGTTAATTAACGTCTCACTAGGTAACTGTGTAAATTAAAATACTACAAACTGTGTAACCCTTTTTTTGACCCTACATGTTAGTGTGTGATGTTTACCTGTGTATCCAGGTATCATCTTTATCAAGTTACTGTCAGGCTTGGTTCTCGGTGTCAGACCAGCGTCAGACTCTGTGGACGAGATGTGACCTGTGTGGAGGACCAGGCGACTGGAGTGTCTCACATCAGGACTGGTCAGCAACTCAGCTGTGAGCTTGCCATAGGACCTCCCTACGCTAAACTTCAGCTGTGGGCAATACCCTGCATACCTGTAAAAAGGAAAGTCAAGCATCAGCAGCACAGTGTGTTTACACAGCGTAATTGTATTCTCCAACAAGCAGTTTACTGTTGTATTAGTACTGTCATTTATTCCACTGACAAACTGCTCCACACACTGAATTCAGTGGACAAAATAACATAATAATAACATGTCTCATAACATAATAATAACACATAATAATGCAATAACATAATGCAGTGGAGCAGAATGTCTCTCTCACACAACTTAAACATAAGTGCAAATAACATTAAAATATAGCAGACTGTATAGGTTACATGCCCCTTGTGTATTTAGCCCAATGAACAGTAATGATATTACAGTAATAGAAGCCCAGACAGACTTATGATGAAATGTATATTAGGTCATGATGCTCTGTACTTACCCCGGTATATAATGTGGATCAGGTGTCATCAAAACTTTGCTAAACTTAGGGGCGTATTTCTCCATGTTGATCCTGCTGAAGGCTGAAATACGTCTCTGTCCCGCGATGTTTTGCTGGTTGCTACAAACAAACACAAACACAGTGACGGAGCCGGTTTCATTAAACCTTAAAGTTTGCACCCAGGGTTTTTTTTACGTAAGGAGAAACATACTGTGGTTTCCTATTTAAAAAATAATTCAGTAGAAATTTATAGTCTAATGGTCTAATTAATTTATAGCTCATAAGAACTTATAAATAACCTTTACACTTATTATGATATAATAATATAAAAGCGGCAGAGTGGTGTCGTAATTTTTTAGATAGACAGACAGACAGACAGGCAGATAGATAGATAGATAGATAGATAGATAGATAGATAGATAGATAGATAGATAGATAGATAGATAGATTGGTGACAAATGCTCAACTACGACCCCTAGTGACTTCCTGTGTATATAGCATCTTAAAGAAACAGGTCAAGTGCAAGTACAAACACTTACAAATAAATACATGCAGATAGAAAAAAAGAGTAAAAGAAACAGAAAAATTGATAGTAGTACTGAAAATATTAAATATTAAAAAGAACATTATTCATAACTGAAAATGTACTCGTGTAAACAAAAACAAACAATGTTTTGCTATGCTCCTTTTTTGTACAAATGTTATCTCCCTGCATCACGGCCTACATACTCTCCTTAATATCAACACCCTTCTCAGCAGGAATCCATTTTTTACCCTGCATACCTCAAATACACAAAATCAAGCATCAGCTGCAGATGCCAAGTTCTGAAATAATGCTTTAGATGGGAGACGGTAGTTCCTGAGACCATGCTAAGTTTGCGGTATTATAATATTTGATAACAATTCATACAAATTTTGTGTGTACAAAACATATTTATATTCTCCCAAACACTTTACTGTTGTGTTAATACTGTAATGTATTGCACTACAATATTGTGCTTTAACTCATCATTTACATGAAAAAAAACAAATTGAACAAAAACAATATGAACACCTCGTAACATTATATAATGACATATAATGATAAAGGTGATCACCAGGTTTGTGTGTATGTGTGCATGTATAGATGGTTAGGTACATATATGAGTGTTTGTATTTACTTTACACTTTGTATTTACGTCTAAATAGAGAGACTGTGCACTAGGTCAAGATCCATTGCTACATGCTTTGGTTTTGCGTTTACAGGATTGTGAATGAGCCTGTGTGTTTTTGATCAGATGACCTGCACTGTCTCTGCTCACCTGGGGAATGTAGATCATATCAGCAGACAGCAGCAGCCATTCTACACATTCCTACAGTGTCAGAGAAATCGCGCTCTGTTGAAATGACGAACACGTGTTCAACGTTTCAGCTACTTCTTATAGTTCCCCTTTTCACGCATAAAACTTTTTCTTCTCTGAGAAATTTTAACATGTTACATTACCTCTAATGGTCATGTGAGTCACAGAAGTGAGTTTTCTTTCTGTAAACCTACAGGAAACATTTAAATGGCATTTCTCAGGTTTGTTTTATCTTTATCTATTTGCATTCCTTTGTTTTAACATCTCCTTTGTTCCTGAAAAACACAGTAACTCAAGTGTTGTCTGTAAACTCACATGTACTCCAGTTTAAAATCTATGTGACAATGTCATGACTTGTCCTCGTCTCAGATTTCCTACAGATGGGAGGACAAATCTAATATTTCAAATAACGTTGCAGATGAGTCACTCTTTTCCCAGTATTTAGTGTCAGGAAAGAGCAGGTATTAACATGCAGCTCCGTGCTGTGACAGGACAGATACTGTGAAGAGGCGTGGTGAAGAACAGAGGCAGCTCACAGGAGATATATTGTATTCTACATCACCAGTTCACCTCAGTGACTGACCGTGTGCACTGTTGAAGCTGCTGTCTTGCTCCGCAGCAGATGAGATGAATCTCTACAGGAGCTTTGGAAACCTTATGGAGACCTGGGTGACTGAAGACAATCGGTGTTCTGACTCAGAATTGCTTGGGTATATTGATCTAGACTCTCCTGCACCTTTCTCTGAGCCAAGGACAAACCTGTGCTCAGCATCACTGGACTCTGGAGTGGAGACAGCCAGCTTTGACACATCGACTCCTGCTACATCCTGCTTTGTCTCAACAGATAATGCAGAAATTGATCCATGTATACCAGAAAGAGACAGTGATGAACTTACCCCAGCGTCAACATCACAATCTCCCTTCCTCTCCTCTCTTGCACCTTCCTCGTCTTCGTCTCCATCCCCTTGCCTCTGTACCAGCAGAGCTCAAGAGGACTCCGCTTTGTACCAGAAAGTGGAGCAAGCACTGAAGAGGACTGACTCTAAATGTCTGAAGGACAAACCAGAGCCCATAACGGTGGAGGAAGTGCTCAGGAGACGACCATGTTCATCTTTGCTGCCCAAACGGCACACGTTCGAGTTAGTGACACGTCATAGGTCACAGAGTTTTGGTCCAAGGAGGACAGTCAACCCGTCAGTGCCCATTGTGCAGATGTCAGAAATGTGGAGACGACAGTCGTCTATCAGTTGTGACAAGCAGAGATCAGAGGTGAGATACTGTTCATGTTACAAACCAAAAAGTGTTTGAATATTTTATTTTCACCTTTTTAAAAGCAGAAAACATCCAAACATTGTCTCACTGTGTCTTATTCTTATTACTCAAAATACATTTGTTCTCTCTCCTAACCCTAAACCTCAACATTCAGTTAGTCACAGTAACGCGTGTGATCTTGCACAGCACTGGCATAAATGCAAAAAGAAAACCTCAAAGAAAAGTTCCACATGTGTAATAAAGCCTCTATTTCCCTGTAGTTAAAGGGAAGGTTACAACCTACCTTTGCCAAGTTTCTCTCTAATTTAAAGTAAGACAGGCATGTTATTACTCATTCAGGATCTCTTTCATGTGTGTGACCTGTTAAAAGTCTGTCTGCAGTGTGAGGGCTCATAAACCAGTTTGCCCAGGTGACTTTATAACCACAGGCACGCGAGGAATGGATGTTGATGGGTGGCGGAAGTTGAGCAGTGTGTTGCTTTTTTGATAAATATGTTGATAACCAGATGGGAGTCAAAATGTCTAGATTTGAATTTTGATTTCAGTCAGTAATGTCAAAGAATAAACATTCCTCTTCACATTCGCCATGAGTGGGCGTGCACAGTGTGAAAATGAGTTCATGCTGACAACACAGAAGGTGGTGAAACATTGGGATTATCTACCATTTGTATTTGCATTAGTGTTTTTTTAGTCCATGGGTCTGTATGAACGTTGTTTATTATCTTGTGTGAAAGGCAACACTGAGAATTCCTATAACATCAGGCAGATGTAATCATATGCCCTTTTATTATATATGAAAGCTTTAACAGGAAAGTGAGAAAGGATGAGTCAGTCAGACAAATCTTCAAACAGTTTCATTGTTCTTTTCAAAGTTAATTTTAAGATTCACAAGAAAGAATAACTTAAAGCTACATTATGTAGAAAAATGTAAACTTATGGAGAGGTGCTATTAAAGTCTCACAGACTCACAGAACAGAATTGCTAACAGTGAAGAGATATTCACTGTACTCACAAGTTTCTGAGCGAGGCTCACCCTCTAAGCAATCAGGGGATTCCAGTGATTTCTGATGGATTAGTAAGTTTTGCAACATTTTTCGTTTATAGTTTTACTGACTAATAACTTGAAGGCTGTGTTATCCAAATAATCTTAAAAACAACGAACATGACATAAACACTGTTATCTTCTTTGCGTCCTAGAAGTTAATTTTCGTGCTTCATGATTTATGCAGGACCTTTGTGAGGAGAAGAGGAAAGAGCTGAGTCCTGGGCTCCTCTACCTGGAACAAGTGTGCCAAATGTTAGAGGAAACTGCCAGAAAACAGATGCGTAATCAAGCGTTACAGATGGCGAGAGATGCCCTTCAGGAACACCAAGAGATGGAGGTGAGCCAGGTAAAGATATTTATCTATCGTGCAAAACAATTTAGAAGCTGTCACAATTTTCACACGGCACTGGATTTGTTAAAATGACGTGTCCTTGTCATGGAAGCCTTAACCTGGCTCTCTTTCAGGCTCCCCAGACCTGTCAGAGTGTTTCTAAAACTGTCGAGGAGAATCTGTCTTCCTGTCAGAGGCTTGAAAATACAGGAAATGCAGAGCACAGTTCCACTGAACTCCAACAGCAAAAAAACAACTACAGATATTTTCGGCCAAGATCGACTTCAGACACAACTATTACAACACTGCATCTAAGTGAGTTTTCTTCTACCTGTTTTCAGCTTAGTAACACATTAGGCATATTTAAATATTCTCTGAAATAGATCACTACTCTATCACTACTAAAAAAGCGTATTATTTATCTTGTTATTATTGTGTGTTTGGTGAAGGAAAACTAAATTCAAACTGCAGAGGGCAGCATCTGAGTATGTATGACACGCTGGAGACTGCAGAGAATGACCATGAAGAGCAGGTAAAATACACCCAAATAAAACAAATCATTTATATGTAGGTAACCAAAACTATCACAATACCAGCTGAAGAAAATATACACTATGCCATTTGTATTGTCTTATACACTGTTTTATAAGAAATGTGTAATTTTTATTTTATTGTCTTCTTTTCAGGAAGCTGTAACGGAGAAGACAAACAAACCTAAAAAGAACTGGAAGTTAAAAATTGGATCTTTGCGAAGAGATGAGTCTACAAAGAGGTGACATATTGCATATAACCTCTAAAGAGCAGTTTTTCTACAGCAATCTAATATGATGCATGGTGCTCTGAGGGAATGTGTGTGCTGTTCCAACATGGCATCCAGCCACACTGACGCACTGGTCCAGATCTAACGCACAGTAGATGCACAGGCTTTGGTGGGAGTTCATTTTCAGTCTGTGATTCTGTTCTGCTTGAACATTTTGTTCATTTTTCATGAAACATATCTCACACTGCTCTGCCTCCAGTTTGCACAACGTCTTTTTTCAGCTCCGTCTGATGAATTTTTTATCTCTACAGCAAACAGATGCAGTCACCTGCGAAAAACTCAACCCATCGACGGCTAAGCCAGCTGTTCAGGAAGAGAAGAGGGGCTGTGGCTGAATAAATGGATCAAACTGTCTTTCATGATGTTTGGACGCTTTGGTTTCAGTTGTGAAGCACTGAGCACTGTCACTGCAGTCTTTATGATGTAGCAATCTACAGTGTTTATTTATTGTCCACTGTATGGACTGCCTGTATTATTTCTACTGATATATTGTTAAAGCTGTGAAGGGAATGAAATACATTCCATTTAATTTTCTATGCAATTCAATTCAAAATAGTAACAATCCTTAAAAGAAAACTTCAAACTTGTGTACCTTTATACTATAACACGGAGCGTAGTGTATTACATTATAAATATGAAATAAAATATTGTCAGTCACACAGGAATTCTTATTGATTTAGTTTTAGAGTACTCATGGAACATAAGAAAAAACACATAAATGTACACACATCAACATCATATACTGTGTTGTTATGTGTCTGGAGCACATATGAATTAAAATCAACATTTTAATAACATCCTGCAGGTGTTGACTGTCCTGTTCAATCTGAACAGGCTATTTTTATCCCTGAGACATTTGTCTCAAATGGGAGCATTGTGTGCTTTTTTTTTTTTTTTCATAAATCCACCGGTTGTTTAATCCACTGGAAAATAGCAGAAAGCATTCATCACAAATACCTAAAGCCAAAGGTGACATCTTCTCATTGCTTTTTTGTCTTTTCAACATTTATGAAACCAGTTACAACTCACAGTAACTGGTTTTAGTCTTTTTTTTAATTGCTAAAACCATTAACTGTTTAACTAAATTGTTGATAAAATTTCAGTTGAACTTAATCAGTGAATCAATAAACTGTTTCATATTTAAATAAAGCAAATGACTGGATAAACTGACAGGGTATATAAGTTTTTTTTTAGTTTTGTAAGTAATTTCTGAATTTTTGTGGCATTGTTTTTGGCATATTTGGCATATTTTAAGGACTTTTTACCAAATGATTTAACTGCCTTAAATTGCATAGAAAAGTACATTAGAAAATACATGAATATAGTGTAATGCCTTAATTAATTCATCAACAGTCTGAATTCTGCTGCCATGTTCACCCTGTAGACTGATGGATAACAAGTGTAGGCCACACAGAGATACTTTTATGATTTATTTATTCTTTATTCACCTAGGTTGGAGGGATAGACCTCCCCTGGCATTCCCATGTAAAGAGATGTCAATGACAAACACGTCCAACCAAACAAGAGAGGGTGAATAGGATTCCAGTCCATACATAAAATACATTTATTTACTATTTACTGAACCAGCATCCATTAGTCCCACACAGCATCCATCTGTGCTATTAAATATATCTGTGGAGGGATTTATTTTCTGTAAGTGTCTGAGAAGGGGCATTGGCAGAGAGGACAGAGCTTATACATGGAAACAGTGGTTGGGAGCAGCGTTGAGTCATGCCTGCAGTGTCCCCCCTTGTCTACATGATGCCACAGGAGGACAAGGGGTTGGCGATCTGGCAGGTGCAGGCTGACTGGCAGTATTGACGCACAGTCTGGTAGCAGCTGCGGTCGGCGTCACCTCCCCACTGCACAGGCCCGTTTGGGTCAGATGGCAACCGGCTCAGGATGCTGGTGTTTATGGCCAGAGCAGCCAGGCCATAGTCAGTGAACAGCACTGTCTCACGTCGACACGTGGGGCAGGAGATGAACTTATATTTGGGACAGGACTCGTAGAGGATCTGCAGGCACTCCTCACACACTGAGTGCAGGCAGGACAGGATGCGCGGACGCTTACCAGCAAAGTTATAGGTGTGACCACAGGTGGGACAGTCCAAGGGCTCGCATGGCATAACAGGACCCGAGGAGGAGGAGGAAGTGGAGGAGGAGGTGGAAGAGGAGCGCAGCACGTACTGGTTGACGATGACGTCATCCATCTTGTAGTGGAACTGGTGGTAGCAGATTTCGTTGGCACTGGTTTTGCGCTGCGCCAGGAAGCTCTGCTCCCTGCGCAATACGGGGGCCGGAGGTGACACCATCGTCCGGGGAGACCCTGTCATGTCCAGGGTCAAGTCACTGCAGGCCTGGTTGACGATTATTTCGCCTTCACCTCCGCCGTCCCATGCTACTCTGGGTGGGGGCGCATACCGTGGCTGGGTGACGGGCACAGGGCACTCTCTGGGGAACTTCTCCGACTGGATGATCTTGACGGTGTCCATGGGGATGGTGACGGGCTGGCGCCTGAGGCAGGACATTCGCACGTTTTTGCAGGTAGGGAGAGGAGCTGTGGCTCTAATCAGCGCCGGACACCCTAGCTGGGATTTACGCAAGGAGAAACAGATTGGTGTCCTTCCTTGAAGTCAGCCATTCGAGGGGACATGGGGACGAATGGTTGCCTCCATGTTCCCCCTCAGAGATCCCCCCTGCTGGGCGCTAAAGTCAGTGTTTATGAGGCGAGAGGAGCTCAGCCAGAGCACCACAGTCTGCAGCTTTTATTGAGTCGCAGCTGATATGTACAGATGATTTAACAGTTCAGCTTACAGTGTCTGACCAGTGTTGACTACTGAAAGGTAGTTTTTTTGTTGTTTGAACTCACTTATGCTGATGTTCCTGTGCTGTCTCTGATGGCTATTTGCAGAAACGTATACACATACACACAAAGACAGTTTAGCACAAAGATATGTTCCCACCCAGTGATAACACCAATAAATAATCTCATAAATAATCTATGCACACAGATGCTCACATATATACATACAGTACAGGTTGGTGGGTTTCTGCTTTCACAGAGAAAGGGGACTGAGTGCACACAGTTCAGAATGGTCCGAGAGGTATTGTCTTAAAATGCGTCTTGTGGCCTGCCAAGGGAAACTTGATTTAAGTGTGTTTCTCGCTTAACACTCGCTGAACTTCCTGTTTTTGGCTGCGGCTGTGTTTGCACATTGAGTGCGTGAGAAAGAAAGAAAGAACAACTTCCAGTCTTTCACTCTGCTTTTGGTCCTATTTGGTCAGGTGACCCAGCGTGACCCTCTCCTTGGCTTGTTGACAAGGAGGGAGGAGGTCTGTTTTTGGGAGGTGTCGTATAATGCTCCAGAAAGCGATTGGAATGGCTCCTTCAAGCCTGAAGCCCAAGAATTCCTCAGAGGTGGAGGACTTAACTTTTAAACAGTCCTCCCAACTGAGCAGTGATAACAGTCTGAAGGATGCCTCTGTGCTTGTCTCCCTTCGTCAGTGGCTCAGACATGTGATTCCTTTGGTCCGTGTACCTGTGAAAACAGGAAAAGGAGGTCAGAAAAACATGAATTTCTGCCCTGATAAACACATTTGATTCAGTGAATTTTAATGACTTGTAATATGGAATTCAAATTCAAAGTTTTATTAGAGCATGACATATTTATGATGATTTTAGGAGGGCAGGGGGAAAAGGATTTTGTCTGTTTCTCTTTGCATCCTGGCCTCAGTCCAGGTGTGTTTCTTGAATGGGTGAGAAATGTATCATGTTACCACAGATTGCTGAACACAATGGTGAAATCAGAATTTGTCTATCATGTAAGGTTTTAGAGAGACAACAGCATTTTGTATTATAGTATTATACCCTGCATTGGGTGGTTCACATGTCTGTTAATGTAAAAAACTAATAGAAAGCTGGTGATACACATAAAGCTACAAATGTTTAGAGTATTTCTTATTGTTTAGTTACTGATAATCGGCTGTGCTGATCACCTATTCAAATAATAGTTTTTATTGTAAATGGAGAGATAGATATAGATACAAGAAACAGTCAGTGCCCACTATTATTAGATACAGTTGTACAGTCTAAGGCAATTCAATACAGTTGTTGTGCCAAAAAGTCTCCCGTCATGTTGCTTATAATGAGTGTGTTGACATTGTCGTAGAGGTGTTAATTCAATATGTAACACTGACGTCATAAATATACTTGGAGTTACCTAATAGTCTGCCTCCTCGCGTATGTAATAAACCAGAAACTGACCAGATTAGATTTGTAAAGGCAGAAGTCATTTCATGTACTCTTTCAAACATTGCCTTTTCAGAGCAGGCGATTGTGACACACGTTGCAGTCCTGCTCTTGTCATTATTCCTGCTTCGTGTCAACGCTCGTCATCATGAGTTGCGTCAGTTAGACTCTTAGCATGTGTGGGAACAGGTTACAATCTGCATGCAGGGTTTTGTGTCATTCTCTGTGTGGGTTTATAGACAAAAAAGAACAAGTGTATGGAGGAAAACATTTTTTCGACCAAAACAATAGCTGCCAACCAACAGAAGAAGGAGGATGACACATCTCTCATTCTCTGCACAGCTGTCAACAGTGATGAGTCATTAGAGGAGAAAAAAGACTGAGAGCAGGAGGTGACCTACATGGTGAGGAAGGGAGGGAGAGAGGAAAAGAGAAAGCTCAGAGCTGGTCCTGGTTTCTATTTATGGTTTGTTTATCTATGCACCTCTCAGTGGTTTCCTGCCCCCAACCTCTGCTGAAGATTCACACCGAATGAGCGAGATGTACCTAACAGGCGGAAGTGCTTCAGACCATTTACGTGATGCAGTGAGCCATATTGGGCAAGCAGGCCGACATTTGCTTCTTTCCTTTGTTCTTTCTCGATGAATCTGTTGACATGCATTCACAGACCACACTAAAATGAACAAAGCTGTTAGCTAGAATGATCACAATCCCACCAAACGTGTCCCTCCAGAAATGTAGTTCTCTCAAATTAGCTTTGTTTTTTTCACATCCTCCTACACACAGTATGCATTCATTCACCAGAGTAAATGTTTGACCAGTCTTCAGTTATGAATAGGCATTTAGCATAGTCTTCATTTGTTAAATAAAAAGTCCAAACCAGTCAGACCAAAGTCAGTTATCAAGCCTGTATACCTAAACTCATCAATAATATCTACATCAATCTTTCCGGATGCTATAATATATCAGTGTTTACCATGTCTGTACATAGTTATGTGTCTTCAAGAATGTGATGTCAGGCCTGAACCTGAAACTATAGTAGTTTCAACTAGTCATTATTGTATATACTGTATGGGCTAAAATAATAATAATAATAACATAAAGTTCAGAAATTCCAAATATACAGTATTTTTGGTTATATTATATGATGTTTGATTAGATTTAATATAACTTGATTGATCGCCTGAGGGGGAAACAAATATGCCACAGCAGCAGAGCAAGAATGATAGCGAACACCAAAAACACCAGAAGAGAGTAAATATAGAATATACTGCAAAAATACACTACATCAACTGCAGAGTAAGTTTAAGTTAAGGTATCTAAAAATGGCATGTGACTACGAGTCAACACAGCATCATCAGAATTTTCAGTCGAATAGTGATATTTGTATTGGCCTAAAAATCTAGTATCAGCTGTGCTGTTTGAATCTCAATGAAATTCAAATAATCAAACACAACTGTATCAGATATTACATGTGCAGACACATGTTGTCGGTTTAAACAGCTTGTGGAAATACTTCTGTCTGATAGTGTCACGGGTCAAGTTGATAAAGCAGCCAGACTGCATGAGGAGCCTTTGAGCCTTAGGGAGATGAAGCAGCTAAAATTACCCTCTATTTTGGTGACAGTGCTATGAAAAGGGCTGATAACTGATGCACGCTGCCTGCTGATGGGCCAGCTTTGGTGCAGCCTTCTCCTAATCGGTGGAGTCCTCTCCAGTTATGTAAGGAGCTCATCTCTGACCCAGCCACCATATTAATGCAGTGTAAAATGCCGCAGCTCTCCCACAGTCTTGACATTGAGCATGTACATCTGTTTGTGTGTGTGTGTGTGTGTGTGTGTGTGTGTGTGTGTGTGTGTGTGTGTGTGTGTGTGTGTCTACACATATTGAATTATTCCACTAATGAAATCATGGCAGGCATTTGACCTCATCATCACAAGCACAGGGAGGAAGAGGGGAGCTGACCACAGAGATGTCAGAAGACTCTGTCTGGACAGCAAATTCCTTAAACCATTAAACACACACAGAGCTGTTCTCAGTGTAAAGTCACACACACGTATCTAAAAACCTCCTCGTCCTCAGACGCCTCCCCATCCCATACACGGCACCACCCGTTACATTCCAGTGAGCACACAAACAGATAACAAGCAGACATGAACCATTAAAAGAAATATATTTTTTTAAATGTGGACACATCAGTCATTCCACATTTATTCAGACTGACACAGACACACACCCGAAGAGAGAAAAACACCACACACCTGGAACATTCCTGTCCTCTCATACTCCCACTATGTTGCTTTGTCTCATTCACAGAGACACACACAAACACAATTCTGTGTAGGTCCCCACGATCACAATCGATTGCAACTGTGCTGATTGGAGAGTGGGAGAAGGGCATCGTGTTTATAGTCACAGAATGAGTCATGCAGAGCCATGTCTCTCTCTCTTTTCTCTCAATGAAAACCTGTGTGTCACTTCTTCCTTCCATCCATCCATCCCTCCATCAATCTGTTGGCCCGGACAGAACAGAGGGTCTGTGACCACATACCAGCAGCACGTCAGGTATTCCAGCTATGTTCAGATGTGTATCCACATTCATGCCCCGGCTGCTAAAAAAGCGTCACAACATTTCTATGGGATATTATGTTGTATTTTGATTATGTAACCTTCTCAAGATAAATCCCCAGATTTACTGTATTTATGTGGAAATCAGGGATTCAGTGAACTATTATAAATTATTTAAAATGCAGGAGGATGTATTACTATGTAATATTTTAAACTAGCAAGTGTGGTACTGCATAAATGCACATGCCAGATCTGTCTCTGTCTCTGTCTCTTGTTTGGTTTTAATGGTTTATACAACCCGGATTGTATTTTCTAAGTGGATCTTTACATACAGTCATAATCAGAATGAAGAAATATTCTTCCTTTACATATAACATACAGTAGGTTGGTTTCAGACTGATGTAATTAATTTCCATATGTTTCACTATAACGGCTTATTCTTATATTTCCATTCAATCCATCACGCTATTATCACATGAAGTTTTGCAGTCTGATGTTCGTATTTTTGCGTGGCCAGAAAGTGCTTAGTGAGAATGAGCGGAGGTGTTGTTTTTAATAATTCAGCCTGCTGTCATTCACACGCATGCACACATCAGCCATTTTGCTTCGCAGTTCATTACAGCCAAGTGCTCTTTGTTCCTGTGTATGTAGCTCCAACAGCAACATGGCAGAGCTACACACAGGCAGAAAAATAAAAGCAACAACCAACATCGCTCCGCCTGACACAGAGCTCATAGAAGATTTATGAGGGAAAGCTTCAGCAAATGCTCAGCTCTTCAGTAACAACAGTGCCTTGAGTGATTAAGGCGATTGATTTTTCTCTTAAAGCGGCTGCCTCAGCGCAGCATTAAGGTAGACAGCATTGTTGATGTTGTGTGAGCTCAAGAGGGACTCATATGAGATAGAAGTGAGATGGCCAAAATATTTGGGCCGTGCGAGATGGAGCAGCTTTAGCGTGCTGCTTGGCATGTGGGAGGGGTGCATTCAAGAGGAGCAGTTATGCAATCACAACAGGGTGTACCCAGCAGTCTCACTGCAGTGCCAATGTATGGCCAATATAGAGAATCCTCAGTGCTGCTGACAACTACAGAACAAGCAGTTCCTGCCCTGTCCTTATAACCTCCACCCTCCCTCCTCCTGCCCCCCGTCTGTCTGTACAGAGGTCTGTCAAATGTCATTACCGCTGGAGACATGACGCCCCCAACTTTCCACCTTCACTCATTGACGCACATCATCACACTTTATTCACACACATTGTTTTTTTTTTTTACCTTTGTTTGTTATTGGTGCAAATAAGCTGGTGTGCAGGTGTGTGTGGGCATGTACAGTATGTGTGTGTCTCCATTCATGCATCCGTGTGTGTGTGTGTGTGTGTGTGTGTGTTTGTGTTTGTGTGTGTCTGCAAAATGGATGGCCATGATGCAACAGCCATGTAAATCGCAGCTCAGTGTAAGAAAGATAAAGGCAAAGACCACCTCGCACGCAAAAGAACATTAGTATAAAACCCACACAGAGCAGCCACACCTCACACATCTGAAACATTCTGATCACTCAGATGCATTATATAATGTGATGCATATATAATACACAGGAAAACTGTAGTGTCTACAACGGGAAATGGATGGAAAACCTTTTCTCATCCTCACCTGTTTGCTTTTGTTCCTGTCTGTTCTTGCCTCCTCACTCCTGTTGTCGATGTTGTTGATGCTGCTCTGTGAGGATAAACCAAACTGCTCAGTCTCTTTGTCTGGGGGATGTCTCACCAGAGGTACTCTCTCTCTTCATTTGATTCTAGCAGGACGAACAACGAGCAGCAGTGAAGAGAGCAAAAGATGGAGGAGATGTAAGATGGAGGAAGCTGTTGCAAGGTGGATGCGTCATGTCTCAGGCTCCTTTTGTCAAACTCTGCATCTCTTCTTCCTCTTTTCCTCTCCTGTCTAGAACCTTTGTCCTTCACTCTACCACTCTTTCTCCTTCTCTGATGAGCTGCGACTGAGTGTCTCCTTCTGGTATCTCTTTCTCCATCCCTCTATTTCTCTCAATCTACCTCAGCCTCTAAAAGTATTCAGCTTATTCTGTGCAGTGACCTGAGCTTCTGTGCTGTTTTCCTCTGCATGTACGCCCCTTTCAATTTCTTTCTGCTCGTCTCTTTCTTCTGCTCTTCAGGTAATCCTTTCTTCTCCCTCTTTCCTTCTCCTCTGCTGTTACCTCTCCTCTTGACTCAGCTGCCGTTCATTCCTCTTCTTTCTCCTCCTCCATCTGCCTCACAGTCACACATGCGCAGTGTTTTCACACATACATGCACACACACTCTCCCACTCTGTCTCTGTGCTTCTGGCTCCCTCCTTATGCATGTGGCTTGTTTTGCCCAGCCACCCCCTCCTTTCTCTCTCTCTCTCTTTCTCTCTCTCTCTCTCTCACACACACACGCTCCCTCTCTTTCTCTCTCGTTCGCTCTCTCGAGCTGCATCACACACTGCAGTGCCTCTGCAGGCAGGATCACGTTTTCTAGTTGCCAGAGAAAATATTCCAGCCAATGAGAAATGTTAAAAATGCTGCCCACCCTCCACACCACACGTCAGAAAACATATATGCATACACACCATTACAAACACACATTTGTACACAAACATGCACATGGCTGTCTGAGATACAAAAGCTTTGCACACAGAGGCGTGAATCACACTCATTCACTATATGCAATGTTAATACACACACACGGTGAAAGATATTTGCCAGGCCTGATGAAATACAGGAAGCTGTTGTAAATATATCTAATTTACATGTGCAGTACTTCAGAGAAAACAAAACAAACTGAACAAAGAATAAATTGACTCACTAAATTAATAATCTATTCAAAGGCTGACTGGAAGCTGACCATTTGTATGTCATTCATATTTGCAGAAATCGATTCCAACAAGCACAGCCTCAAAGCAAAAATGTTGTCAGCACAGCAGAGATGTGTCATTTGTCTTCTTTCCTCCTTCAGACTTATCTGAAATTTATTTAAAAAAATCGTCTTGACTGCTAAATTTGACTCTGCTTAGTTTCTATAAATTCACTCGGAGACTTGAAGGCAGCATCGTAAGCTGCCACCACAGATCTGGACGAGTAGTGGTGTTGCATAACGAGGCTTTTGATAAGTTTTGCATCTGCTCAAGCTTTCATGACAAACAATCCCTTGATCAAAGAGGAAAAAACATGATGTGATTTTTCAATCAATGTAAAAGGGTCATACTTACATAATGTGGGCATCAAATGCATAATGCAATAAGAGGAAAAGGGCAAGTAGTCACAGGGTATAATAGAAAATCTGAACACACTGTTTGAAAGAGACTTGACACTCACTGTTTAGACTCCACAAACTTTAGATCCTGAGACTTCGCAGAAGTCAGAGGTTTGAGAAAGAGTCACAACATGTGCTAAACACATAACTGATGCAATGTCAGTTCCTCAAACTGAGGTTTTTTAATGTGTAGTTTTCTGTCCAGCATACAGTTGATGTTGTTGCTCATTGGTGTGTTAGTAGTTTGTCTATTACACATAAAAGCTAAGGCAAGACATACATTTTTGGAGGTCTAAAGGAAGGGGCTAAGGTTGAGGTGACTAGCATCTCCAGTTAACTCCAAAGTTTGCTTAATGATGTTTATCACCTGTTTTTGTTAGTAGCCTAAATTTTACCAGTTGAAACATTAAACGAATGAACACATTAATGCATTAAAAAGTATATTGCAATAATACAATGTACATAATATAACATAATTAGTATTTTATTGTTTTAATTTTGCTACCTTAAGAGGAGAAAGTCATTATGGATCATTATTATACAGTAAAGTGTGCGTGCAGGACGCTTATAGTCAGCTTTAGATTGTGAGAGTTGTTTTATCTTTCAGAAATGTTCCCACTGTTTCCTGAGGAGATGAGATGAGATATGAAATGCAGTTCAGAGGTGCCTCTGAGGAACAGAAGACTTATATAGCTGTGGCAAGTAGGACAATCACACCAGGTGGCGACTACCAGTTGAAGTAGGAAAGTGCGATGCCACTATTGGCTGCAGATAATCATGCTTCCGACTGTCTCCCAAGCACAGAACAAATTCTTCTTAAAATGAAGAATAAAAAATTTTCAAGAAAGATTATATTGTCTTGATTGCCTAACTAGGTCCTCTAATAAGTTTACCAGTGCTCATTTATATTGCTCTTCTGGGATTTATAGAAAACTTTTCATATCTTTCACTAACTTTCACTTTTGGAGCATTTTTGTTATATAGGAAGTAGCAGTTCTGCTGTGGCTGCAAGAATTGCACTAATGAGACCCTCAAACCTCAGTGTCTCTTTAAGTGTAACAGTGCATCAATCTTGTCTTACCTAGGTAATTCAATTATTTTAAAGGCAATGAACAGACAACAGAGCCCAACACTACAACACTGAAGTACATATAGTAGCCTTTGTCAGTTATTTCAGGACCTGGGTTATTTGTAAATGTTTCAGGTTAAAGCATAACTGGTATCTGTTAAAGCAGGGTGAAGCAACGTTAGTGAAGGCTCTCTTCCTTTGTGTAATGTGCCTACTGTGCCACTAGGAGGCCATAATTGGTTTGCCTTCTTGGTTTTTTTTTATTATTTATTTATCAAGATGTTAAGTGTGGCCTGTGTTGTAAACGTGATTGAGGTATTTTAAAAGTGTTTTTATTCTGGTCTGAATAACGCACAGTTTCACACTCATTTTATTACTGTCTACAAAGCCTACTCACCACTGGGTAAAAGAAACCTGAAAAAAAAGAACATACATTTAAATCAAACAAAACTGCCTGTAGTACTAATTAAACCATCAACACTTTAATTTCTTTTTTCAAACAGATGGTGATGATGGTTATACTAATCTTTCACATTTAAGTATTTATGTCTCCACATTACTCATCACATTGAATAAAGGTAGCTGAGAGATGACATGCAGAATTGCAACAAAAATTACTCTTCCGATTGCCGAGACTGAGGCAACCCACCTTGGCAACCACTGGCTGTGGTTTGTTAAACCTAATCACGCAGTTCAGCAGAACTGCTGCCAGACGTATCATTCGAACAGATAAGTAATATGCAGCTGCTGGAGAACTGACAGGGATTATAGAGATAAGATTGCAAAGAACAAAGCATGCAAGTCCAAGGCACAAATGGTAAATCATTCAACAGCAGTGCACATATTCAAGGCTACACTACTGCTGTTCACTCGACGTACATTAAGAACAGTTAGTGATAAGACATAATAAAAGTGTCATAATGAGAATTACTTGGGATAAAAGTGAGGTCTCATGCGTGATCGTGCATGCCTGTCGGAGCAGCAGAAATACAGGGTTTCTCAATTTCTAAGACATGATCATTAAAACCGGGGTCCACTTGATCATCATCACCTTCTTAGCACAGCAGAAGTTTTCTCTTGCAAATGAGTGACCATGTTTCCAATGGTTTCACACATTTTTTCATCTTTTTTTCAAAACAGTCACACACACGTCATCAAACAAAAGGAAAACACCTACAGTATCCACAGGTTATAGAAAGTCCTCGCATAATTAGGTACCTCTAATGCAGCTGTATGTAACACCCTGTATAAAATTTGTCTTTATCCATCTGTAAAAGATGCCACCTCTGTGTTAGTGTTTGCAAACATGCATCAAATGGACCAAATGCAAAATTAAGTTTTAGATATTTCCTAGAAATATCCTTTGAATTGGTTTTATTTTTTGTTTTATGTTTATTTTATCATACAGCAAAGAATTGGCCTGAATTTTCTTCTGATTTCTTCGCCTTGTATCAGCAAATGACACAAGCTTATGCCACACACAAGACTGAAGTGGTTTATACTGAAAGCTGTGTTTAGTATTTTGTTGATCTTGTCTAATGACTGACTGAAACAGTATGTTAGTATATTAGAGTATATCGGTTTGGCTGCCACATGTGTTGTCACAGTGGTTTGAAGTGTAAAAGCAAATGAGAAAAACTGTAATGTGCGAACAACAAATCACACAGTGAGCCACTAGAGGGAAGAAAAGAGCAGCAGTGATTCCCAGTACTTCTGTCCTGAGATGCTTTCATTCATTAACACCTAAAACAACATACATGAAGGTGCATAGATTTAAGGATTGACAGCTCTCATGGACTTTGAGCACACATAAGGGAAAACAAGGCTTTAGTAGAATTTTTTTAAATTATTAACAATTTTAAAATCTTACCCTCATCTATTTTAAATTACAGGTAATTTACTTTATTTTACGAGAGCTCTCTTTTTTCTTTAAGGTGCATTCTGGATTAAAACACCCACTTCTATAAACGTAGTGGTATTTTTTGTTAAAAATGTAATTATGTGTAACAACAATTAAAAATGTAATGATTTAAGGTCCAGTATTTAGCACCATTTCCATCTTCACCATCGTGGCCTGCATGACTCACATTTCAATTGTGCACCATGTATTTTTTTTGTACATTTACGGATGCCACTGAAATGCAAATTGTATTGTGTTTTATGTATATTGAAATAAAATACTCTTTGTAATGGCATTGATTCTGGAACCCAGAAGTGCCTCAGAAGTGGCATGTTTATTGTAAAACAGTGTAATCTTAAGGGGCTTAGCTGGGTGTGGCAGGAAAACAGCAGAACAGGTGGGCTGAACTCAGCTATGATGACCAGCAGGTGAGTAGAGGGTGCTAGGAATTCATATTTCTCACAAACCTCTGGTATACTGCATTCATTGTTAGAAAGGATACATTAATATGGAGACATGGAGCTGTCTGTTGGAGAAAAGCCATTTTGGATATGAGAAAGCCAATACAACTGTGTGTTCTGAGGGTTGTGAAGAAAACCTCAAAAGCAACTGTCAGGGACATCACGAGATGAGCCACAAATGTTCTCAAACATTATTTTATGGGCTACTGAGGCCGAAATGAACCTCTAACAAAGATGGAAAGGACTTTAGTTATGACAGGAAAGTGTAAAGTGGAGCATTCACAAATTAGTGCTCCGTGGTCTCTTGCTTCCACATGGTCCCCATTGGCCAGTGGTTATATCTGACTCCAGCAACTTGGTGCTCTTGTATTCTCATTGGCACCCACTGCATGGGTGACTTATATGTAAAAGTACCATCAGCACAGCTGTATATTGGGATTTTAGAGAGAACTATCTGCCATCAAAGTAATGTCTTTTTCCCAGTAGGTTCAGTCTATATTTTAGTTTATATTTACAAAAAATGGTCAGTGAATACACGAAATTCTTCTCTTCTGATAAATATAGACTAAAGTTACTTACCAAATTACATAGTATTTTAGAAAAAGGCCCAACTTTTCTGGACAGAAGGTTTGTAAAATGTAGGACCAAGGAATGAATGCATGTGTATGGCACAGCATGCAACTGACTGTGGCTACTTCTACATTATGTCAGCTTTAGGGGACCTGAAACACCTTTAACTACCTCCATTCTGGATGCAGAAAATGAATAAATCACTTTAACAGGATTGTTCTCTCTCAATAACTGGTTGTTATATTGTAAGCTTTTATTACACGTTTCCACAGTCATTATGATCAAGTTTTACACACATCACACTAAAGGCACTGTGATTGTTTTATCGAGTTCACGTGAACAAGGATTTGTTTCTGTTATCATACATGAGATAATAAATTCCCACTACTATGAGCAGCGTGGGCACAGCCTGTTCACGTGAAGACAAGCATGAGTCTGCAGCTGTTTATAATAACCATCCCTTACCATCTGCCATTATTGCTGTGCTTACAGAAGCAAAAGTACAAAGACAGAAGAAAAGTCATATACAACACTAAATGACCTACAGGTGTGTAGGTACCAGAAAACATCGTTAACATATTGTGTGAATGTTAATATATTACAGTACTGGTTTACTGATTTACTTCAGCTACAAAATACCAGGAAATGAAAAATTATATTAAAAACCATATACCCTAAAATGCTTACACCAGGCCTGTGTGCAGCAGTGGAATATCTTCTTGTAGAGTTTTAGACATACATAGCATAAATATATTTAAATATATTTACTGTGCTGGAGTTCAGTAGCCATACACAACATGCATACTGTAATAACGGTTTAGAAAGATATTTACATGCAGTCGTGTTATTTTACAGAGTTGTGGGCTTCTGAAGAGTCCAAGTGGTCATAAATTAAACTCCTAAAAAATGCTGTCACATAAATAGAAATTATCATTATAGAATCAATCAGTCAAGTATTGCTAACCGAAGAATCCATGACAGAAAACAGCCACACAAAGAAGGATGATGGCATTGGCGTTGACAACATTCCTCCATAGAGGCTTTTCTGTGGTGTCTGTGAGCTTCTTCTGCAGCTCAGCCTCCTCTTCTGGACTCAGCTTGGGGGCCTTTTTCTGCTCCAGGCCACAGAAGCACATCACTGCCTTCTTGCAGATACCAGGCTCCTCCTCTGGTTCTGCAATGCAAGACACAAGAGCAGGTGTTTGTGTGTGAATGTGAATGCATCTATGTGTGTTTTTACTGTAAGTCTGCTGATTACCCTCTATTTCCATAGAGTGGGTATTGTCGACCCAGTCATCCTTTTCAAGGTCCTCCCTCTCTTCCTCGTTGTTCCTCAGGCTCCAGCACAGTCGATAGAGCTAGACAAAAAAACACAACACACGCTGACATTTGATGACATGTGTGACAGTGTGTTCCACTGAATGGTCATAAATCAGAATGATTTTTTTCAGCCTTTTCCTGCAGGAGTCACGTACATGCTTGTCTTCAATGGGTTTGGTCATGAAAGAAATTCCCAGGACGATGATGCAGGAGACAACAAACAGAATGATGGAGAAGTAGAGGTAGTGGACACCACATATGATGGTGGGGCAGTCACTGGGGTTAACACAGCTGCCTGTCCCGAAAGCAAACTCAGCTATCATCCTGGACAGCCCAATACACAAGCCGATAGTGAGGCCATAAAATGCTCCCTGAGAAAAGAAAAAGGCAGCCAGTGAGGAACGTTATTGGACATAGTCAAGAAACAGTCACAAGCCACAACATGCCGCAGTAAATTGGCAAATTGTTCTTCTTACACTGCTGTTTTGGTATATATATTAAACATAAAAGACATAACACACTAAAGTGTGAACATTAGAGATTGTGATAGATTGATTTTGTTATCCTTGAGTTATGTTAGCCATTTCCATGTGTTTCCAGTTGATATGCTGTGCTAAGCTAACCAGTACAGTTATGACACCGGTATCAATCAAGAAAGCATGTGATAGTTTTTCCTAAGCATTCCTTTAGGACTTTGCTCTTAAGGGTGTTTTCCCAAAAGCATCTAAATACCATGTAATGAGTATGTTACCATGTAACAGTTCATGATAAATATTACAGGACATAAGGAAGCACTAGAGAGAGAAACAAGCTGAGGCTCTGAGGCAGTAATTGTTCTTTATAATGCACTGCATTTAAAAATCTAAAAGTTTACAGTTTCATGCCACTGTGTCAGTGCACCATATAGATCTAGACTGAAATGTCTCACTCTACCATTTGAAATGTTAATGCAACTCACAGGCTCAGTGACACGTTTGCAGAAGATGGCAAGCATGAAGACAGCTGCAACAGGTGGTGTGAGATAACTGGTGATGGACTGGATATAGTCAAAGAGCTGACCACTCTGCGCTGACTGCACCACAGGGATCCAAGCTATACTCACACCAATCAGGACCAGGATAAACACTCTATACACATATGTGGAAATATTAGCAGTTAGGCACATATATGATAAATGAACAATCACTAGAAATCAATTTAAACACAACCCTAAAGATGTGTTTTACCTGCCGGCAATCATGAGTTCCTTCTCACTGGCAGTGCGGCGGATTTTAGTATAGATGTCCATGGTGAAGAGGGTGCTGGCACTGTTGAAGATGGAGGTAAGTGAGCTCATCAGAGAGGCCAGCATCACAGACAGCATAAGACCTCGCAGACCTGGAATAGAATCAATGATTAAGAGAATATTGATAAAGATGGGACGAATAGAAGTAGAAAAACAGGCCACATTTTTCATTCTCATTTAAGTCAGTCAACAGAGTTCTTCAGCCACCCACCATTGGGCATGAGATCCACCACCAGTTTTGGATAAGCAATGTTGGTGCAACCCACACTGGCACCACAGTATTCTTGACATTCATCTGGGTCCACGCAGGCCACAACATCTAAAATAAAAATAAAAAACAATCACCAGCATGTTAAGTAAGATGTTTCGTAAGATGTGCAGTAGCTGCAGCAGTGCTTTCGTGCTGTGAGCTTGCTTCAGAAAAAACACTGTTCGAATGATTTGCTTAAAAAAAAACCTATCACATTCTCACCAGGGTAGAGGATCCTGCTGATCATTCCAGGGAAAACCATGAGGAACATGGGCAGCAGCTTTAGGTAACCACATAAGATACAACCTGCTTTAACGTGTGATAAATTCTTTGCTGAGAGACAGCGCTGGACAATCACCTACAGAAACACAGTTGAGAAAAGATCAATAGGATCATAGGTGCAACTCGAACCCTTCAGTGAGGTCTAGCCTTAGTCTGTCTTATCTCAGTCTCTGGGAGTACATTAAAGCCTAAAAGCAGACCAACTCAGATCACTTGAGTGCTGTCTGGCAAAAACAGGCAATATAAAGGCACATAAATGTGTGTACAAAACTGTGGTGATCATCACTCACAGTCTGAGTGTGTGTGTGTGTGTTTATGACGATGGATTTTTGTAATAACTGCCACTGAGTCAAGTATTGTATGCTCACAGTCACAATGGTCACTCAAACTGCCTATTTGCTTGACTGACCTGATCAGTGCACCAGTACCAACCAGCTTGGATGGTGAGTCCGAACACCAAGCCAGGCCATGGTAGGTCTCCTGTAATAGCATTCCTAAAAATATGGAATGAGTCTGCCCGAGGCTCGTAGCACTTTGCACTGATGTTAGCCGTCATGGAAGGGATGGCGGTCATATAGCGCTGCTGGAATTGTTCATAGCCTCCCACCTCATTGAAAGCTGAAGACATTTTGAACAAGTTAGATTCATTTACAGTGAATTTCTTCAATCGTTTGATGTCACAAACATAACTTATCACAACAATTAATTAAAAAAAAAGCAACATGTTACCAAAGCCCATGAGGATGAACGATCCAACAACCATGATGATGGTTTGTAGGGTGTCTGTATAGATCACTGCAGCCAATCCACCTGAGACACAATATGTACAACATGTTATCAATCTATACATTTTTCAAGTGTCCACTAATGTGATTTGCACATAATCCTAATGGTCTCACCAAATTAGATAATTAGTGTTACGCTGTGTAATGTCAGGTGTCTTTCTCAGTTCATCCCGTAAAGCTAAAGTTTGGGTGTGGATGCATTATTACAGAGCGGTAACAGGAGGCCATTTCCTGCTTATCGTAGTCCATGGGTAATTAACCACAATAACACACCACAGATAAACGATACAGGAGGAGAGAGAGTGTGTGTGTCTACATCTCCACATTTGGTCTTGGGAAGACTTTACCCCCACTCATGTTGCCATTTATGAAGTAGATAAGATTTCTAGCTGTAGTGTATGAGTAAAATGTTGATTCCTGAGTTCAGCGGAAAAAGGAAGCGAATAGATCCTAAATGGACAGACCTGTGACGGTGTATAGCGCAGTAATCATTAGTAGCAGGACAACAGCAAGGTAGATATTCAGCCCAAGAGCCTGGTTGATAAAAATGGCACCAGAGAACATGTCGGCCTGAGTGGAGAGGGGATGAGAGCATGTCATCTCAATTAGGAATATCCAATACTTACACAATGCTGACCTAGAAATGTGGAATGTAACAGTGACTTACCGAGATCTTGGTGAAAACATACAGGAAGAGGGACAGCACAGATAGATAGATGCGAATACGCTGTCCTCCAAACCTCTTCTTAAGGTACTCAGGCATGGTGACAATCTAAACATATCAGGGAGACTTTTACTTGTTGTTTTAAGGCATCAGTAAACAGCAAATGAAGACAGTTCAAAAGTTCAGAATGGTTGTGAATACATATCTGGATAATGGAAATAAATATGTACTGAATATGAATAAAGAGTATGTGATCTGTTGTCCAATGTGTGCACTGTGTGTTCTGTTTACCCCAGCTTTAATGTAGATGGGCACAAAGAGCCATCCCAGAATGATGACCACAATAAGAGCCTGAAATACACAAACAATAAATGATTCATGCCACATTTGTCACTCTGTTTCCTTCAAACCTCGGCAGTGTGGACGTCTTGTGATAATCTTCAACAGCTCACCTGACAGAGATAACTGATAATATCTTTGTCACAGGTTATAAATGCATTTGTATAAGAAGTGCTGGCACATCAAACGATTACCCACGTTCCACTCAAATCCACCAATAGCTATTCCTCCAGCTGCAGCAGTCCCAGCGATTCCTACGAAGTGGCCACTGCCAATGTTGCTGGCAAAGAGCGATGCTCCAATCTGTGGAGTGCATAGTTAAATCTCTCACTGATGGGTTTTTTTTTGTTTTTTTTTGCATAGTTTTATACCTATTTGATGAGAAGAAAAGCAAAATCTCAACATCAAGATACCCACCGGCCACCAAACCATACTCCTCCCTGCAAGGAAGAAGCCACCAACTGTGGCTCGGTTGGTGCGAACCATAGCCTGCAAAAGGAGAAGGAAACATTTTAGAGAATAACTCAAATGCATTTGTTCAAAACACCAACAGACTCTCACCCACCATATTCACAGTTACCACATATTTGTTAATGATTACATTTTATTTGATGCCCACAAGCAGTGACAGTGACCAAAAGAGTAAAATAAAATCACTGTCACTGCATACAACTTACACAATAAAACACATTAAAAGAACATTACTACTGTTGACAGATGAATGCACAGATTAATCTAGTTTTCTGCTTTAAAAAAATTGAACCAGGTTGATAGAATGCACTGATTGCACATATTAGTTCACTTCATTATATCTCATTTACTTCAAAGTGCTGACATGAAGATGGTAAAAGTAATACTGTACTTGTAAAAAGTGAGATGTGGATTTTCTATAAATAATTATCAACATAGTTATTATTTTGACATTCCCATCATTTAAAACAGTAAATTTGACACTGTCAAACACTGAAAGTTTTTTGATTACTTAAAAGAATCTAGAACTTGTGAAGAGTTAACTATTCACAAGGAAGGTGGCTCAAAATAATGGTCAACTAAAAGACACTCACCCATACTCCAACACCCAAGACGACCAAAAAGTAAATCACAATAACAGAGATGTCTGCTGGATTGTTAAGGACCACATTAGACGTGCTGTTTCTTGCAACGCTCCTTACAAAGGAGAATCCAAAGTAATCTCCAAACATTTTTGACTTGAGGAGTGAGTGACTGGAGAAACAGGAGTGTTGCTGCTGTCGCTTCACTTTGACTGAAGCACCTGCAAAGACACTTATGTACCTTTGGTTGTGCAAGCAGGTGGAGGTGTGTTCATGTGTGTGTGAGAGAGAGAGTGTGGGAAAGGATGGGGGGGTTAAGAACCAGAGGGATTGTGTTTATCTAATAAATTACCAGCGATTGTGTTTTGTTGAAGGTGTATCTGGATATATAAACACTGGCGACATGAATGTGGATGAGATATTTTATGTGTTAAAATGTGAAACCTGTTAACACATAATATTGGTAATCATCAACTCATGAGGAAGTACCTCAGGTAAAGAAATATGTGTTCATTAAAACAAAGGACCCACAGATAAACTCCATCAACATTACAGCTAAAATAAAATCATCCATTTAATTAAATTAAATTCAAACATACACGGTAACAGATATAATTCTAACACAGTTTCCTGTAAAAATAGCTACAGGCTGATTTCCTCATCTCTTTCTCACCTACCTTGTACATATTTATTATTATGACTGGAAGATCAGTAATAAAAGTATCAACATATCTTATCTTCAATATAAAAAAGGCCTTATTTCTATTTGCACAAACAATTAGGGTATTATTTATGCAACTTAAAATAAAATCAAATGAGCATATTACTGTAAGTCTTTGTTACGGCCTGACTTTGACAGGTCTGGAAATTAAAAAAAAAAAAACAGACAAACAATAAGTACAGTTGTTGATAAGTTGATAAGACCCCTCACTGATCGTGTATCAGATAGAGTGTCAGAGGGTGTTTCTGGATATTTCTGTGTAGCTTTACACATGGAGTTATCTAAACAATTTACTGTAAAATTAAGTTATTTCTCTTTTTAAGCTAAACCAAGGCTCACTTTTGACGAAAGAAGAGAAAATACTAGCTAGTTACAAAAGAAGAAAGAAAAAAGAAAATAAAAAAGTATATTTGGGAAAATATAAATAAGAGTACATAAAATAAAAGTGTACTTGAAAGTACACAAAAGTAAATGTATGTATTATACATAATGACTGAACAATTTCATGATGTATTAATGATGTATTGTAACTGTAATATTGATGCTGGGGAAAATTAGGCTTATTCAAATTGTTTTATATAGTGTTATGTAGTTTGTGAATGTCCCCTGCTGATAAAAATATATATATATCTTATCTAAACCTACAATAATATGTCATAATTTTCTGTTGATTAAATTTCACAATATGTCAATCATTTATTTGTCTCAAGATATTGCACAAGAGCAGCACAGTTTTGCTTTGTGGACATTATGAATTCAGCTGGTAAAATCCTGATGTTCTTCCAGATGTATAACATAAGTGGATTCTTAAACAAATCTATGTAAATAAGGTGGACATGTTATCTTCCACTATTTGAGAGTCAGTGGTTGGGTGAGCATAAAAGCTGATATCACTCAAGGGCAGTGATACAGTACAGTGTCTCAGAGCATCCTTTTGGGAAGGACTGTTGATTTATATACAATAATACAAGTCATAAATATTATATTAAAATAAATATATTATTGGATAATACCAGGTTAAAGGTCACATTGTTCTAGGTCTTGTGTAGTATAAAGAAAAAGTACTATGAGGAGCCACTAGGTGTCTCTGCTGGATAATGAAATTCAGCAACTACACAAGCCAATTGACTGTGGACCCCTTCAGACAGAGACAGATATTTAGGGGTATAATCTTTACCTTGTTTATAAATATGTTGTTCCCCTAATTATTTTAAAATAATGATGTCCAAACAACGAATAAATAAATAATAAATAATGTTTTTATTATCATCAATAACAACAAACCCAGTGTGATTATCAGTATTTCTGTTTCTATTTTCATTTGTGCATATGTACATGAATATGTTTTATATGTTGCATGGCAATTAATATAATGATAGGGCAAACATCCAACTGAGCACAAGCGCGTGAGACACATTTAGTGTAAGTACATGGTTGCAGGTAGGGAACCATTAAGAAAACACCCACTGAGCTATAGCTATACAGCAGCTGTATACACACCAGGAAAGCAACAATGGCTTTGTGGTGATCATGCCTTAGGGATGTCAAATATCATAATTATAAGGTACTATAATTAAATAGAGTAATCAAGCAATTAAACTATGTTATTAAATGGCCTTGAGCAACCGTCAACCAAAACATACAAACATCTAATTTGAATCCAATACGCAGTTATTTAGTTACTGAGGGCTGCTCTATTGAATTATTAGGTAAAACTCAATCTGAGGTAGTCCTGGAAATAATCCTAATGTGCAGGCACAAAATCCAATTTGCACCCGAATTCATTTGTGTTTGCTGCCTAAAGAATTTGAGCTTTTATTTGATGGTATTTAGACCTACATACTGAATGTTAAACAACACAGAACATAAGATTAAGATTTAACGCCAGCAAAAGTATCGGTACATGTGACCGATAAGTGAGATTGATTGTTCAAAGAATAAACAGCTTTAAATGACTACACCTGGTTTAACCACTTATGTACATATACATAACAGGTTGACCAAGATAACACAACAGCTGATGACTGAAGGACGACATGAGAGGTGACATCACCTACAACCTCCAGTTTGTTCACCTGATAACAAATATTATATTATGTTCATGTTCATTTTGAAATTTCATGTCATATTCAGCTTTTGAGCTTAACCTCAGATGTCTTCATTGTGTAGCAAACACACACTAATTTTGTCTTTACAATTCTCTTAGAGGGCAATGTCTGTCGCAGTGTTTCTGGACTGCTTTGACCCAACAAATTTTCTGTCATCCATGTCTGAGGTTATAGTGCTGCTACAGCTGAAGCTGTGACTAGCTATGAGAGGAGACAGAACAATCAGTTTCTGTTAACATACCTACATGAAGAATAACTGTGGGTAATATAATTTATGATCTGGTACAAAGATAAAATCATACCATATGTGTGATTAACATCAGATAATTTACAGTTCATGTTTGGATAAATTAGATATCCTTAAATTTCCAAATCTCAGGTTTTTGTAACGTTGTCCTAAAGTTCAGTCAATGCAATGTGGACTTCAGAAAAGAGGAATTTAGATGTGTTATGGTCCTAAGACGTGTTCCATCAAAATGCAAAAGTCTGAATGGTGTGGAGAGGAAGGGATGTAAGGGAGTGAGATGAGGGAGTTATGAGACTCATACTGTTATAAATGCCTGTGTGAAATCTTTAATGGGGACAATCAATATCCACTTGAATGAGAATCAATCCCTGGAATGAGGCCAGTGCACCATGGGTAATAACACACAGTCACATCCACTGATTTAAAACCGAAGGAGGAGACTTTGGCCTTCTCTAACAGCTCCAGACAGGTCAACATATTCTCAAACATGTTTGACTTTAGCGATACCGCAGCAGTACCACAAACAAGCACTACTCATTAGTGATAGAAATTACTCTCTTGCGGGAGTGCAGTCCCCATACATAGTGGTCTACTGTACATTAAGAGACTGTAGTTGTCTTTGGCAGAACAGTGATTGAGTGTCCAATGGTCAACACAGACACAATTGTGTGTGTGTATGATTCAGGATACTCTGTCAGAGGGGCCCAAGGACTAAATCAGTAATACACACCTGCAGGCTTGGTCTCAGAAGCCTTATGAACAGCATTTTTCTTTTCTTCACAATTTCTTGTGACTCTAGAATCAGAGGTTATTGCATCACAATGTGCATCACCCATGTTTCAATTAAAAAAAAAGAAACTGCAGTTTGATTTTGAACAAACATTTCTAGTTTGCACTAGTTGGCACTGCTTCTGTTGGGCTAGAGGTTAGCGCAGACGCCTCCCACTATCCAAAGACATTAGAGTTATGAGGCTGGAGTTAATTGGTGACTCTAAATGAACCATAGGTGTGAATGTTTTTCTGTCTCTATATGTCAGGCCTGTGATAGACTGGTGACCTGTACAGGGTGCACCACGCCTTTCATCCAATGACAGGTGAAATTGGCTCCAGTTATCAGTTGTCTATCAACTCAGCCCACGGTCAGTGGTTTACTTCTGGTTCCTTCTGGCAATATGGGAGTTGGGTGTTGGCAGATTTCATTTGGAATATAATACCCTTCTTCAGCTTCCAGGGGTATCTCCTTAGCCTCAGCTTAGTAATCAACTGCTCTTCTTAAATAGAGAGGGTAAGAGAAAATGAGATGCCACACATCTTTGTGGGGTACAGAGTCATTGCAGGGGCACATGACCAGTGAGACGAATGAGGTCAGAAACTAAAGTTGAATACTTTTCAGAACATTTTCACTTGTTTAACACAAGTGTAACTAGTAAGATCCTTGGCATTATATCAATTGCTGTATTGCACATTGCTGGAACCAAACCATTGTTAATGATATTAGTTGCCTCTTTGCCTGTCCTGCTAATACAAGTTGTTTTTTTTTCTGGTGGATATGATTAGCACAGACTGAGCCATGAGATAACATCTCCCTGAAAACATTGTAGCAGCTCAGACAGCACAGAAATGAGTCCATATGTATATTAGTCCATAAATATAGTCTATGTCCATATATAGTCCATATTTTTAAATACTGCATCATTTCACGAACTATAGTCTACCACCTTATGTACATTTAAAATGCTAGCTCACAGCTCATATTTTATTTGAAATATTGTTGAGCAGCAAGTCAGCATCAGAGAAAGTAACCATTAAATTAAGCCCCACTGTACATGTTGTCATTTGTGTAATGATTCACATAAATTGTTGAATATAGAAAAAAGGTGCCACTGTATTAACTGAACAAGTTAGACTTCAGTCAGCTGCTTATTAGTTGTTACAAAAGTGTTCTGAAAATACCATTTGAATAATGAACACTACAGTGTTTTTGTTTGCTCCAGTTTTGTTGCAATGAGGGAATCCATCTCCTAATAATATCTAAACAAGATTTTTTTAAAATGGTCAGTGACATGGTGTGATAGAAAATCACGCTAAAGCTAAAAGTAAGAGGAAGGCTTTCTTGTACATCCAATTAGCATACATAGACAGAATACCAAAAACTGATTCATTATTATATGAAAGTACTGTAATGTTGCAGCACATTTAACTTAACATCATAAAAGTTTAGTCATCAAAAATGACTTAATGCAAGTTTAGTGGGTAAACGTGCACTAAATTTATCTTAAAGAGTGGAGTAAAATACTAGCTAACAAAGCCAACAAAACAATGGTAGCACCCCCAGGGTAGGCTAATGTCACCATTATTACATTAAATTGTTGTACTGAAATAATTTTGCACATCATAGCTGAAATAGTGAGTGTGTATGTGTGAGTGAATCGTGCAGACAGGATCAGTCTGCGCTCTCACACACTGTTCTCACACACGCATTAAAGTGGCATTTGAAGGCATTTCTCACTAGTTTCAGATTCAATTTTTACAAACCAAACAAATAATAATTGAATGGAGAAAATAAACAGCAGATCGTCTCTTAATGAAAATAACCATTATTTGTAGTTGGACACAAAATCGTTCAAAAGATCCACCTCAACCAACTAGAAAAGACAGAACAAAAAAGAATTAAATACTCAAATGTGCTGGATTAATAAATATCAGAAATCTCTCGTCTAAATCCCCGTTAGTAAATTATTTGATCAGTGACCATCAAATAAATTTATTTTGTCTTACTGAAAGCTGGCTGCAGCAGGATGAATATCAGTCTGAATGAATCAACACCGTCAAGTCATATTAATTATCATGTTCCTAGCACAGGTTGGGTGGAGGAGTAGCAACAATCTTCCGCTCAAGCTTATTGATCAACCATACACTTAACCTTGAGTAAATTATTTAAAAAATGCATAAACAAACTAAATTTAAAAATGAAAAAAAATGAAAACAAAAAAACTACAAGAATCTTGATGACGTTTTATAGGCATTGTACAGTATACATATTATACTGTATATATTTTTTGAACTATTTTGTCAATGCATTGAAGTTTTTAAAAAAGCAACAGATGGGAAGGTATTAGGAAAAACGTTTCTAATGTTTGAGTGGGAGTCATAATAAATTATTATTAGAATAGAATAACTCAAGGTTAAAATGATCAGGAAGGTTAGATCATGTTAGTGATAAAGCATCGGGGGCATTTTTGGACTGGTATAATAAAGTATAGCATGAGGGCAGAGTGCCCAGAATTTGGAAGCCATTAAGCCTATTAATTATAGGTGGATTGCTCTACTGAAATAATATCTTTGTGGTCTTTGTGAAGTACTGGAACATATGACAACCAAAGGACTTACAGGGGCTGAAAATGAATCATGTCTTTTAAGTGAGGTCATGCAATAGAAGGTCACCATGGAAATGGAGATAAATAGAAGATAAATTGGGAAATGGCTGCAGCTGTGTTCTTGATGTGGATGAAAATTAGGTTTTTATACATAAGGGATTATATTTAGCTTGTCAGAGGACTTTCTCTCCAATTACCTTGATGAGTATCAAAATGTACTCATTTGTTATTAGGATTGGAAATATGAAATGTACAATAATGGACCAAAAGGGAGTCCAAAAACATACAGTTCAAACATTTTTGCTTTTTGCGTAACCAGAGATTTTATAAATTAACCTACGTGCCCCTCTTCAACTATTCTGGATATGCTGCAGTGGACGAATAATATATATATAGAAGAAAAATAGACTAAAACTAATTAACTGTTTGCTCCTATTACTTCTTAAAAATGACCTGCTGTTTTAGGACATTACTAAGTCTTACTATTACTAAGTGAAACTATACATTTGTAAACCAAAAAATGTGTTGATGTTAGTAGGAAGATAGATAAAGAAAGAAATTTACACTATTCACACTTTAAAGTGTGACACTGACACAAGCTTTCATTTTGTTGCTTCCCCTGCTTTTATGTGTTGCCAAGATACCAGAGTCATCAGTAAGTTATCATTTATACTAAGGAAAGAGGAATTCATTCCTACAGCCTTCTTTAGTCAAAAATAATTAATGCTATGCAGACTGGCAATGTTTAGTTAGCACACTAGCAGGTCTGTAGCCAAGGCTTGTGCCTATCATGTACAACTTACAGTGTACTTGAGTCACAGAGATAAAGCACAGATATTCACGCAATGTATGGAGATGTTTAAAAAATCTGGTCTGACAAACCTCACCCCAATTCTTAAAGTATTTCCAGAATCCTCTTGGAGTCTTCTAACCATGTGGATAAATAAATAATCAGACCTGCTGCACAAAAACAACATTTTAAACAGTTTCTTATATTATACAACTTCTGAAACTGTCTGATACTTTTAAAATGACCAGGAGCACCATCAGCAGTCACTGTCCAAGGCGCTGGGTAGAAGTTATATTAGGCCTTAGCCTTTTTCTGAAACCCCATGGTACACCTGGATGTAGACTGTGTGGCTTGTGTAATTCAGGAGATTATGAAAATTTGAGAAATACTTCTGTGGTTTGGGACAATGTTGTTAAACGACTTCACAGATTTAGAAAACATCACCATGTATTAATTTTGCTGGGCCTATAGATCCATAACAGTAATTGGAATTAAATTGTGCAGTAAACACTCACACCTTGTGTGCAGCAGATCACAGCACAAACTCATTCTGTCAAAGGGGAACACAGTGTATATTTATATATATATATATATGGCAGTATGACAAATGATAGGTGATGTTAAATAGCCAGTGTGTTTTCAAGCACATTAATAATACCTACAGGCTAATGTGCCAACATTCTAGCATCAATAGTCATTGATACAGACTAGACGCAAATTATTGCAATTAGATAATGCTAGCATTTGGGAAATGTGAACAGATGACACATTGTCCCTCCACAGTTCTAAAAACTGGATAAGTATTGCAATTTAATATAGAGCAAGCTGTTCATTAAATCACTGTGCCAGGTTGGGTTTTTTTTTTACAGCCTTTGCTTCACAAAGGAACAGACTAGACTGAAAGCAGAGACACAGTGAGACTGAAGAGATGCAGTATACCCCGAGGAAGCTGGGTGCCTTTCAGTTGTGTAGCTGCTGTTACAAGGTAGAAAATAGGTCAAGATCAGCAATAAACCTATTATCTACATATACCAACTGTTTCTCACCAGTGACACAGCATTATCTGTGTGCCTTTGCAAATATTTACGTAGCAACTGTATTTTATCAGGTAGTTTCATTAAGCTCAGCATCTTACAATAGAGAATCATGCATTGAGCAATGAAGTATACATACAATACAATGAGTATTTTTGTATGGAATGACAAGAAATAAACAAATACAGTTCTTATGCAGTAGAAATCCAGGGATGGGTTCCTATTGCTCATTGGATTGGCTCACAGTAACTTTATTTATTTAGAGACACCCTTATCACACTTAGAGTAAAAACAGCAATTAGTTGGACACTAATAAATGAGCTAAATAAATGATCTATACATTATACAGACTGTGAGTACTGTGTATAATCTGCATTCAAGTGTAG
>JAUBNQ010000014.1:12100294-12132750 GCA_032353495.1 Ctenopoma kingsleyae | reverse complement strand
ATCAATCACAATAACAATAATAAGAATTAATATTGTTACTATTATTAATAAATATGAGACAGTAAGACATATAAACATCTCATATCTGCTTAGCATCATCGTGGTAATCTTGATTATAAGCTAGTTAGCATGCTCATGTTTAGCCACCTGTAAGGGTGGACACTTTGTTCTGTTATGTCATTAAAACTGAAAATGACACATGTCACAGCAGTCTGTAAATGTCAGATGGGTCAAGAGAAGGGGCTAAAACTAAGGTTTTGTGAGGCGAACAGTGGCTCTAAAGACAGATGGTTCACAGCCAGATGTCAGGGAGGGGTTGATGATATCAGAGAGGAAGTGGAGCAGATCAGCAGCAATGGTACGGGAGGGGAAGAGAGCAGTGGGTTCAAGAGGGCAGAAGATAAGTCTGCTCATGGGATTTTTTAGGACTTCATTTCTGACAGTTTGAGGGAAACATTAAGCTCATATTAGGGGGTCAATGGAAACGACGGTGACCGTCTGGAGGGTGAGCCTTGGCTGTCATCACTCTTCTTGTGGAGTCAACTGAGGAAGCAAGAGGAGTGCTGAGATGAGAGAATAGAGGCGAGCTGAGAGTTAGAAGTAGAGGGCTGGATTTAAAGTGGTAAGTGGCAGATTTACCAGCAGATAGAGGCATAGAAAGGAGACGAGATACTAAAATCCTCCAAGAAAGCTAGACCTCTGGATTTTTCTCCCTGTGGTTAACAGCTGAAGAGCAGGTGGGACCAACAAGGTTGTAGGAAAGGTGAGAAGGTCCTGTGGGGATAAGAGGGCAGGTATTAACATGGAGGTCCCTGAGGAGATGTAGTGGTGTGAGGAAAGCCAGCTTAGAAAGGTTCTTACTGAGAGGATCGGAGAGGGATATGCTGGTCAACAACATGTAAAGGGTCAAAAGAGGGTACTGACGGACTTTTTTTTTTGGTGTTAAATGTTAAATGCTAAAAGAAATGTCTGAATGATTCAGGAGACCTCAAAATAGGGAGGGCCATGGAACATGCCAGGAATTATAGATATTTATCATTTGAGAACTGTCATCACAGAGCCAAGAATTTCTATTTGCGCCCATGGTTTGTGAACTACTTGCATTTTTAGAAATACCCCCACTCCCTTTTCCATATTATTTTGATATTGACTGTCTCAACATGGATGACAAATGTGAGTTTAGTCTGGCCCCAGTTTAAATCTTGCATGTACAGACAAAATTCCTAACGACATTTAGTAAATACAGAACTATTTCTGGTCGAGGTTCTTAAATATTTGAATTTGCCCTGGAAAAAAACCCTCTCTGCCTCCTGACTTGGAAAAAACTACTTTATTGATTGCCTTGGGGAAATTGTAGTTTGGACAGCTGCATTAGATGCAGATGTTACTGTGGGGTTTCGGTGTCTTTTCCAAGGACTTGTGACCAGGAGGAACTGGGAGTCAAACCATTAACCACAGGGTTCATGATGGCTCTACCAAGTGAACTACATGCTGTCCAAACATGGGTTTGAATCTACCAGCCGGCCAGGTGCCTTTCTGTGTGTAGTTTGCATGGTCCTGTGTCTGTGTGGGTTGTCTAAAGGTACTCTGCCTTCTTCCCACAGTCCTAATACATGCAGTTAGATTAAGTGGACACTCTAAATTACCCATAGGTGTGAATGTTTTTCTGTCTCTATATATCAGCCCTGCGATAGACTGGTGACCTGGCCAGGGTGTACCCCGCCTCTCACTCTGTGACAGCTGGGACTGCCTTCAGCACCCCTGTGACCTTTGACAGGAAAGGTGGTTAGCATGATGGGTGAATGGATGGACATATTTTAACTCACCGGTTCCTGATTCCTCCTACCACCCAGATGCAGCTGGACCAGGACCATGCTTCAGTAACAACCTAGCTGAATATCGTTCTGCAAACTGGGGCAGGTTGTGAAATCATCCATGAAGTGCCGTGAATAGATAGACATTGCCAAATGTCTGTTGCTGGCTGAATCCATTGTTGTTTTATGGTTTTGTTTTGGGGAAAAGTAAACTTTAAAAGTTAATTTTCCTTCTTATCTGAAAAAAACACTTTCTGCAAGACATGTCAGCCTCCTAAAAACACTCAAACGCGGGTGCCAAGTGAAAACTACACACAAAAGTTTGCGATAACAGGGGTCAGAGTAGGTTCTATCCATCGCTATTTTGGTCAAAAAACACCCAAATTGCCACCTAATCTGTATAAACGCTGCACAACCTGTGTCTCTTCTCCCACACCAGCGCAATTGAGTTAACACTGTGTCAGAAAAAAGCACGTGCAGCCTAAAAAAACAGACTAGCACTGAGGAGAATTGCATAAGAGCTTTGATTACAGGAATGCTGGCATTATGCCTGCAGGAAAACAGGATCCTAGGACTCTTGCTTCACTTTTAATTTGGTGTACCTTTTTATTTCACTTTCATGTTTAAATCTTTTAATTGTGTACTTTGCACACAGTGTCTGCACAACGTCCTATTTCTTGGACCACTTTCAGTTGGTTTTTGGTGTAAGGCAAAATACAAGATATTTTTTCAAGCTTTTAAAATACATCTATGGCCTTAAGGTATTTTAGTTAAATTGCAATGTACAGCAGAGGAGTACTGCTTTTATCTGTTTTTCCTTTTGAATTTTTTTTTCTTTTTTTAATATCTGATCCATTTTAATTTTGCCAACCTTACATATGGAATTTACTACTGTTGGAGATGCACTATTTTCCAACTGATCTATTTGTTCTCAGTTTGTACAGATAAAACGAGGATAAAATTATTAATGTGCTTAGAATTGTTGTTTTTGTTCATTCCTAATTTCACAGAGTTACCACTATGTGAATTTGCATTTTCACCCTGTCAGTCTAATGGTTCAACATCAGCTTGTTAGCACCACCTGGTGACAAGAAAACATCAGTTTACCATTCGTGCTGTACTACTGTATTTGATTTCACCAGTTACTTTCTGGCTCATCTGAATTAGTAAACAGACATTTCTATACCTCCTTTGATTTTTAAAGCAGCTATTCTCTCATTCTGTAACTCATCATCGTCATTTTTATGCACCAGCCCCTACCACATGACAGTCACAAGGCATGATTCTGCAGAACTTTCCATTCTCAGCAGTGGATTTTATTTATGTTCATCTCTGCTGCTGCTTAAATCAATCTACAAAAGAATACTCTCATGACCTGGACACATTTTGCACACAGGCACAACAGCCACACTCTAATGCATTGTTTTATATTTGGCCCCCAGCATGATGTACTGAGCTTTATCAGTAGTGTTTAACATGAAAAATATTCATACCACATGAGTTTAACAGAACGATAACATGTTGGCCTGTTGGTTAGAAACATCACAATGTTGTAAATGTTCAATAATAACCATTGTATTATTTCTTTTCTGAATATCCTTTTGCAATGAACCTGGTCTAGATTGTGTTCAATCTTCTACATAATGCCATCTCTGTTATTATACAGGGGCAGAATTTTGCCATAGATTCACTGAATACATTTGTGTATATTGTGTTCTTTTGCAGAAAGGAAAAAGAAAATTAGATTTGGAGACCCTGACAAACCAGTTTGCAGACACATTGGGTCAGCTTGGGTTTATACACTAATTAGAGTGGAATCTGTATGACACTATGCACTGTCACCCATCACACATAGGCCAAATTCATTCAGGAGTAGTTAATTGCATACTTTATGTCCAAATTATTCTTGCCCCAGTGACTACATTGTATACTGTGGACAAACACTGTTTATGTCATGATTTTGGACACTGAGGATGGAAGCAAGTACACTCTGTTCCAGGTTCCAAATCATTTGATGCAGCATAATCATGAAAGCAAGATAAAGATTAGTGGCATAGGGGATCAGTAGAAGTTTAGAATCTATGAACATTCCCATCTTAAACACATTTAAAACACTTCACACAGCCACCACTCAAAAACACATTTACTACACCATGAAAATTTGCATAAGTTGTTTTATTTATAGTTGTTGTCCTTTTATATTTCTTTTTTAACCATTTTGTCTTTTGTTGAAGTGGACATCCCATAAAGTCAAGCCTGAAGCCCTTAGCTGAGTTGTTTGCACATCACCCTCTGAACTGAAAAGAAAGAGTAAGAGGAGGAGAAGAATAAGGTTTTATTCCGCTTTCTCTCGCTCTCTCTTTGTCTTACTTACAGTAACGCAACTCAACTTTTTATTTTCATTTGTTTGAACAAAGAGTGTACCTTACATTATATTTACACATCATACTGACTGACTGTTTAACAATTTCCACTTAGATAATGCAAGGAAGATTGAAGTTTCAAGGTTTGCTTCTGCATTTTCATATTTTTCTACAGCCTTGTTCTCCTTTGATCCATAGTGAGGTTTGTCTTGTCATCATCACCACTATTATCATAATCTTTTTCATCATTATCGTTATCATAACATCATAATCACTGTTATTTTATTAATATAACTCTTTTCAATAGATTCCTCTCTGACAACTGTACAATCGTACACAGTGTTTGACTTTTATATATATTTGGGAATATATTATTTAAACTTAAGAAAAGAGGAACATAAGAACATAACCCCAAAGAAAATATATCAGTATCCCAAAGTAACAAAATCATGCATGTGTGATGTATTTGTCCATAAAAACAAAGTATAACAAAAGATTTAACATAATGGATGGGATCTGGTTTTATTTACAAACTGATCTTGGCACTGTTTTTGTTGTCTCTTGCTGGAAACTGGAATGATCATAAAGAATACTTTTGACTCTACAGAGCAAAACACTCATCTGGTACTTTAGTCGGTGACCTGCCATAAAAGGCAGGTTTGAGAGACATATTCTTTTTTAGAGCACAAAAAACATGAAAGAAAGAGGAGGGAGACAACACTAGAGTCGACCAGGGGAAAAACTGTTGTGTAGAAAACATATTTCAATTCAGCTTTAGACTGTGGCAGTTTCCTCTTATAGGCAGAAACCGTGTGACATCATGTCTACTGACAATTATTTCCCAGAAATACAGGCTATCTCTATGCCTCATCAAAGGACAGCATTGATTTTGTCAAAATTCCTCTTATAAAGCAGCATTAATTGACTCAGGCAAATAAAATAAGGGGGAAAAAAAGGAACTGAAAACCACCAGCACAGACCTACTTCTCAGTCTCAGGTTTGGCAGGCAGGTAGGGGTAGCTGTCTAAAATTTCCAGTGATGCCTTGTCAAACACGTGCTTGACTGTTGATTCAAAGATCTTGTGTGTGAGCAAACATAAAGTTGTGTATTGTTCTGTGTGTGTGTGTGTGTGTGCGTGTGTGTTTGGGTGTGTCTGCATACTCATATTCAGTGCAAACACATTAGGTAAAAATCCCATCTTGATGACAGTCCATGAACTCTGTTGTTTCAGTTGAAACAGTTTTGTCCATCCCTGAACATCTTACTGCCTCATTTCCTTATTTCATTTGCAGTTCACTGTTGCACCTTTTTAAAGAGATAAACTGTCAGGCAGACAAGCATGCCTTTTGTTTATCCAGCCTGATGGTGGGACAACTGCTGCCAAGCAGCCCACTTTACCCACCCATCCCTCCACACCCAGCGTAAAGTCCTAGCACAGCCCTATATACTTGAGATTGTTCTGGATGATCACGTCCGTGACAGCATCAAACACAAACTGGATGTTGCTGGTGTCAGTGGCACAGGTGAAGTGCGAATAGATCTCCTTGGTCTCCTTGTTGCGGTTGAGGTCCTCAAACTGCCGTTGCACATAGACAGCTGCCTCCTCATAGGTGTTCTGACCTTTGTAGTCAGGGAAGCACACTGTCAGAGGAATGCGTTTGATCTTCTCAGCCAACAAGTCCTTCTTGTTGAGGAAGAGGATGAGCGATGTGTTGGTGAACCAGTTATTGTTGCAGATAGAGTCAAACAGACGCAAGCTCTCTGCCATACGGCTCTGTAAAAGACAGGAAATAAAAACAAAATAAAGCCATGAGGAAATGATTTCACCGCTAACAACAATATTAACAACAATATAGAATCTACCGTATTTTGAAGCTACTGAAATCAGCCCACTTTATCACAGTCATCAGGCTTATTTCACACAAGCTAAATCATGTGATCTGGCAAAACCCAAGAGTGAAAGATAGACCATTTAAGTTTAGCATTATTTAGGATGAAAATGAAGACAAGATAAGATGAGGCCTAATGTCAACCAGCACACATCGCAGACATCCACTCAACTAGTCAAAAGCACAACTCCTCTGTTATGTCAACATTATTTGATTGACTATCAGACATATGAAGACCTGTGTTTGAACTCTCACATTCTACTCTGAAATGGATGATTACTCTACGCTACTCGCTTTCTCCAAGCCTGACATTGTGAAATGGTCAGTTGCATGTGATTTCATTAATTACAGAAACATATTACACTGGTGTGACACTTACTGTAAATATGCAGTGGATGAAAAATGTGAATGGATTATGTGGAGATGGGGAGGAAGACTGTTGACATACATACTGTTTACACTGAGGACAGATTAGTGTAACCTTAACCGAATCACGCAGCCACTGGGACTTAGAGGGATGATATGAACAACACTGACTTCTTCCAACTGGTGTCTGCCTTAGTTCTAGTATGATCACTTTAAATGCTTATCTATTACATTTAACAAATGTACTGTAGAGGATATTACATTGTTTTTGATTGTTTTTTCCAGTGCGCCATAACTTCAGTGATATGGATCTATGATATTCTTTTCTTCTTCGACCTTTAACTACTGTAACTCTTCCAAATGTTGGTGCATTATTGTTTCTAACTACAGGGATCCATTACACTTAATGAAGTAAATATCTAAGACTAACTTCTCAACTCTTATATTACGTTCTTCAGACACATACTTACTCTAACTTAGACATGGAACAATGTGAATGGTGTCATTATTGAACCACAGCTTTAACATTGTGGACATGAGCTGAAAAAGAGCGTGTTTATGCGCATATTTGCATCTGTGTGTTTCCTCACAGCTTGTACTCATGTGATGCTGAATGTAGAAGAAGAAAACAAGGAAAAAGAAAGTTGATCTGCTCATTACAACTGCTGGCATGTGGCGACTGGCCAGTAGCTTGTGACTGGGAGGTTGTCGGATAGAAGACTGCTGTTTAAAAGGTTACAGAAACAACATGATGCTCGGAGCAAATCACAAGATCTGCACAGCATGAAAAAAAAAGATGCTGAGGGAAATAGCAAAGGATTAGATAATCATAGTGGAGATTCAAATAAAACCTAAATTCTTCAGTGCTGTAAGTGAATTATTTTTGGATAATGATGAAAACATGACAGATATAAGAATCAAAGTTGTATGTAATTATTAGATACAGAGTGAACGTTCACAGTGACTGTGTAAGTTAATAGGATTACATGGTAGTTTACGTCCATAAAAACAACTCTTTACATGCTTTTTATTTTCAAGGCAGTGTGTCAAATTTGACAAAGTCGCCCATAATAAATACATCCTTGAAGTCGTAGAAGGTACAAAGGTTTTCATAAACACCCTGGAAATGAATTGAGGTCTGCATGAACTACAAGGGCTGCAGCCTAGGCACTGCATGTATTTTGTTCTATTGAAAAGTGAGCTAATTAAAACAACTGAAAGAGGCACCATACAAAGAAGGTAATAAATTGAGGTTTTGTGTAACTCAAAATGTATAAGAGTGTGTCTACAGAATCTGTTAGACTCCAGTTCTGTACTCAAGGTTTATCCACGTTGTCCTTTCTTCTCCAGTCCTCTCATGTGTTGTTACCTGGCCAGACTGAAATTTAAGCTCTTGTTTCAGTATAAGTATGTGTTGTCACAGACTAAGGCTGGCTCTTAAACACTGTTCCCTGCACAAAGTCATGTCAAGCTGTTTGACAGAGTTCATAGCCATCTCTCTTTTCAGTGTGTCAAAACAAGGGCACAGCTGCTAAGAGAGAATGGCAGGAGACAACCACATGGGGCCCAGGGAATCTCTAGCCCCTCCACCTGCCACTACAGCACTCGTACAGTAAAAGTTTCTTAATGGGGAGCGGGAGAAGGGGCAGAGCGGCACCCAGAAACACTGAAGTGTGCTGACCTCCTTCCTTTGCTCCAAACACACATTCACACTCACTAATTCCCCCCTTCTGCCAGAGAACTCAATACAAAGGTGTAGGCTTTTGTAATTCATTAAGGTTGGTTTTGCACCCGTCTATCAAGATTATTTTATGTCACCATGTTTTTTCTGCTGTACCTGCGAATTACATTGTTCAGGTTGCTCCCTAACCGTTTTTTTTTTTCTCTCTGTATAATTACTAATGCCTCTGTTATTGTGGGCACCAACACTGCTGCATTTAGTGGTGGAACAAACAAACATAAACACATCACAATTATACATAATATTAGTCTTGTGGAAAATTGTGTATAAACTATAAATGAAACATAAAATGATGTTACATTTTGTCTTTGTTTTAGTATGATGGATAAAGAAAGACTAGTATGGACGAGCTAACTCAGTTCTACATGTAAATATGGACTTAGTGTTTAGCTCTAAACCTTCATACTGGAGGTCATTGTAGAGCATTTCAATAACATTTAAGACAAACCTGTTTGTACCATGTATAAATACAAAAAAATATGATTACAGTACACAATATATGATGAGTATAAGTATAATCAATGTAGATGTACTGAAATCTATGTATAATCTGATAAGGAAAACAATGGCAAAAGGGCAGGACATGATTTTTCCACCTGATGTGTCCTTGGACAGTCTCATTCCCTTCCCTGGAAAGCTCTTTTACACCGTTATGTCATAAGAAGCAACTCAATTACATGTTAGAAATTTTAGGCAGTTAAGATGGTGGCTAAGTGAGGGAGAATATTCCTGAAACACATTTTGACACACTGGTCCGACACCTGCGTGTGTGTGTTTGTGAATAACAGTCGGTGTGATTTCGAAGTCACTCATCAGGAAAACAGTTGTTTCACATTCAGATCAGTTCATATGTGTGACATGTAATTAATTCATGTTTGAGAGATTAAAAAAAAGAATTGAAGCAATTTGGTGTCTGCCTTGATGTTTGGCTAACACAGGCTTTAACAACCACTAACCTTGTATCAAGGCATTTCATTTTCACCTCACATACACACAACATTCACTGCAGTTGCTCAGTCTCAGCTACTGCACATAAGCCTGCGCTACACATACATAGAAACGCACACGCAACACACACACAGGCACACAATAGATACACATACACACATACTGTACACACCTCAAATCTATTCTCTCCAGCGCTGCTGTTTGTTGTACAAACCCCTCCCACCACCACCACCACCTCTTCTACCCCTTCTCATCCTCCCTTCCCTAGTCACTGCTCACTGTCAACAGCGCAGGATTAGGAGCATTTGACTGGCCTGTTGCTAAGCAACAGTAACCATGGCAACCGATTCATTATGAAGAAAGGGATGGGACAGGGAAAATGCATCAGGGAATGGGCTGATGGGTAAATGTTGTACTGTAATTATTATGGAGTATTGTCTGTCTTGTGTGAGCTGGTGTTGTGGAGAAACTAAGTTTCTTTCTTTCTGTCTCCCGCTCGCGTGTCGTTGAAGGTTTTGAAGGTTAAGATCACTAAGATGATCACTGGACACAACAAGCTACAGTATCAGTATAAAAACCTTTTCTCTAGTGAGGCCTTGAAACTGTTAAAGGCTTTTTTTAGACACATCCTTTGGTTATCATAATACATATGCATGATGAATGTCTCAAAATACCTAATAACAGTGAGCCGACTGAATTTTCCATCAAACACTGCCAACTTTGTCTGTGCTTCCATAATCAGTCCTGTTTTTCATAAAACATTCATACTATGGTTTGCAGTTACTTGCATTTTAGACTAAGAAATACATGAGTCAGAGTTGCACTTGAAATGAAATTGATGAGTCACCTCTGGTCCAGAATGCTGAATCATTGACTTCATTGTGCTAAAGTATTGCTTCAGTGCAAAGTTTTATCTCATGTCATGTGCTTATTGACTCAGCTGCGGTTGTGCAAAGGCAGAGAATTTCATAGCCATTTTAATTGTCACAAGGGAGGTCTATTAACCATATGTCTGTATTTTCACCAAGTCAAACAGCAAATACTAACTCCACTTCTAAAAAAAACACAAAATGATTGTGCAGTAAGTCAAGGATGTGGTCAAGTCTGTGTTCGACATTTCTCTAAAGACCCTTTGAGTGTGTACAGTTATCTACTTCTATCACATCCTGACGAAACGGAGACAGTGTGTTCAAGTTTCCTCAAAGATGTTTTGTGCTTGTTAATGTCATATTCACTTCTTACCTTGTCTTTGCTTGGAGAATACTATCTTGACAAATTTCTTGCTATTATCATAACTGGTCTGCTGGTGTGTTAAAGCTTGATATGTAACTTTTTTTTTGCCCATATATTTGCTAATTTCCTACACTAGTGTAAAATAAATCAATCTTACAACATGGTACTGACTTTCTTTCAGTGGCTACTTCAATCATAACTGATCTGTAACCCAACTCTACAGTAACCGGCTAGGTTTCCACTGCAGTTATATTCCCCATCAGCTTGTATGTTCTGTCAAATTTGTATCCTGTGCACATACAATACACAGATACAAACACACTTTCTCTCACTGCAGATCTATTGAGCATGTAGGGCCTAGATTATGTGTTAGGTAACAGCTGTTCCCATCAGTTGACAGTGGTTATGGAAGCAAGTAGCTTCACAATGCAGAAATTCCCTGCAGAGTCTTCTGTACATGGAGGACAGCGACATATCGTACCTGCGCTCAGTCCAGTAACATGCAGATTGGTGTTCAGTGAATGTGACATGTAGCCGATCTGCTGCATTATGCTGGCTGCCGAATGATCCAGTAGATTTATGAGGGCGGGGCATGATGTCCTGCATGACCAATATTTGTCTGATAGCGCTCCATTATGAATCTTTTGTGTAAATGTTCACATATGAGTGCAGTGTTTCCATGTGACTGTAGGAGTACTTCACTGACACTGGCAGGTTCATAACTACAGTATTTTGAGCATTAAATGATGTTGACTTAAAATATGTGTGAATTAATCATTGCTGTAGGTTATATTTTGACAGGCCCTTTTGTCTCGATACAGTGATGAGGCACTGATTCAACTTTTAAATAGTAAAACAGGAACATGACACTTAGGCAACTCTCATATGTATCATAAGACCACTTACAGCTATTTCCTGCTATTTACAGTTCTAGCTTCACATAGTGTGCCCTACAAAATGCTAATTTCTTCTACATTCTGGATTTGAGCATTTAACCACCCACTTGAACATCATGAATACTGGATTTTGCATATTACTGTGTTTCAAAAATATTTGAGCTCATTGTTGATAATGCAGTAGTGCATAACATTCAATCACATTAAGAATGTTAGCAACCTATTTTTTGAAAAGTATAAAGGTTTTATTTCAGTGTGCAGTGAAAGAGACAGGAAGGTGATGATGGAAATGTTATTTAGCTTATGGGCATTGTTGGTATGCAAATATGCCACAGAAACACTTGTTTGCCAGTGGCCGTCTTTAAGCAACACGCACAGGGCAATTATCTTGTGCTTCCTGTCCCTTATGCAGAACCTCTGTACTTCTATTTTTGGTTGTGGTAGAACAGCTTATAGTGAATATGAGCCACACTTGTGTAAGAAAACTGTTTAGAAATGCTCAATTCATTCATCGGTTACATTGTCTCATCAATAATTTTGACAAGTACATGTTATTTGATGTGGCTCAACAGTTTGTGCTGTTGCCTCACAGCAAGACAGTTAGGTGATTGAAGGGTTTATAAAACATTTGACATTCCTACAAGAAAAAGTGTACACTGTACCTGAATAATAGGACAACAGAAAGGACAACATATGCATGGGCGCACATCACAGACACTCCATCAATATAGTACAGTAGTGGCAATATATAGACAACAATGGCACATCCAAGATATATATAAAATACATCCAAAATATCTAATTAATTAATATCTAAATTCAAAATAAAACAAAAGGACCGATAGCTGATGCAGTTAATGGGACCACGCAGATTGACTGTTTGTTAAAAGGTTTCGGCTAAATCAGATTAGACAGTACATCATGTTGGCAACTTAAAAACTAAAGCTAGCACTAATGTCACTATTTTTAATTTTAAATGTTACCATCTGAGCAACTGAGAGACCTGAATGGTGTGATCTTTAGCATACCTTCACATTTTAAACCACATTACACCACTGTCAGTGAAACAACCACTTCCCAGCCTGTAGCAGAAATGCATCCAAGACTGAAATATGTTATTCATGCTTCTTTGTTGTGCACTAGCAGTAGGCTCTGCAGCAGAATGGCTGCTCTAAATTCAGGATGTTTCTCGTACTTTGGATCCTTTGCTTTCTTCCTCCTCTCCTATCTTGGAATAATAAATGTTGTTTTTTCTAGCACCTATGAACTCCCATTGCTACACAGTGCTTTCACAATCTGCTAATTCTCACAGGTACAGCATCACACTTTATTCTGTGAACTCAATTAACACCCTACTGCATTTTCTCCTCATACTTTATTTTTAACCTATAAAACTAATTGATTTCATGTTCCAACCTGGCACAGTGTACAGCCAGCTTTACTGGGTATCCCATGAACTATCCCATGAACTATAAACCAGTTCAGTTACAGAGAAGACAATGTACTGGAGCTATTTCTGGTCAGCAATGTATAAAAAAATCAAGGTGAATATGGCGAACGTGGATAGTGCAACCTCAAAAAATGCAATAAAATTGCTGACCCCTCATAGCTTTCCTAGTCAAAAAAGATAAAATCATATCTATTGTTGACCTTCCATTATCAAAAAGGCTGTTAAACAAGCAATAACTACCAAACTATTCCAAAACACTCAGATAAAAAGATGGATAGGAAATTGGTCAAATTCCACAACCATGAATAAGAGAAAACAAAGACGGGCAGCTCTCTTCATTCGTTTAAAATGGCTTTGTTTGTTATTACATTAAGGAAGAATGAATGTATTTCGCCCATTTCTACAAAGAAAGTCCCCTCATGCCCCTGGCCAAAGAACTTTGGATTAGGACCATCCAATTTGGATAAATACTTTCACAAATCTGAAAAAACTGAGTGAACAGAAGAGGAAGTACAGTACAGACATATAATTTAGGATGACAATGAAAGCATGAAAATAATGCATGGACTGGTCCTGGATGCCCTGTGGAGTTGTTAGGAAAACTACTCTCTGTAATTATGTCTTCAAATTATATCTTTCTGTGGCACACATTGAAATCAGTTACCTTGACCTTTGTATTTGAGCAGACTTATCTCATGAAATTTAAGTTTTACATAGTTGCATCTTACACTTGTAGACCTCATCAATTCCAGGTCAAATTAATAGCCCGCTATTAGAAAGCTGGGTGCTTGTTTGTTATGACAATCTCTCTTCCTTTTATAAAACATAAGCTGCTGGTCTGAAAATGACCACAGGAAACATCAGTTAAAGTGAAAAGAGCAGATATGATGTATTCAATGAACATAGTAATATTGCAACATAATTATTCCAGTAATTGCAGTAACTGAAATTCAATGTTCAAACTCTTTTCTTTGTTCAAAATGTTTCCTTAGTAATCATCAAACACCATTTCCAGAAATGATTGTGGAAAGTACCCATATCAAACAGCGGTTATCTTAAAAAATCTTGTAGCAAACAGGAAACAAAAGGAAAAAAAACTGTAATCCCTGTAGCTGTGTAACCACATCTTGGTTTGTGTATTGTAGATGGGGATGTACAGAGAGGAAGTGACACTGCAGAAAAAGTTAGTTTTCTCATAACTGTTAAACCATCTGACACATATAAAATATAGGTTGTATTGGTTTGGTATATTGTGCTTCAAACATAAACACACTTTATGTTTGTATATCGTGTGGGTTTTTAAATCAGATTGTTCTTACCGTTTGGTTGTCCTCGTAGAGTTTGAGGTCATAGCCACTTAGCTCGACACAGAAAATGATTGCAGTCACACCCTCGAAACAGTGGATCCACTTCTTTCTCTCCGAACGCTGTCCACCCACATCTACCATCTTGAAGGTGAGCTCCTTGAAGGTGAACTTGTTCTCTACAATGCCAGTTGTCATGTCACGGGATCGTAGGATGTCCTCTACGGTAGGGATGTACTCAAGTGCAGAAATGCGGTCCAGGTCATTTAGATAGTAGGAAGTGTTGTCCTCTAAGTGATACTCATTGGATCGTTGAAAGCACTCCTGCACCCCTGAATCAGCCCACAGACGTTTCATGACCCCCAGCAGCTCTGGAGTTATCTCCCCCTTGCTCTCAGCCGGTCCTGTGAGGGCAAAAAGTTGCACGGCGTCATAGGCGCGATCAGGATTGTGGAAGTCGATCTTGAGGGTGGTGAGTGCACGGATGATGCGGGTGAGAGAATCAATGGCATTGTACAAGATGAGTGGCTTGTACTCCTTGCAAGCTTCCAGGTTGAAGCCTCCACTGTGGATGATTTTCATCTGTTTAACAATGGTGCTTTTGCCGGAGTTGCTTGTACCCAGCAACAGTAGCTTGATCTCACGCCGCTGCCTTTGACTCTCTGAGCGCAAGTGGCGATCAATTCGCCGTGAGCGCCGAGCCGCTTCCTTCTCCTCCGAGCTTTGTCGGCATCCCATGGTCCTCCACCACGTGGTGAGCACAAAGGAACTCGTGCTGCTGCTTGATGGAAAAGCAAATTATAATGAAGAGGTGACAGAAAAGGAGCTGTTGGAAGTGTCTGAGAGGGTTTTAACTAAAGGTAGGAGCTTCCTAGGGATGAGGCAGACAGACCAATTTAGCAATAGACAGGAGAGCCACCACACAGAGGAGTGACTCAGGAGTATTTCATGCTTTTTGTTCAGGGGCAGTCTGTGAGTTCTGTGTGGGCAGAACCCAGACAGGTGGGATGCCCACACAGTGCCTGGCACTGAGGTTGGACTGCCTGCTGAAGCTTAGGGAGCTGGGGTACATAGCAGGGGCTCCCCCTGAGGAGTACCTCTGGAAGAACAAGTCTGAGGAACAGTCAGCGTCGGTATGTCAGTAGAGAAAGTGTTCAGGCTTTATGTGTGTGAATAACAAAAGCCCCTCACTCTCCCACATGGCTCTTGTGGTGCGTTGCCCTTCTTTGGCTTCTGCAACCATCCATCTCAGTTCGCTATTTGGCCTGTTTCGCTTGATCTTCCTGATAAAATCTTTTCTGTGGTTTGTGATATTTTTCCCCCGACAACGGAAGGCCTTCAAGTCTGCCAACACATAAAACAAAGAAGGGGCATGAGTAATAGGGTTGAGACAAATAAGAGCACTTTCATCAGTGTCTTTCACATCATTAATGCAACTTTTAAAAGAATGGTTAGCAGTACAACATTTTGGAAAATATGTTTATTCATCTTCTATTTCTGCATGAGAAGAGAAGATTAGTATCGCTGTTTGAACATGTATAGTGAAGCTAGAGCCAGAAGGTAAATAGCCTAGCTTAGCACACAGACTGGGAGTGAAGGGGAAGTGGAAACCTTTCTGGAGCTCACTAATTAGCTTTAAAAAAGTTTATTTAAACCTAGCATAAACAAATATTTTAAATGAAAATGGTTTCAGGGGGTTCACCAACAAAAACTAGCAGCCCATATAGCTGGAGGCACTCTCGACAGAAACCTTGTTGGATGCCATGAATGCCATTTCCCTTAACTCCAGTCTGGATGCTAAGCTAGGCTATATACCTACTGGTTCCTTGCCACTACTTTCAACACTGGTGAACTAATTTCTAAACAAGATACGGGCACACACAAAATACAAAACTGAATACTTTACCTTTCACGAACAGATGGAAATTGAGTGAAGGCAGACACACATATCATATGCACACTGAGCTGCACACTTCCCTTTCAACATTGCCATGCTACCCTTTTTTCTGTGTACACTACCTCTTTGGATTTCTGCTCTTAACAGTCATACATCCCAACTCTCTCGATCTGCAGTCCTGTGTTACCATAGACTCTGAGCCATAGTAGATCTCAGCTGACCACGCCTACCCATTTAACACCACCACACACACACATAGACCCATTATATACACAATTGAGGTCAAACACATGCATAGAAACAGGTTGAGAAAAACACACACTCCACTATTTGAAGGGAAAGCCATAGTTTGGGTTGTGGATAAACAAGATGAATGCATTCCCTTGTTACCAGTAACATCTACCTCTATTCACACCCACCTCTGACTGTCCTCTTTTCAGTCTGCTGTACTTTCAAAGCTGTTCAGCAGAACGACATCAGGTGAATGAAGGCTTATTTGCTTTCACAGTGAAAAATAACAGGCTCAAGCCAGCAGGCACCTCTCATGCTTTCAGAGTGCTGCAAAGCCCCTTCTCGTTGTCTGGACATCTGTGTTGTGTTGCTTCAGATACTACACTGAGATCAGAAAGGAATAAAAATACTTCTGAGAATATCTGGTTTCATTCTGCTTCTGCTTTGATATGGTAGCTTTTAGAAAGTAGCACTTTCACTTTGACAAAACAAATACTGAATTTCAATATGTTTGTGGACATAGCTTCAAATAAAATATTGTCTTGTAAATTTAATGCAAAAACAAATTGGAGTAGTGGATGACTGTGGGATTCAGTGATACATAAGTGGTCACTGAAACAGGCTGCTATCTGAGTAACAAATGTGAAATCATACTGTGGCCTAGTTTTGTTTGGCGAAACTATACTCTGCAGACCTGTCAGATAGATAAGGAGAGCGAGAGAGCATTTCTCAGAGCTCGGTGAGTGAGGTCCACTCTTCAAAAGACTGAGAGAACAAACAGAGCAGAACAAAGCCATAACAAAGCATCACAACACAAACAAAGTAGAGAACATTGCTTCCTGTCTTCCGGCACCTGGCTACCCTGTGAAAATGGCATAGCCAGCCAAACTGGTTAATGCACATCACTGAATTTGAGAGCCTACAGAACACATTTCTGCTGCATGTGAAGGCTTTTCAATTTGTTATTTCAGAAATATGCAGCACTTGTATTTCAGCATTTTTTTAATTTATACCACTTTAGATAATTGCTATAGATCTTGTGTGCTGGCAGTATAAATAAGTGTGTAGCACTATAACAATACTTTTTTTAAATTAATTATATTCTCCATGTATATTATACCGTAGGGAGGACGATGAAATGCCTGGAACTAAGAAAGTGCCTACAGGATAAAAAAGATGCTGCTTTTTGTATTAGTAGTATAATTGAAAGTTGTAATTTAAAGTACATTTTGATGCTTACCTGCTCTGGCCTAACTTTTATTGATCTACCTGTACCCATTTTCACACTGTTGGCTCTGGTACGAAAAACAGGTGTGTTACTTTAAGTTAGAGGAGGCAAGAACCATGGGGGCCACAGAGGGAGGCCAGGATCTCGATGTATGATGACAGCTGAGGTAATGTGATAGTCAAGATGAGCCCGGTCACTCAGGCATTTCATTTCCTGCTCCTGCTGTACATCAGCACATCTCCCAGGTGCTAACGCCCTGTTATTAATTTACCATACTGCTAATAATTACAATCTCACTCTTTATTTGAGAGACATGCATGTGGTCACAGTTTCTTCTACTTTCCTATTGCAGTTGTTAAATAAAAACATTAGTATCGATCATGTTAGATTGAATGGGGATTTTAGTTTATTAAAGTCTGTTATTTCTATTTGATAAAAAACATTCAGACCTCCTGATCTTAGGCAATGTGTGAATGCATTCACAAACAGTGATCATTGAACACAAACTTTTAGAAACATAGAGGGTTCAGGAAATCAGTTATCAAGTTTCACAATAAGCGTATTCATATCAAAAACATGAGTTAAAAAGAGGAAATGAAATTTGCTGGTAAACCATCATCTGTTTTCAGGCACGAAGACTGAGTGAACACATTACCAGGTAAAAGGTGACAATGATCATAGTGTTCCCGGCCAGTATAGAACATCAATGTAGACATGGACCAATTATATCTTGTAGCAGGTATTTTGAAGGCCTACAAAAGTCTATTATGTGTTGGAGTGAAATCAGTATCACCATGCGAAGAAAAGCTGAAGGCGACGCTTTGGTGTTCTGTTGTGTCAAAGAGATAAGAAAGAAAATATATTGTTTTTAGGAATAAAATACAAAAGTGTATGATGTTAAATGGAAGGTTAAAGGTGCAGGTGTGCTTTTAGTCATATTGTAATGGTTTATGAATGAGGCGTGCAGGTGTGTGTGTCAGCGCTGTGGTCAGCAGGCTTGCATTTCAAAAGGGTTTGGATGTGATGTTCCAGTGGATAAAAAAAAAACCCTGCCACGAATAGGAGGCAGGAAGAATACCACAATTCACCACATCTGTAAGACAGTCATAAATAACTGTTGTCTTCATCATTTATGAACCACTTAACCAGGACCCACTTACATAAAAACTAGCTATAGCAAGAGAATTGCTCATTCATCAACTAAAGTGGCAAAGGATTCTTAAGCAGCAACCTGGGGCCTGGCACCTCTGAGGGAAAGTGAAAAATACTAAACTCTGTGTCATCGCCCTTCCTGCGTTTTCACAACAGGCCTTGCTTTGTGTAATAGACATATCATTATATAAATAGAATAGGAAGCACAGTGTTATCTCTGTCCTACTGAGGGATGTTGGCATTACATAAAAAAGCAAACTATAGAAAAACAACAGCTCACATGCCTTACGATCAGCTGCACAATGCTTGAGCTTTCTCATCCAGAGTCAGTTGTTTCAGTGGCTGGTGCTTTCTCCTGACTGCCTGACAAGAAGAGTTTACTGAAAGACTGGCCAATGTCCATATACAGTATCAGAGTCTTCCTGGAATCTAACAGAGTGATTTTTATGACAATATCCAAAAGCCAAAAAAGTGAACAGTAGAACATATCTCTTCTAAATCCTGAGACTGCATCAAGATTAAGTAGTTAAGAGTGAAACTTTTATGCTGTGTTGGACACCAATATGCAGTTTTGCATCAATGTATTTTCAGAACTGTACTGATCCAATACAACCTGTTGTGTGATAAACAAAGATGTGTATGAAAACCAAAGGATAAAAATATGCTTAAGTAAAAAACTGACTTACTGGACAGCTGTAGGAGGTCCACTGAAGATACGTTTTTAATGTATGTGATGCTGGAGAGGTAGTATATAAGCAATGCATTACTGGGGTGATCAGTAGCTTACCTCAAACACTGTTGAGGAAACAGTTTTGATTGTTTGGTATGGACAGTAGTCAGAAAAGGCCAACAGTCTGACCAAAGGGTGATGACTGAATTGAAAGGGAAAAAAAGTGATACATGAAAAGCTGTAACTGCCAAATGAAGGCATATATAACAGAAAATCTGGTAAACAGATGTTCAGACCGACTAATCCTCTTTTACATTGGCATGAATGTCGGCTTCTTTTACACACAGGAATGTGATTTCAAATGTACCAGGGAAGAAAAGATTGACGACTTAAAGGGAAACATCATGACTTGATTTTCATCACAATAAAATTAAATAAAATGACAAAACAAAACTCACTAAAACATATTTTTGTCCCTGAATGAGGCTGCTATTCAAAGGTTTGTGTAGACCATTTGGAGCTGTGTTGATAGTACTGACCTACAGCAGAGCATTAGTACTGCTCACGTGCTGAGTATCTTCTTTGGAAGATAGAAATTTAAACTGTGCTTATCACACTGTTGACAGGTGAAACACACAGTATCATGCTGTCACCTGCCACAGCACAAACAGTAAATAGAAGAACAGAACTCCTTTTGATAAAGCTTTTAGTAAGAATGTCGAATACTGATGCATATTAGCACTTATTGGCTGGTCATTGGAAAGAAATCATAGTCCTGAGGCTCAGTGTTTTTAAATTTTAGTGGCAGACATGATCTAGCAGCCCTTTTAATATAGCTTTATGATAACTATTCCCATTTCTTCCAGTTTTCAATTTGAGCATTTTGAAAGAAATCAACCCTACAAAGTATTGTTTCTTGTTTTGTGACTGATTACTCAATCACTAAATGGAAGCAATATTCATTTCAACTGCAATGAATATTGCTTCTTGTTTAAATTAAAACTAATTAAAAATGCTATGTTTCAATTAGCAGCAAAAATGACAGTAATCAAATGACTGAAATGAAACGATAAAGCATCTATCATAAAATGGACAGTAACATCAAGCAAAAGTAAAATATTACAGTCTAACATGGATTAATGTAAATTGACAGCAACAAGGAAATCTTTGCTTTTTAGCATTTAAAGGGGAAAAAATACATTTTTGATTGAAGCCATGAGGTTTCAATTTTTCCATGCTACAACAACATCTTTGTGGTTGAAAGGCTGCACATGATTCAAATCAAGTCTTTAACGCTCAAACTCACTTTTAGCTACTACTGCTTGAGGAGGATTGAAACACATGAAAGATATCTTTTAGAAGTTCTAATATCTGCCCTGTACATACATGTATGACGATTTTATGTGCACATGACTGTGGCTTCAGATTTCACGCTGTCCATGCAGTGTATTTATATTTATAAACCTTAACTTATCTGTGGCCTAATGGTGACTAATTTGATTGGTTGTCAATATTAACCAGTTTGACACATTTTGAAAAATGGAAATAGAAAGAGTTTAGAATTTATTAATTTGAATAATTAGATCTAAAATTTCATTAAATCTGCTAGGTCAGCTTGAGTTGTCTGAGTAACCTTTCTGTACTGAATATAGTTGTATATGTCAAGTGTAGCGACATTTTATGCAGCTGCAGATACAATCCAGAATAACCAGGACATTCCTTATCATTAAAAAAATAATTGCACACATTCTATGCTGATAAATAGGACTTGTTTTTACATTTATCTCCAAAGTGCAAGGAGGAATATTGGAATATGAACTAATACAAAATAAATATTTTACAGACAGCACCAACAGCAAATCACCTCGGGGCAATACAAGCAGTTGTGTAACCCAAACCTAATTTTTCTTATGAATGTGCAATTTCATTTAGTGATCTCATTTATCCCAACTGCATTTTGTTTAGGTGTTCCTGTCTCAGAGTGTGAGCGAAAGGAACGGTTAAATCAGTTCAACTTGAGCTGCGTACTGGACGTGTTACCACTGTGGCGAGGTTTCCAAGAATTCTTACATCTAGCACTTGATACTATACATGATAGGAGTCTTGCATAAGATGGAACTGGCTACTTGAGTAATTATCATATTAATCTGTCAACATCCTTTTGCCATCCTAAACATCAAATAAATGATCTATTCCATGCCTGATAATATTTTAGCATGCATTATAAGATTGTATGACTGTATGTCATAGAAACCAGACTCAGGTAATGGCATTTTGAACTGATTAGCAATAGTAGCAAACAGGGTGGGTGTTTTGTTCCTTTTCCACGGGCCATTGACAGTAACTGAGATTGACTTGATTTGACAGATGACTCTTTACTGTAATCAGTATGTAAAGTGGAGCATGCAAGACAGAAGTCCAGCTTTACCAAGCAGATCATATTTATGAAGCAGTTTCTGACTTGCTAAAGCACACAAGTAAGCTGTAAATAATAAGTGGGTGATCTGCAGGGCACTGCACTGGAATAGACTGGTTTGCTGCAGCTATATGTTGTGGAATTTGGGACAAACATCAGAAAGTCAATTTCATGCTTAGCAGCAGAATGATCAATGTCACCCCAATGTCAGTTGTTCACACAGTAGATAGCTCTGCATCATGTGATTCTGCTGAAAAATATACAGTGTCCCCTGCTGTTAGAAATAAAATAAGGTAATAACCAAAATGCATGCTTTGCTGTGCATGTCTCAGTGCAAAATAAATTAGATGCTCCAACCTAAAAGGCATCGCTCTGTGTGATGAGTCAGAGGTTTGTGGTCGCTCCATCCTACGTCAGAATCATATAGGTCGCAGACAAGGTGATCTCCAGCACTGTGTGTCTGGGATTTCTCTACATAAAGAATTCATTCATAAACTAATTCATGATGGTCTGAAACCATGTTTTATGCAAATCTGTTCTGTGTACCTTAATGATAAATGCTAAAATACAGTATGAAACTTTTGCAGTTTTTTTTTATTAGAAATATGCTCCATAACTTCTGTGTATTGTAAAAGGCTTCTTCAACACAGAGTCACTGAACAGTTCTTTCAGCAGTGCAGAGATATTTACTTCTAAGGTTTTTGAGGTTCGCCCTTCTAACCAATTAGAGAATTTCATTTATTTCTGATATTTTTTTGAGAGAGTTTTGTAGCATTATCATTTATTGTAGTTTCATAATGGCGACTACCTGAAGCACTCTGCAAAGCATATTGGAGCAAAGCACAACAGGGAGAGGGAGGCCTCTTTTAGTGAATTGTTTCGGTTCTGTGTCGCGCACATTTAAAACTTGAGGCCGAATAGCTACAGAGATTTGTCAACATTATTATTACATTTACATTACATAACATGCATGGAAGGATATCATATTTTTACAGTAATCTACATGAATCTACCTATTCATCATGAATGTACCAAACCATCTTTGAGTGGCTAAATCTAATATACTCTAGTAAATTCAATTTCTATATATAACATAATATTCAAACCTTGTTATTCTAAACACAAGTTTGCTCTCACGGCTGTTTATTCAAAATTTGTGTTATCGCTTTCTAACTTGTTGTCCTGAATGCAAACTTCAGAGAAAGATGCCTGCATACTGTACACATGTGAGGGCACTACTCATTCATAATAGAAAACAATGATAAGCAGTGTTCTGCTTTCTACTCCCCTAAAACAGTGAGCTGTTTACAGGGTGGAGACGGGGTGGGGTGGGGGGGGGGGGGTGAGACTTCTCTATGCTAGATGCTTTTTCGTGATAATGCTCTGTTTAACGTTCCTGATCTCAGTGGCTGAGTTCCCCCTTCTCCAATCCAGTGGGTCACACTGAGTCACAAGGCCAGCCAGTGATGACAATGGCATGTTTGTGCACAGGCTGAGCTATGGGAAGGCTGTCTGATGTGAAGGGATAAGATGGCACAAGGTGGACACTGGAGTCTCGTGTGCGCGTGTGTGCACTTCGGAAATCTTGTGTTTTGTCTGCTGCCGATGTGTACAAACATTTTAATTGATTTTATTAAAACAATGCAAATTACATTCTAATCTTTATTCAACGCTCACTACAACGTAGCGAAGTCAATTGGGTCATGATATGTAAGGGCTCTCTGCAACAGAAGAAAATTGTGAGCAACAAATAGTTTCAGGCTTGAACAACCCGCAGAGATTATCTGCAGTTGGTGATTTGATAATTAGAACAGGAAGAGGAAAATACCTGATCCTGCAGCAGATGCAGTGTGTGCTGATCAAGTACAACCCACTTGATCAGCACTATAAAGTTGATGCTGTGGGCATAATAATAAAGAAAGTACAGAAGATCTGGCAGGCTGGCCCTGCAGAGTCTCAGCAATATTAACAATCGTCTTCAAAAAGCTAGTCAAATTATTTATAATCTTGCAGTATTCCCCAGCAGACAACAGTAGCAACACCATTTGATTTTTATGTATGGTGTTTACAGGATGATTATATGGGTAAGAGAGAGATAGGAGAAAATGTCACTTGTTCAAACAGGGACAGACAATTATACTGTGTACTAACTGCTGGAAAACAGAATTGGCTACTGTACAAGGTCACACTAGCAGAAACACTATCATACTGGAAGTAGAAAGGAAGGATGACAGTGAACTGTAGAGGTTAGTGACATTCAGCAGCAGCTTCATTCCACTTGCAGGTCGTTTCTTAGAAAAGCACACCCTCATCAAAACAAGCCAACTGTTCTGCTACAAACTTTATTTTGGCCATTTTCCAGAGAGCCTCTGTAATATACTGTATGTGGATCATTTATTTCAGTACAAACCAACATCTCTCACCAGTGGGTAGTAGGCCATAGCACTCCCTCATCATCCCCTCTCCCTGTCCAGCACCTCCTTGTTGTCATATGACCGCTGTTATGTGTGAGTAGTGGAACACAAAGTTGCTCTGTTGGTCCCCTTTGCTCTGCCCTCTCAGATTTGAGTGCTGCAAGTAAGGCCCTCTCACTCGCCAGCCTCAGGAAAACAGACGGGGCCCTGTATGTGACTACCAGCAAAGATTAGAAAGGAGGGCAAAGAGAAAGGGACAAATGAATTGAACTGTTTTATGTAACACCAAAAGCTAACTTAATCCTAACTCATTCACACAGCTCCACCCTAAGATTTTGTACGATTCACTGACAGACTTTCTCACTGATTCTTTGCTGTTAAGTAATTTATTAGACTAGATCAGCACCAAAAACAGAAATCGCTGCCAAAAGCAGGCGTTTGTGTGAAGATGACACTTTGTCCCAGTACCTGGCGAGGATTAAAGACCCAAAACAAACACAAGTGCTGAGCCAGCTGAATCTGAGCAATGCCCTGTCTGAGCGTATCAAGTGACAAAGCAATTGACAGACATGGATTATAGGGTCACATATTTTATCTACATTTTCTATAAGATATCTGATTGCCTCTGCATGATGTTAAACATCAATTTTCACCTAATTCTTATATCTACGAAAGGAAAGAGATGTGTTAATTCTGCTGCGTCTTGTCCAGAAAATTAATTAATTAATCATCTTATTACGTAGGCTGCCGAGGGGCCTACATTTAGCTCCCATGATACTTAACTGTAATAGAGCTGCCTTTGATTGTCCAAGTCAACAGTTTGCACAGCAAGAAAGTTAAAGATATCTAAAAACTCATTGGACAGGGACATGGTCGCCTCCTTGGTGCAAGAGCTGTTACCTCAACCTTCACTGTCACTTTAAAACCAAGTCTGTCCCCACTGTCCCATGCCATTAAGTCACCCAGCTGAGTAGATGTAGCAGGAAACAAAAGCAGTGGAAGGAGGTCAACTTAGCATAGGCTTTGTCACACTGTTGCTTTTTGTTTTTATATGCATAAATGTTTCTTGAGTTGGAACGTTTTGTGTCCCGCCATTTCAGCCAAAAGAGAACAAAACATTAACTGTTGGTTTTGGAAGAGACCGTGATGTGTATTCTGCTTATTTAAGAATTGAAGTTTGTGTATTTTGTTTGTTTAAGAATTGCACTTGTAGTTTGAGTGTTTGGCTTAACAGAATCACTTAATCTAATTCAAGGCAGTTCATTTTCTTCCAACACGGGTACTTTCACATATTGCAGTACGTGCACAGTGTTTGTATGTGAAATTTGGTGAAGGCCCATTATGTGAGCATGTGATTACCCTTTCTATTTCACACTGCACCTCACCATTCATCATTTTAAAGCCAGTGCCATCAGTGACCTAAGACATTTTTGAACATGTTTAAAACACTGAAATATTAAATGAAACAATGGATCAGATGTTAGTGCAGCTTTTGTCACAGTAGTCTAATGGTTACAACCAGTAACTGAGCCTGTAGTAGTTTATATTGAGAGAAGAAGAAAATCAAGACTGAAAAAAATCTTCAAAGACACCCTGAATTGTGCGTGCAGGGTATCGGCAGTTGTGCTTGCAAAATGTTGTTCGCGTGCAAAACATTTATTGACGTGTCTCTGTTTCTGATTCAGGCTGTGATATTATTGCCCACAGTGAGTTTTAATCTCTCAGTAACTGACATATAGCAGCAACTGGTCATGAGTCTTCTATTGAGATTGCATCATGAAGAACGCAAAACCCAACCCAAACATAAAGGAAACCAGCATTAATTTCACTGTTCTAACACCAGTACTTTTTTGTGTTTAGAGTTGAAAAATTCTGAGCCATGAAATAATTTATATATGATAGTTGGTGCAGCTTGGCTAATAGTGAGTTTCATGCTGAAATAATATAGCTTGTATGGTACAAAAGCAAGAGTAAATTCAACTAGCAGCTACCAATAAAGGCTTCCCCCAATCTGTCAGCATTACACTATGACAGCAATCAATATTCTGATCCACTTATTGCTTTTTCTTACAAACCTCTAATCAAGCAACATGACAGAGGGTCCAGCAAAAGGACCAATCTAATATTTTTGATCTATTGTAGTATTAGTGGTGCTCAACAGATAAAAACATGGTGGAATTTATCCACCATCTTTGCATTGATTCACAGATGTCTGAGGGACTCGGCGTGAGCAGCTGTCACAGACACATCCATTCTTTTGTGTAACACGCTTAGAAAAGTGCTGTATTTCCACCAACATAAAATTATTACTCTTTCATCCAATCTGTTCCAAATCTCTTTCCTTCTTTCTCTCTCTTGCTCTCTACCGCATCAACCTCCGCCCCTCTGCCCCATCTGCCTTCCTACTGTTAACCCCCCCCAGCCCCTCGACCCCTCCCTGCATTGGTTCTGTCTCTTTCTCTCTCAAGCATGTAACACACACAGTTCACACAAATGCACATGCTCTCCTGATGCTGCCCAACAACAAAATGCAGTAATGCTGTGTTAAAATATGAAGGACAGTTGGGACAGAAAATAGCACAAATCATCCCGTTTTTGCCTAATAAGTAATGAACACGCTCCACTCGCTCCCATTTTCCCCACTCACCACTAAGATTTACATTCATAAACAGACAGATTATTAATCAGTGTCGATGTCAATATCGGCCTGTAGAACACCAGACAGCAAGCTCCACTGGCAAATCTCACATCTCAAATCTCCTGCGCCGCTGTCGGGCCACAATCTTCCCACTTATGCCAGTGCCCGCAGAACCAGACCCCACAGGATTTGTACACCTCCCAGTGCACATTCATATTCAGTGTCTCGTAAAGCCAGCTGTAAGTACTGAGCACCTGACTGTGTGTGATGGTGCTTTGTCTCTTTCATTTCCCCTCTTTCTATTCCATTTCTATTTCATAGCTTATGGCCTGGACAGAGCTTAGAGGCATACACGTAAGCACACACACACACACATCTTTGATGCATCCTTCTCTTGTCCTACATACAGTAATTACGTGAACTAAGCTCTGCATTTGCCATTTTATCAGAATTGAGGATGCTCTGGTGAGATGATGAGTCAAATTGCAAACATAAGATAGCTGCGTCTGTTGACACGGAGCTAGCAGGGTGGAGGAGGGGACTGGACAGACTGCCTGCCGTGGTACCATCTCTGAACATCACCTTCCCCATTATAGCATGAAAAAACACTTGCCCTCCACAGAATGGCTATAATGAAATAGGATCTTGTTCCTCCTGTGCGTTCAAAGCAGGCCAGTCTCGTGGTAATTTAATTTTTTTTTTTTCTTAAAAAGCAGTGAGTGTAGTCAAGCTTACCGTGTTCACCAGCCAGCATCCATTTACAAGAGATACTGCAGACAAGCCCATGCAGGAAGGGAAAGGCTCTATGAAATCCACCTTTAGTCCTGCTTCTTCATCTTCAAATCTTCCTCATGTTCACAGCGTCTCTCTCTCACACACACACACACACACACTCACACACATATCTCTCCCTCTGCTATTCAGCACGCCTCTTTCTCTGTTTTATTAACGTCTGTGTTCTATATCCTCTTGTGTTTGCTCCAAGGCAGTTGAGACACTGCAGCGATGGGGGTGGAGGGTGTGTATATATGTGTGCGTGTGTTTGAGTGTGTCAGAGACAGAGAGGCAGAGAGAGGGAGTGCAGGACAGAAATAGAGGGAGGAGTCAGCGGGGATAGAGAGAGAAGGGGGAAATAGTCAGGATTAAAACATGAGAGTAACTGAGAGAAAACAGGCTTTGATGGTGTAGATACAGCATCCAGTGTATCTTTATTTCATGCTAGAACAATAAAATATACATTAACCATTATGGAATCCGAGCCCTACTGGCTAGAATGGAAGTGATACTGTGTGGATCTGTGGTTACTTGAGGTTTTCTGTGCTTGCTGTTAGGTCAGCAGCAGGATTGGTTGTGATTTCATTGATGACAGAAAAAAAAACATGCAAGATAGGGAGAGAGAAAGGAGGAGGGGACTGGGGAGTAGTGGAGAGCAAAGGAGGGGAGAAATGACGACAAAGGAATGGGAGGGGGATTGGACGATGGTGTAATGTGCTGTTTCCGTGCCAACTGTTTCTGTGACAGTGGGACCACTTCCTTTATCGCTATTGGCTATAACCAAGAATTGATAGAGGCTTCGGCAAATGAGGCAGCATGCAATGGGGTGTGAATGGGTGTTTTTTTTTTCATGTTTCTTCCACGTCTTGTTAATCAATGGGGACAACAACAACAACACTAAAATAAAAATAAATGTTTTGCTTGACAGCATCTAAAGAGAACACAAACATGAACATAGAGAAACATAATGATTGCAGCGCTGGAGCATCATCTGAATTATTGCTTTGTCATTATGGATGCCACCAATGTGTAAAGAGACTCCTCCCTTCCTCATAACACACACACACACATACACTCAAAAACACACATTGTCCAGCAGGAAAAAAAATACCCAGATCAGGTTGCTCAGGGTGTGTAATGTAACGCAATTGCCTGGACACTAACCCTAGTGTCATGAACTGTGAGATAATTAATCAGCTACAGGGCAGCACAAGTGCACATCTGGTGTGGGTGAGAAACCTTGCCACTCCCTGACCTTTCATCTGGCTGTTTTAGGCTGTTCCAGTCTCACAGTCAGGTGGTGTGCTGACCTCATTCTTTCTCCTTGTCACTTTCACTCTCGCCATGTCGCTTTATCCCTATTCAACATAAAGTATATCATTAATTACCTTAAACAGCAGCTCAGTCACTTCACAGAGTCGCTTCCTGTTTGGCTGCCATTTAATACTGCAGATATCTATCTTCTCTCAGTTTCAGGGAACTTCTCAAAAATAAATAACAGAAACCACAAACAATTGTATAATAATAGTCATGTGGACAAAATACTGATACTTGCCTGTGTCCGATAATCGAGTTTCAACATATATACAACTTTAAAAGTCTACAGAATACAACACACAAAGGAAATGACACAAGATGTCACCATCTAAACTAGGTCAGTGTTTTCACTCAGGCTCAGTAGCTGTTATTGACATAAAAATGTGATGATCTACCAGGCCACATCACTTATGAGAGAAATTTCCAGGTGTAACAGAAACATTAACTTCACATGTGTTTGGATGCATCTGAATACAAAAGGCTCCACAAAATGTGTCAGCATTGATAAATAGCATGACTTTTATTTTGATCTCCTGTGATCTAAGCCACTGATCAAGTTTTGTAACCCAGAACCTTTGACTCTGACTGACTAGAATGACTTGAGGTGACTAGAACATTTTTCATCACTGCTATCACAGCTATCCTCATAATTAAGACTCTCCTGGACACTTAGCAGCATTATTTACTTTTACATAATCATTTGGATGTGACCTTTGATTCTGATCTTTATTTTACAGTAAAAACATATTTTTTATATTTATATTCCATGCCTTCACCTTCTTACATTTAGACTATACTATAATTCCTAACAGATTCCCTGGCATGTTTGCAAAACTGCAGCAGCAAGACTTCACCAAAATAAAGAACAAAGAATCAGCTCCCATTAAGCAGCTCCACACTGGTTGTCTGTTAGTTTTAGAATTGGTTTCAAGATTTCACTACTAAAGCACAGCAGGGTTTGTCTCCCAGCTAAACATCAGGCTTAACACTACATGAACTGGAGCACAGCCCAGTCCTATGAGACAGCTTGGTAGCAACTCCTACAAGATCCAGCCAGGGAAGCTAAAGCTGCAAGTGCTTTTAAAACGTGTTCTTTGTAATGAATTTGTTCTACTTATTAGTGGACTGATTTATTAGATTTCTAAATCACTTCACTGACATTCCCTTTTATTCTCTCTTTTCTTTCTCAAGATGTTCTCTGCCAGAGCCTTATGACCCCCTCTGTCTCGCCTTCAATATTTCTCCATCCTTTTCATTCTCCATAACCCTCACTATCCCTTTTTGTCTATCCTAGATTGTCTCTGTGCCTCTCCCAGCTTCCTGTCTCCCTAATCCTTAATCCTGTAGAAATCGGTCAGGCAGAATGAGCCAGCTTTGATCAGGCTCTCATATCAGGCGTGCTAACAGTGTCAGCACACCCGGATCCCACAGAACCCTGTAGCCCAGGGGGAGAGCTTCAAACAGGCGTTCACCCCCTGACTCTGCTTGAGAGGAAGGGGAAAGGAAGGCTGCAGAGTTCCTGTCTCAACTGCCAGCTACATACTTTGACACCATTCTCTCTTTTTTTTATTTAACAAACACTTGCATCATGACTTTGCTTTTGAATCGTCTTTTTCTGCATAAAGTAAACTAGTTCCGGGAACAGAGATCAGCAGCCAATTTGTCGGAGAACCGTGTACAGTGCAGAGATGTGAAACTCTCTTCGCTTTTTGTCTGCGATGTTCTTGACAGAGAGCATGGAATCTGTATTGCTTGTGTTTTGTTACTGTGAAACACGACCAGGAATAATACCTGTCTGAGTGGGAGGCATGTCACAAAACACCTGGTGATCGTGTGGTACAATGCATCATGCAGGAAAATTAGCCTTCCTTAAAGGTCAGCTTTGTATAGAGCATCTAGCAAAGTCAGGAAAAAATACACAGTCTGAATTGTGCCAAAATAATTCTTGCTTTGTGCCCACATTTTAGTTTAAGCATCCTACCCTTTGAATGGTCAGTGCAATAGAATAACTAAAACCTTCTGCTTTCACTTCAGGTTATTGTTTGAAGAGGGCAACCTTTGTAAAAAAAAAAAAAAAAAGCATTTACCGACTTGGCATGAAGCAGTAGTACACTCAGTGCTATGACGTACAACAGTAATGAAAAGAAACACTGCAAATATAAGTATTATCAGTTAATTTATCACCAGGTTCTTTCAGTATTTCAAAGTCTGCATGCACACGGTATGCAAATTCTAAGCAGAAACATTATCGTCCTTCGTAAGATAAGGATCATGTCAAAGAATAATTCACAGAACATACAGCCTTGTAGAACCAACAAAAATGGTACATAAAAGGTTTTCCCTTCTCACAACCACATGACCTGAAGGTTGGAGCTCTCAGCAGAGCATGTATTCAGTCTCCCCATTTAATCAGTACAGAAGTGTAATCAGGTGCTTTAAATCAGCTAGAGAAATGAAGCATTTAGCAGGGCCAGTCTGTGTACAGGATGTGCAACATCTGATTTGAGACCTGCTATAATGAGCTCCATTCATCAGTTGATGATAGAGGGTAAACTCTTTTTGTGGTAATATTACTGTCATCACTATTTAACGTTATAAAGTGTCAAAGTTGGATTATTTTTTGTACAAGGGCAAAATCAAAGTAATATGGTACCTCCTCAAATTTTGCACCAAATAATTGTGCAAAAAACGTTTAAGATGAAAATTATAAAACAGTAATGTGAGTAAATGTCTCAAAGTGGAAATACCTGAATGAATAAACAGTAAATACTCTTTTTGTACAACTCTACCTTTTCATCTCTGGCTTTGCTCTATTACTCTGTGACAAACTTTTTCCATCTTTTTCAAAGGAAACACTGGCATCTAGCGGAAATGTCTATGTACTACACTATTTCATGTTTCAAAACATTTTTGATCTAAACATAAAAATGTATTTATTAGGGAATAATATAATTTCTATGAATTATTTTTTTCACAAACCCTCATTGATAAAATATTACTTTGTGTTCTACAAGACCAAATGAAATTACATTACATTACATTAAATGTAACCTTGGACAGTAATTTGTGTCAAATTATCTCATGAGAATGGCACCTGTCAAGGGGTGGGATATATTACGCAGCAAGTGAAGAGCTGGTTCTGACTGTTGATCTTTTGGAAACAGGTTAATGGACATTCGAGGCTAATTATTGTGTGTGGATGTAAGGTGAATACACACCTATCTAAGCGCTGTTGCAGACTAAATACACCCTCTCATGGCTACAGTATTTCCTAATAGCAGTGGCCTTCTTTCCACAGTGCAAAAAAGGAATGGTTTGAGGAACATGACAGAGTGTTAAAGCTGTTGCCTTGGCCTCCAATTTTCCTAGATTTCAATTTGACTGAACATATGTGGGATGTGCTAGAAATTATTTATATTAAAAGTTAAATTATGAAGGCCCCCACTACCCCACCCACTGTCTGAATTTCACATGTCTAGGACAGCTCTCAGCTGATTCAAGTCCTACCCCTCTCCTTCCTCCTCTCCTACCTTAAAGGTATTTTAGCGGGCACAAGTATCCAACTCTCATTGTCCCTAGGATTCACTATCCACTCACGTCTTTTCCTGTCATTGCTATTCTGATGACTACTACTTCTATTCTACTGTCTTATCATGTATTTCTGCCTGACATCTCTGCTTGAATGGGGCAAAGACATCCTCAGCTCAGTCTTTT
>JAUBNQ010000014.1:12055234-12100194 GCA_032353495.1 Ctenopoma kingsleyae | reverse complement strand
ATTCTACTGTCTTATCATGTATTTCTGCCTGACATCTCTGCTTGAATGGGGCAAAGACATCCTCAGCTCAGTCTTTTCAAAATAGAAGTTCTAGTCTTCCCAGACAGACCTTCATTACAGCACAGAACAGCAAGTTGATGCTGGGATCAACTTGGGATCTTCAGCAATTATCCCCACAAAGTCTGCTAGGAATCTAGGGGATCCCAAGCAAATCTTTTCAGTTCAGTGGTCCCATGATGGTGGAACAAGCTATCCAACTCTGTTTGCTCAGAAGCCTTATTCCCAATATTCAAAAAATGTTGAAGACAGAACTCTTCCACAACTTCCTAAGCACGTACAAAACATCTGCTCCTTCTGTCTCATGAAACAAACTGTCTTTCTTCTTATGTCACTTTGCTTCAAATGTCTTCTCTGTCAGACTTAGATTTGTTGTTTGCTTTGTACCTCACTTGTAAGTCTCTTTGGATAAAAGCATCTGCCAAATACACATGTAAAAGCTATCTCTCCTGTCTGTCACAAAAACTTGATGATATGCCACACAAGCAGAATACACGAAAAGTACAGACTAGCCTTTTCTCTCCCTTTTCTCTTCTCTTTTCTCAAGTAGTGAAGGTCTAAGCTGTCTCTAATAAACATTAAGTAGCACTAGTTTGTACCCCAAGGTAGATGTGTGCAGGTTGATGGATATTGCACAAAAAAACCTTCCTTTGAATTCCCTTGAATTAATAAGGCTTATGGTTAATGGTGCTCGCTGTATGTAATGAATATAAGGCTCTGTTGCTCAGAACAGATTGTCTATAATCTGTAAGAAAAGAAGCTCTTGGCAGACTTTGATAATCCCTATACACTTTGGCTAGAGGGAATCCCATTGACCCCTTTCTAAACCCTAATTCCATCTTTATCTACAGGATCGTCTGACATCAGCTAAGCCCTAGGACAATTTACTGGTGTCAAGTACAGTTATTTATTCCAGTGGGCTGAAATTATTGTGGCCATCTTACCTCAGACCAATACAGACAATTAACAGTGAAAATGGTGGAACCAAAAAAAACAATGCTGTCCTGCACTTTTTCTTTGTCATTTAGACTTATGGGAAATTAAACACATAGTGATAACCTGTATACTGACCAAAAGAGATGTTATACAAATAGGTATATCATGAAATGATCAACTTATGTAAAATGAAAATGATTACACATCAATTACAGCATTCACATGGGCCCCAACAAGAGTGTATTTTGTATGGTTGTTGTTCTTATTTTTAAAAGCATGACTGGACAATATGCACTGTGCTGTTGATTTTAATGCATATTTGTCACACTTAAATGATTCAGATCATCAAACTAATTTTAACATTACACAAAGATAGCCAGAGTAAATACAAAATGCAGTTTTTTTTAATGATGCTTTCATTTATTAAGGAAAAAGGCTTCCCAAACCTGCCTGGCCCAATGTGAAAAAGTAATTACCTTCCTTTCTAAATCATGAATGAACTGTGATTAAGGTGAGTTCAAATTCACTTGCCCCACTAAGGCCTGGTTACTGCCAGACCTGATCAAGAAAAAACTTTTGGCAAATATTCTGTGGACTGATGAGACAAAATTTTAACCTTTTGGAAGTTGTGCATCCCATTACGTCTGGCGTAAAACTAACAGTATTTCATAAAAAGAACATCACACCAACAGTCAAACGTGGTGGTGGTAGCGTGATGGTCTGGAGCTGCATTGCAACTTCAGGACCTGGATAGTTTGCTATAATTAATGGAACCATGAATTCTGTGCTCTACAAATGTCTGACCATCAGTTTTTGACCTCACCTCAAAACTTGGGTTCTGAAGCAGGACAATAATCCAAAACACACCAGAAAGTCCACCTCTGAATGGCTAACAAGAAATTTTATTTGATCATTTAAGTGTGACAAGTATACAAAAAACAAAAAATCAGGAAGGGGGCAAATACTTTTTCACAGTACACTTACTCTTCCATGTGGCTACAGAAACAAACTACTTCTTTTTTATGTGACACTGTTCTCTGTGCTCTTATATTTGTATCTGCATATCTTCAGACCGACTCGCAAATGTATTACCAGGTCATGCTCTGACCTAGTTTACTCAGCATTGCTTTTTACAGTAGTTTAATGGTCTTTGTAGTATATGCTGTTATTCTTAACACCAGCACCCTTCAGGCTCTGCACTCTGAGGCTTCTTTTTAACCCTCAGTTGTTTTTACTCAAAACACCTAAGTACTTTAACTACCTTTGAATGTGCAACACTGAACAGAAGCTGCATTGCAACAAAAGAAAAGCTATACCCCTTAAATACTATCCTGCATATCTTATACTGCATCCTAATTTTGCTTGGTCCATTCATCCATACGTCTACCTGAGCAACAGTTTGTTAAATCAGTCAAAGCAAGCTGTTTCAACAGTTTCCTTTGCATGAACAAGCCTAATGAAACTGTTAGGCCAAATAGATAAATTTAGGTTTGTATTTGCTATTCATGGTCCACAGACAGTGAAGCATAATGTGTTTTTGTGGACATAATTCTCAGACTAAACTCTCCACATCAATCTTTCCTCAGAGGACACGCCACTTCTGCTTTAGATACTACAGTATGTCCATCCTCAGGTCAAAATATACATTTTATATATTTAATATAAAAACAAATCGCTAGAGTTGTTGAATTCTGTAGACTTGTGGTCTCAAAAGATTAATTTCAAATGTTTTCTGTGAACCCCTGAACTTCCCTCTCTCAACACCATAATATTAAATTGAAGATACTGAAGCCTAATGGGCAGATTGTCATTGAATTCACTGAGCATTGTCTTTGTGAACCCTTTGGTTTTTTCCCAGAGGTTGGACAAATGGTGATTTTAATGTGCCATGGTCTTTCACTTGTGCTGTGGACTGATAATGCTCTTTGAACTGAAAAAGACAAAGCCTCTACAGCCACGCTAACGACTCTGTGAGGCAGTAATAGCTTGGTAATCCCTTGAACAATTGTTGCGATATTTCAGTCTAGACAAAACCAACTGACTGACATCGCCATCCCTAGAGCCTCGTCGATAGTCTGGCTTATAAAGATGATATGCTGTTTGGTCCATGGTGTAGTACCCTCAGGGTGCTAATGGGGCTAAGTTGGGAAACACAATGTCAGTGCCTTTACGGCATTTAAGGGGGTTAAAGTCGGCTTTCTCGAGTATGATGAATTCTTAACTGTGAAGTAAACGGGAAACCTGTTAGCAAGCTAGCACTCCCCAGGTAGAGTTCCGATTACTCTGCTATTTATACACCTAACCAGGTTTCCAATCGGATTTTTACAAGAGCGCATGTGCAGGACAAAATGGGGGAGATTATCACAAGCAGCAATGCTGCTTCGTCTATTAGTAGAAAAACTGTTTTTCATTCATTCAGATAGTTTGTAAAAGGAGCACCATGGCTGTCTGTGTGCCTCTCTGACAGCGCTGTCATTCACCTCTCCAGGTCACATGTATCAGAAAACTGTTAAAATCTGTGAACAGTAATTCCAAAATCAGGTAGAGGAAAAATCAGATTATTCATCTGCTGCACGTGGGCGCGGATTTCCACCAATTGGGTTTCTTGGGTGCTTGTAAACTCGTTTTCCGATTACCCAAGAAACCTGGTTTCCCTGAGTATTCTGGTTACTTGAGTGCATATGAACGTAGACAGAGTCTCTGGCACAGCTGATCTAAGTGGAATGAAACAGAATGCAGCATTGTCAACCATTTATGTAACTACACTTATCAGCCTAAAGGGGCGCCACAACACTTATTTAATAAGAACATAAAAAATGTTTGGCTTAAGGTAACACGCCATAATGTTCTATTCTATTATCGTGTGGGCATTGATCTTAAACTGTGTTTGTGACAGATGTCATCACTGCAAAGTCTTATAAAAAAAAAACTGCTAAATTATATAGAATACACATGGCATTTCTAAACATTTTTATTGTTCATATATTTAGAATTCGCTTTTAATTTATTCACAGAAAATTTTATTGTAACCACTTTCTCATGTTACTTATTCAAATTATTTCAATGTTGAGGGGTAGTCCGTTTTCGCCAGTAATTAAAATAATGTACCGCTATAATAAAATAAATGACCATGGTCATGAATTGCACACGTTAATTTATAACCATACATGACATTTAATATCCATGTAATGCCCCCCGGCTTTAGTTGTAGGTTGTGTATGATAAGCTGCAATGCTGCCAGCTAAAGCGAAACCATTGCGAGCATTTTCAGCGCGCGTCCTACTTGTAAACCTCTACGGTAGGGCGAATGTGCGCGTCCCCGCGACTCTCGCCATAGAAAACAAAGCTGAACGTCTTCCATAACAGCTAGGGCTGCAGACTTGAGGAATATCCAAATTTATTCTGGATACATCGTGCTGAATATGGATTTACAGTGGGTGTAGCATCGTTGGAGACCGAGCCTTCTCGGCTGGGGTGACGGCAGGACATTAGCAAAACCGACGAAAATAACATCGGTGTATTTTTTTTCTCGGGTGCTTTGTCTTGTCCACCTAACGATAGCAAACCATCATTCCCGTTTCAATTGCAAGATATTCAGCTAGTGATTACTAGCTGCCGCCGGGATGTTTCATCATGTTATCACCTAAAAGTAACTGCTAGGACGTCGGATTGTGAAGGAAAAGCAGAAAAGCCTCGCCGAGGTCCCAACGGGTTGTCACCGGGACCTGAATCTGTGTTAGCCACAGTCGCAGAACCAACTGTTTTCGGCGATATGGCGGAGCAGGGCTACTCATCTTGGTAAGTGCGTACAGGCATCTCGCTACCGACAAGTAGCAGCTACCCGACGCTAGCTCTTGCTAATGCTCTCCAGTCTGATTGATATGTCAATAAAACGTTAAAATGACTTTCCGACGATCCACATAAACGCTTGGCTTTTCACTCAGACGCTTTATTGTCGTTAAGAAATGTCTGTCATCCAGATATATATTTTTGTATTCGTAGCTATAATGTTGCTAACGGCTAACTCGGGATGACTGGTTAGCTATCAGCGGCTAATCAGCCGCACCAGCTGATGCGGTGCTAAACCTGCTTCGGTCCAAAACCAATGGGGTTATTTTAAGTGAATGCTAAAGAACTAGCTGCCTAGCTAACGGCTTCGTAAGCTTACAGGGTTAACCACTTTTCGAATTACTGTTTCGCTTGTGTTATCTGTTGTTGTTGTTTTCTGAAAATTGTAATTGAACACAACATGCACAATGTTGCATGACAGTGTCAAGCAGATTAGCAGATGTTAGCCGTGCCAACAAATTAGCGTTAGCAGATTAGTTGGCTAGCTGTCGTCGTCGACCCGCTTCACACAATAACAAAGGTTCTGCCGTAGAGCTAGCTAGCTAACTGGCATCGCAGTCATGTCCCAAATGGCAGTTTTACCGTGAGAATGGCGTTTTTTCACACGACAGGTCGTCACGTAAATTTACAGAATTGCGAGAGATATGTTGTAAAGTGATATCTAACGTTGTTTTGAATTTTAGTTTTCGATGCGGAACAAAATGAAACGAACAAGACCGGGATGTGACTGAGTGAAATGCGTTGTCCCCCTGAATGAAAATGACCTGACTTTGTTGAGGCCTAGCTAACGTTAAATAACGAAGGCTAAGTTTTGCTGGTTTGATTCAACAATAAGATTTAGATGGTTCAGAATTTTATTATTAATCGTGATCAGTCTCTTCTGTGTGTGTGTGAGTGTGTGAGAACAGTCCAGTCCGTCGACTCTCCAGAACCAGACCGGACCAAATGGTTGTGATACAGTGAAATTCTGTGTTTTTAAACTGCTTTGTCTAACTCCTATTTAATGTCAGCATTTTGTGAGTTTGTCAGAACAGACCCCTCTTCAACTTAATGACTTTTATTAGTTTGAGTTTCCAGTTTGTAGTCCTGGGTGTGTTTAAATACCATTACTTTTTGTTTTTGTTTGTTTGTTTTGGTTTTTATTATGCCAACAGGAGCTTTGTGTCATTACATTTTTCAGAAATATTCTGTCACAAAGCTGTACAGTTAGGTACAGAAATGTATTACAGGAAAAGAACCCCAGTTGATACAATTTGATCTAGGATTTCTGTTTTTATGAGTTATGAATGTGCATTTAACTATTTGTCATCTCATTCTTCTGACATATTGAAACAGAAGTGGGGCTTTTGTGTGTTTTATCTAGCTAAGTGGGGAGCTGTTATGGCATCCATTATAACTATCAATATGAATCGTGCAGGAAACAGCTGCAGTTTTATCAGGGAGTTCAGACTGACAGCCATTGTTCAGAAAATAAAGTGTGTTGTAATTTTAATGTTTAGTATTGAACGTTTTACACGGTTTGGTGTATGGTCTGCGGGGGTCACTGAACAACAGTTATCAGATGATTGCCTTGGACACTGACAAAATATTGTTTTAAATATGTAAATGTGAGGAGTGAAACTGAGTTAGTTTATTGTCAATACCAAGTTATGAAAGTGTTATTTGGCATGTGTGGTGATATTCAGTATAAAGATAAAAACTCAGTGGCTGCTCTTTAAATTTAAAAACTGTTTAATATTAGATTGACATTCTTAATTTTTCATTGCAAAAGTTTGCATGTAGTGTCTGTTTACAGTGGTTGAATGTGACAGACATTTTCTTATGTTTAGGACAAACACTTTTTTGTCTAAGACCCCATTTACACCGGTAGGAATATGCGGTATGTATCTAGACACGGTATTTTATTATTGACAACTAATCCACATGCTCTTTAGTTAATCTTCCTGAACTGTGAGTGAATCATAATATGCAAATTTGTTTGGCATGACTGGTGGATTATCATCATAACCTGCTTTGTCTTTGGTTAAAAGAAGTATTGTCATGCATGGGATTTATTCTTTTATAAAGCACCTTTTATGAATGAACAGCTACTGCTACTACTTGAATATCATTGAAATGTTTATTTCAATGGATAATAATGTAGTGCTACAACTGTTGTCTAGCCTGGATGAATTAAGTGTTAACTTTTGTCGATGAAGATTTTTAGTCATCCAGGTGTGACCTGGATGACTAAAGAAGTTGGACTTCCTTCTTGTTAGGTCAAAACGTTTCACTACTTATCCCAGTAGCTTCATCATTGTCAGTTGCCATGACTCAACTTCCAGATGTTCTGCTGATATTTGTCCTTTCTTTAAAAGTATAAATTTAAATATTGCTCAGGTCAATGCTGTTCTCACACAATTTTGCTGTTATAGTACATGTCAACAGGGCATCAGCACACAACACCGTTACCCAAATCATGTGCTGCACTTTAAATGCGTATGAGTAGCGAACTCAGTGTAACTCTTGGCACTAGTGGAAGCAATAATAGTAGGTCTACTTTGGTACGACAGTGGCTGAGTTGGGAGGGCAGTATAAATTTGTATGTGGTATAATGTGGTTAAAGTATGAATGTTTTAAGTGTAACTAAACTAAACAAGCTAACCATCTTATTTTGTGTATAACTCATAAGTTTAGTCTTACAGTAATACAAGCAATATAAATAAGATTTGGTAAGACTTAGATTTTGAAAGAGATTGTCAGTATTTATAATTCATTTAATCATTTAGTTTGAAGAGAGGGAAGATGACATCGATTTTTGCAGCAAACTAAATACCATTCTGGTTTTTATTATTGTTGTGTGCCGTAACAAACTTCTTTATATTAATTGATCAAAGGGGTAGAAGAAACAAAAAAGCCATTTGAAAGAGGTGGAAAAGGGAGTGATGTAGGGTTGAGAGGTTACACGAAGACGAACCAATCATCAACAAGGATCTGCAGTTAAAAAACAATTGAGGGGCACACATGGGTTCTCTACACTAGACGCAATTATGTAATTATGGAGGTTTGTGGGCATGCCCTTGTGCGAAGGATGTGATTGCGCTGTACAGCCTGCATTTACACCTCCAATGAGATCAGATCACTGTGAGGACTAGGCGGCCTCCGGATGTGTTAGTCTGGTCTTATTACATCCCTGTCACAGTGCATTCTGCATGCATTTACATCTAGCAATAATGTGTATTTCCTTACTCAGAAACACATCAAATGTAAATGCCAGATGGATTATTTAAAATATATATTATATTAATTTTTTTGAGTTGTTAACCAAAGCTTTGTCCAATGGGAATCACAATGTAAAACAGTAAGGGTCAATTAAAGCTGTTAATTAAAGCTTGGAAAAAAATATCTAGATGTATGTAATCAGTTTTAATGCCTTCTTCATCATTGTCAGTCATTGTCTACAAGCTGGATTAGGCAAGTACACATAACTAATGTCCCAGTAAGATTTTTAATATGTCCAAAAATCACCTTGGTTCATGACAAAGCTGCCTCACTTTGTTTAATGTAGCTCTGACACTCCTTTGCTTTGATAAAAATGAGCTCATACAGTTTACCCACATGGCTGTTGAATCTCCAGTATGAACACTGCAGTAAACCACATCAGTCGAAATGAAAGTCATGTTTTCCAATATGTGGATATTTCCCTTACTGTATATTCTGTTTTCCTTACTGTAGCTCTGTTTCTATGTTTTTACATGTAGTTTTTTTTTTTTTTTTTTTTTGACAGTGCATTTTAGGTACCACCTTTAGTGTCCTACATAGTTTTATTTTAGAGACACAGTAGTCAGAACCATCTTATCTTTGGTGTTCATGTTCTCTGAGACAATAAACAGAATTATTACTTATGGATCTCAGTCTTTATAGGTGTGACCAGCAGCTAGTATAGATCTATCTTTCCCTGAAGATTTTTAAGGACATCGCGCTGCAGGCCGTCCTTGTGGCTCAAGATGAGACATGGACCATGTAATTAAAACATCACAAACAAACCCATCCCAGGACCTCACATGCTTTCTGTGTCAGTCTTTTCTGTCCAATTCTGTGTTGATCCCATAACACCCATGCAGTGACAATAATTCCACAGAGTAACAAAGATGCAGGGCAGATCCATAATTGGGTTAGAAAGTGGAGACAGATCAATCTTAACTCCCTATAGGAGGTCCAGTGGCTACTGTATGTTGGTTAAAATGATGCTGGTATAATGCAAGTAAAATTAATTTATATGCTAGGGGATCACAGTTGTTTGAGTAATATGTCTTCTTGTGTGCAAACAGACTTGACTATGTTTTTGTTTTTAGGCACTTGATCTTAAAAGGCATTGTTTCACAGGGGCAGCATTTGCAGAAGTCTTCATTATAGCCTGGTGACGTGGCCTTTAGTGGTCAAGTCATGCATGCAACTGGTTTGATGGAGGACGGTATTGGAATTGTGTTATTGAAAACCTAGTCTGTCAGTGAACAAGGATGTCTTATGGCACTTTGGGCTGCCATCCAGCCCTCAACAGTCCGGGATTGTATTTTGTTTTAAAATGTTCCATTCATCTATCTCACCCATGTTCTACAGGCTTCTGTGCACAGAATTCAGACAAACCAGTTCGATGCTAGAATATGAATTAGGTCTGTGGTAGATTAAACTAGCTATCTGTGTACTTGCTATGTTGACAGTGAGGCAGTGACATCATTAGTGTAGAACAAGGTCACTTCATACTGTTTGTAAGACATTTAACCATTCAGGCTAAAACTTATGAAGGAGAAACACCTGAATGTGGATGTGGATTGGCCGTATTGTTAGATGTCAGTATCTTGGTTCAAGGATACTGAGCCACCTTGTAATGTGATGCATTTGTAAAGATGATCCCCGTTTAGTATATTTTTCAGTCTAAGGAGAGGCTTGTGTTGGACTAACGAGACCATAGCAGAGATGTGTGATGCAGCATTATCCTGGTGTCCTGTTTTCACAATGAATTACATGTTACCCCTCCCCTCCAAGACTCCCTGTAGTCTGTCCTGTACTTCTGACTGAATGAAAGACTCAAGACATTCTTGCTTTTTCTTCAGTATCACAAAGAGACCTGTGTCACCAGAATGAAAAATGACTTAAAGGGCTGGATGTTTTTGAGCATCCTTTCAGTACTTGGAAGAAAACTAGTGATAATGGTGATACAGCCCAGTGATGTTCAGTTGTTCTGTTCTGTTTCAAGTATATAGTAATAGTCACTGAAACACAGCTAAAAGGACAGATTTTAGTTGCAGGCCCTGGTATTTGTGCACCAGAAAATAGCAACTTGTTTGCAGATATTATAAAAATGTATACTTTGTTTGACTTTATGAGCTCTGATTAGGGTTTTATATCTTCTTTTTTTTGTCAGTTGTTTTTTTTTTCTTGGGTAAATATTTTGTGGATTTATGTTTATGCCAGTGATGAACCAGATGTCAGTGTAATTTACAATAAACAAATATTTCAGTTTATTTTGATTGCATATTATCACTTTGCTGCAGGCTTCACAAAGTTTAATGTCTAATACACTTTTTTGCAGAGGCAATATATTTATGTTTTATATATATTATTTTTGCTTATGAAAAGATCATCAAAGGTCACTACATGAGTCTTAAATAACAAAGGAAATGCAAACTGGGAGATGTAGTACTCTAATAGCAAAGCAGGCACCATGTCAGACACAGTGTTTTTACCACTGTCCAGCATCTTGACTTGACTGAATAGAGCTGTTAAGCTGCACAGATTAATCTGATGATATCAATAGGATTTCACATGCATGCCTTTTGAAGATGGAGAAGATATTGAGAAGATATTTGGAGAACTCAAATACAGACCAAGAACAGCTTTGGTGACAATATCATTGGTCTTGTGTGTTTTGGTTTTTTACCTTGCATTCATCACCCAAGAGGTAGACAGTTCAGGATCTGTGAGATTGGTCCGATCTGCACCTTTCATAGGGTCAGATCTGCACCTTTCAACTGAAGGCAGTACTTCACAAAGTCAGCCTTGTCTTTTCCTCAAAGAAAAGCATGTGTTACAAGTCTGCACATAAAGTCTGGGCTGTGTCAAGGCCCCAGATCATTGACATGGGAACAATTTGGTACACATTATTGGATAGCAGCTAGAAGCCTTCTTACACATTTGTCTGAAACAAATGTGACATTGCTTAATTCTGTGATTTGTAAGATGTGTAATTTATTTCAGAGAGGACAGACAATAATACAATGTTAAGCCATAGGAATGCTTCATCAAGACAAGGCACGTCATCTATCCTGGATTACTGTGTGAAAACTGAAGCATATAGATACTCTTAACAGCAGCCTTGAGAGGAGGAAATGTATTCTGTTGTCCTTCGTCAGCTCGTCTGTTACTTTGTTTAATCTGTCTCATAGGACACAATGACATGTGCAGATAGTGTGGGTAGTATGTAGGTCAAGAGGTATTTAGATTTTCACAGGAAAAATTTGGAAAACTTGCATGTCAGTGAGGTTTACTGATTATTGCAGTAAGCTCAGACTGGCAGTTGTAATGTGATATAGTAGTAAGACATTTCTATTTACAGGAAAGTCTTGCATAAACTCTTGCATGTTTGTGCATTATAATAATTGGTTGTTATGTTTCCGTATTCTTTGTAACAGAAATAAGATAAGAAATACTATCTCAGCAGGGTGCACCATGAGTTTTTAAGAGCTTTTTACAACTAAAGTTATTTTAAGCTTGTTCAAGTCATAAGCACCCAGTTACATCAGTATTCCTAATGGAGGAAAAAATCGAAACAATACCACCTTTGTGAGCTGAGACAGTTTCTAGTGTGCCTTGAATGGTATAGATTTCATTTCCCCTATTGATTTTCATAATCAATCATTTGTTTTCTCCCCAGGTCTTTTCTTAAAATGTAACACAATTTGCAATTCAAATGTGCACTTCTTATTTTTACTTTCGAAATTGTTTTACTCTCCTTCCTTCACTGCTGTGTTGTGTGTCATTATGAGGCCCAGTGATCTCATAGGAACAGATTATGTATATGTATGTGGCCATTAGGGGTGGGGGAAAAATGGATACAGCATAGTATCGTGATATTTTTGTGTGGTGATTAGGGCTGCAACGATTACACGAATTATTCGAATAATTCGATTTAAAAAAATGATCGAGGCATTTTTCTAGAATCGAGGCTTTGTTTACGTCATATAACTTGCGTTAAACAGCATGTTCCGTTTGTGTTTCACACGGACTGTTATAATTGAAGATTACTCATGCTTTTGTGAAAGCATCCGCACGTTAACGAAGCGGAGCCTCTGCAAGGAAACGTAACACCAAAACACACACACACACCGGCCGCGGCGCATCATATTTAAACTGTACAGCTGATATTAAGCAAACGGAACTATCTATTTCTAGGACTTTAGCGCATGTTCCTTGTTATGTTGTTCTTGTGATTCCAGCTGTATGCAGAATAGTTTGTGCGTTTGGAGACATCGCGTAAAAGGATCCATATGAACATTTACCACAGTGAGAAGTTCTGTGCGCATTTCTGCCGTTATAGGCGCTAACTTTATTAAATATTCATGATTAATTGTCCCTGACACAGATTCACTATCAGTGTGACAGTATGGTATTGTGAAGTTTTCCACATGTTGTGCTCAGGTGCTGTATCAGGAAAGTCTGCATACTTAAACCACTGCAAAAACTGTCAAAATAATTGTAATTGCACACTAGTCCATGTATTTGCATTCAGTTAATTCAGATGGAATAAACTGTAATACAGACAACAATCAGCAATAAAGAATTATTGAAGTGAAAGACTGAGGACTTTTTCATTAGATTAAATGTATTTTGACAAAGTTTACCTTTATGGACATAATTTTCAGTTGAAAAAAACATGATAAACACAATATATCGTATCGCAATATTTAGCATATTGCAGAACATTTAAAATCGCAATAATATCGTATTGTGAGTTAAGTATTGCGATAATATCGTATCGTCGGGTCTCTTCCCACCTCTACTGGCCATTGTATGAAATTGATCTGCTGCTGTTAGTTACATACATACTGTAATTTACCATCTTAATTCATGGTATGTAATTTAGCTCATCCTCAGTATCAGAGTATTTTTTGCTATCTACCTCAGAGGGAGAACTGACTTCTGTGCATGGAGCAGCTCCAATAGTTGTTATAAAATTGCCAGAACTTGTGATTGTCAAAACAGAATCTGAAATTACTAATGGAAATTATAGTTGCAGACTTGCCTCCATTTTTGTTATTTACCACAGCATGATGGTATGAAATTATGATGATATCTGTGCAACTATGATATATTCGGATTTCACACTGACAGTTTGTCTGTATGACTGTGTGCTCCTCTGCTCATTTGATTGTAGAGTAAAAAATTATTCAAAAGCTAGGTATACTTGCAGGTTATTTTTGAAGCACTGATTTCTCATTCTATTATTCAAGTGAAAGTAGCCCAGTTAAGTCTTTTTTTTAATATTTAGGTGCATTGTTAGAAATCATGATTGGTCAGGTAATCATACATTATTGTTACAACATATTTTTTTATGTTGTGACATATAAATGGTGTGTCCTTGTTTTGTAAGGGGGAAAGGTCAGAGATGGTAACTTAACATTACATACTGAAATTTTTGTATATTTGATCGTTTTCTATGTTAGGTGGGCTTTAAACTCTGTGTGTTTGTTGTTTTTTCACTTCAGCAATGAATCAGCAGTGTGGTCAAAAATTAAATGGTTAAAGTCAGTCCTCCTCCTGTGATATAACTTGTAGTAGGTAAAAGGTTCAAATTTGAACCAGCAAAATCAGCATTTTAACAAGGGCCTGAAGCCTTTTTTAGAATGTAATTTGTATTTTAGAGCTGATTTAGTTTATGGTTGAACATGTGATGTTTAAGGTAGTGACACGTTGTCTTTAGTAGAAAAATAAACCATACAAGTTGTTACTAATGTCAGTAAGATGACAGGTTTTATGGAAACATTTTTTTTCTTTTTAGTGTCAAAACACTGCCTTTTTCTTCAGCATTAATCAAAAGGTTATTTTTTTATTATGTAAGATGTTTTGGTCACATTTGTATTTTTCTTTCTCTCTCCTTTTTAGGGCGTACTCCCTAGTTGACTCCAGCCAGGTGTCCACCTTCCTCATCTCCATCCTTCTCATCGTCTATGGCAGCTTCAGGTGAGTGACAGTAAATAAATAATAAAATCGTTTGTCAAGAGGATAGTGGACTTGCAGAGTACCGTCATTGTTTGGCACATAAGCAAAACATATAAACCTTTCTCCGCAGGGTGGCTGGACTCTCCCTGAGAGATAGGGTGAGAAGTTCGGTCATCCGGGTGAGACTCAGAGTAGAGTCGCTGCTCCTCGGCATGTAGAGGAGTCAGTTGAGGTGGTTCGGGCATCTGGTCAATATGCCACCCGGATGCTATATCAAAAAGATCCACAGTCCTGCATATAATAGTTTTTTTAGATTGACTTAGTTGCATTAGGACCTTGACCAAAGCATATTAGTTTTAGATGAGTGTTATCAGGAAAATGGCTTCAAAGAGTATGATTCCAAGCCGGAGTTCAGAGGCAGGTGTGTTTTTCTCACTTATTTGTTACTGGATGCTCCTGCTTTTTTATTGATATTTCTCAGGTGAAGGAAGGAAGTTAGAGATTTCCTCTACATGCAAGGTAAAAGACATATCCTGATTGAAAATAACTCCAAGGATCCTTATAGTATTACTTGAGGCCAAGCTTTACCATCCAGAGTATATATATGATTAGGTAGCATATCTCTGAAGTTTTTAAGGCATAAATACAATAACTTCAGTTTTCTCTAAATTTACGTATAAGTAGAAAACTACAGGACATCCAGGCCTTTGTCCTTTAAGCATGCTTGATGTTTGACTAATTGATTGGATTAATATAAAGAGGAGCCCGTTGTTTGAAGCTAAGTGAAGATCCTTGGTGACTCGTGTTAATGCTGTTTCTGTACTATGATGTACCCTAAATCCTGACTGGAAATGTTCATACAAATTGTTCTTGCACAGGTCACATAATTGCTTTGCAACTGCTTTTCCAAGGATTTTAGAGATAAAGGGCAGATTGTATATCTGTCTATAATTGGCTAAAAAGCCTGAGTCAAAAGTGGATTTTTTTGAGTAGAGTAAAGCATGTTGTACATAGCCTGTTGGTACAGACAGAATGATCTGATCTTATATGGACATGCTGATTGAAGGTACAACAACTTATCATTTGAGCATTCTACTGCAGCAGCAGTTGTTGTTTTGCTTTCACCATGCCAGTGGGCCATGGACTTTTGTCTTGTCTCTCAAAAAGCTTATTGCTCCACTTTCATTCAAGCTACTTGTGCCACCATGAAAGGCCAGTTTCAAATGGCATATTTGGCACTAGCTTTGGTCTTGTCATCGTTCATTTTAATGTGTTCTCACACAGCCTAAGTCTTCAGCATTTTGGTTTCCCTTTAAAGGTCTCAGTGTGACATTCACTGCGGTGAGTGAGAGTGTCAGGCACCCAAGTTGAGATGTATTTCCATACTTTGGTGCAATAACATAATAAATTATTATTGATATCTTAAATCTAGTTTCATAAAAAAAATCCACATATTGAAATTGAAAACCAAATACTTGTCCAATGAACAAATATCCACATACCCAATTATTTGGGTCCAGATCTACTGAAAATACTGAATTTTAATGTCATATGTCAGAAGAAGATAAAGAGTTTACAACAGTGAGTGGGTTTATTTATATTTTGAGTAATATGATTCAAATCTAATAGCGAATTAAATGCAGTATTGAGGTGGTTATTGTCAAAATCTACATAAACGTTAAAGTCACCCACTTCTTGACATGCAGTGCTGTGAAAAAGAATCCTCCCCTTCTTGTTTTTGTTTTTATTTTTATTTGTCACACTTAAATGATACAAATTTTAATATCACACAAAGATAACTCGAGTAAATACAAAATACAGTTTTTAAATAATGTTTTCATTTATTAGGTGAAAAAACTGTACAAACCAGCCTGGCCCAATGTGAAAAAGTAATTGCCCTGTGATCCTCCAATGTGGCCGAATTAAAACAATTCTGCAAAGAAGAGTGGGCCAACATTTCTCCACACTGATGTCTCTCTTCAAAATTATTTTGCATTTATATAATTTAGATGGTCATGGAGTAGAGAGAGATGACAGAAGACATGTTTACGGATAGGAGAACTGCATCATCTAAAATGAGACGGATGCCGTCTCTCTAATCCCAGGTTTTCCCCAAAAAGTTTTCAAATTATCTATCAACATATAGATACCCAGCGGTTGAATGACGACATGCAGCTGTTGTCATCACAAGTTTTGAGACTTTCTGCAGCTGTATTTGAGCAGTTTCTCATTTACTATACAAGTGTATAAAAGTATGCTAAAAAGTACATCCATCAAGTATTCAACATGGTTTTACATTGTTTTAGATTGACGGATACTTTTTTCCTCATTGTACCCTCTTTAGCGATTTAATGGAACCTCTGCTACATTTGGATATAAATGTGACTAAAGTGATGCTTAGGGATTCTGCTCTTCCTAAATAAGTTGTTTCGAGTCAAAAGCCTTTTCACAGCTGATATTTAGTAGAGAAGCAAAAGTGTTCAGTAGTCGTGACAATGAGCTGACGTGTACAATTTCAGTTAAATAGGATTCAGTCATCATTGATTTTATTTGCACATGTTGTTCTTTTCCTGCTGTGATGTCAAAATAACTTATATGTGAAAGCAATGATTTAAAAACATGGAAGTAATATTTTTATGAGCATATTTGATTGTTAAAAGATTGTTATAATTGTGTCCAGAACTGTGTCAGATGTGAGCAGGAACAAAACAAGAAAGAGGACATTTTTTGTGGGTTTATGTGAAAGAGACAGTTTCAGGTTTTTCAGTTGTGGAGCCATGGTTCACTTTAAGTTCATAGACCTCCAGGGTTTTTCCTAGGTTTTCAGAGGGCTGAGGTGTTCTCTGGGCTTTGGCAAATGGGGACAGTGTGAAGGAAATTTTAAGTTAGCTTGCTTTTTTCCAATACAGTCTATTCATTTTAAATGATGAAATGTCTAAGATTTAATAGAAAAAAAAAATATATAGCCCAAAAATATGCATTACCTTAAGTTGGGCACAAATAGAAATCTGTATAGTGAAAATGCAACTAATAAAGGTTGATGTATTATTATGGCATAACCACCAGGCAGTAGATAGTAGTGAAAGCATCAAGTGGTTAAAGTCATCTCCATTTTTGCCAGCGGTAACCACTTATTAGGTTTAGGGGGCAATTACTTTTTCTACATAGGGACAGGCAGGTTTGGGCAGTTCCCGTAATAAATGAAATCACTATTTAAAAACTGCTTTTTATATTTACTCGGGTTATCGTTGTGTTATATCAAAATTTGTTTCATATCAATGATCACAGATCAGTGTGACAAATATGCAAAAAAACAGAAGTTGGCAAATGCCTTTTCACAGCACTGTAGACATCATATTAAGGCTTTATGTGGTAGAAAAAACCCTGACCTCCTAGTTTCTGCAAAGTTTAGACATCGATCCATTACTTCACCACTCTAGGCTATTTAATTTCTATAGGTTCTTTTTTCACTTAAATTCAATTCTACACTGAGTCATCAGCATAAAGGAAAGAGAACTTCTCTACCCCAAAAAACTGAGTCATCTTCCATTCATGGAGAGATGCATATGCATGAACTTTTCAGGAAGCATAGACTAATTCACTCTCTGTAAAAGTAAAAATCTCTGTTTTTTAAAGCTACAGCCTTGTGCCACATAACACCAGCTCATATGTTCTGGAAATTTGAATTACTGATATCATCATCCAACACACTGTCCTGCTCTCTTCCTTTTCCCTTCTGTCATCTACTCCTCTCTGCAGATCATTAAATATGGATTGTGAAAACCAGGAGAAGGATAAAGATGGTAACCCCTCGACAACGGGGTCTTTCAATAACAACAACACAAACAACAGTAAGTGTTACGCACAGTGCATAGCAAGGCCTGAAATGTATGCTTGTATTGGATTTTCAATGAATCACTCATTGGTTTGTTGTTGTGCTTGCAGCAACATTTTTAAAGCGGTAATGGTTGTAAATAACTTTGAATTGTTTTCCAGGTATTCAGACAATAGACTCCACACAGGCCCTGTTCCTGCCAATAGGAGCGTCTGTCTCTCTGCTAGTCATGTTCTTCTTCTTTGACTCGGTACAAGTGGTCTTCACTATCTGCACTGCAGGTGATTACTGCTCCTGAGCATTATGCAGAACACAGTAGCTGTCGATCTTAATATATAATGTGGTTCAGTTATAATAGTTTTCAATTGTTACACACTGGGGATGGCTTCTTTTATCTGTTCATTATTGAAACTGTAAAGATGGCTGCCCCATTAAGATGACAGAAAAAACTTGAACAAGCAGTTCAGGTGTATTAGGCCTTTGGTCTCACTGTCGTTCTCTCACTCTTTTCATCAGTTCTTGCAACAATTGCATTTGCATTCCTCTTGTTGCCAATGTGCCAGTATCTGACCAGACCCTGTGCCCCACAGAACAAGTAAGGATATCCTGTTGATTCTTTGTATTTCTACATCATGTTTATTATTGATCAGACTTCTCCATGCTGGTTTGTATATTTTCAACAAATATTTATAAAGATCTCTAATTCAACATACTGTACATTATTCATTTCTCAACTGCACAATAGCAAAAATCTCAGTAAAATAAGGTTAAACTGTATCATAACTTATATATAACTAATCATAAAACTAATTTGCAAGGCTTAAGAACTGCTTAAGATGGGAAATATATTTTGTGATTTTGATTAACTATCCCTTCAACATAATTTATCATACATGCAAATCCTTTTTAGTAACATCTGGCATCTGGTCTCAGAAAGCTGTTTTAGTTTAGTACAGTAATAGTAAAACCTGAGGAATCACCTACGCAATAACCAATATGAATACCTCCTCCCTTTGTCTGCTTTACGGAGTTAGTAATAAAGCAGCCTTCAAAAACAAAATGTTTTCCTCAGTCTTTAACTTGTTATTTTGTGTATCTTAACATGATCTTGTATGAAGACTGCAACAGTTATATGTAGCTTTTGCTTATATTTTAGCTTAGCTAGCATTAGCTAACTAACAACTATCCATGAGCTACTCAAACACATACTGTAAATTAATTCTATTTTTCAATTACAAGCAAGAGAATCATTGTCAGACTATCCATCACTCAACTTCATTGCCCATGTAAATCAATGCATTTTCACTCTAGTTGTTCTTAGCACAGCCTTACTTAATGGTAAAGTATTAGCCTGTATTTGTTTTCTGTTGTTAGCGTGTCTCTTATTTGTGTTTTTGCAGGATTTCGTTTGGCTGCTGTGGGCGTTTCACTCTAGCAGAGCTCCTGTCCTTCTCCCTCTCTGTTATGTTGGTGCTCATCTGGGTGTTGACTGGACATTGGCTTCTCATGGACGGTGCATCACTCTGTCATGTGTCACTGTGTTTGCAGCCAGTTTTGCATTAACCAGAATTTGCCATACTTCAGGAAGTTGTTTTGCAAGAAATAGTTGTGTAGCAGATTAGACACATTCATCTGAAATGAATAACAGGGTCATACAGTATAAACAACATTAGTGGATGTTTGAATTATACAGCAATAAACAATAATGATCAGCATGGAAGGATCTCTTAATTACTTAATTATTAAGTAGTCAGCAATTAGAAACTAATGCTATAATGATGTCATATGGAAATTAAATGAAACCATCGCGGTTATCAGTAAAGTCAAGACTCTGGGCTTTTCGTCTTGAGGAAGAAGGAACTTGTTGTGACTTAAACAATATTAACCTTTTAGTAACACTATTTCAGTGCTACAGTGTTTTGTATGCTAACACGAGAATATACCCAGTGTGTTAGTCAGCTGCTATATAAAACACAACTAGCATTTAACTTGATCAGAGTTGGTGTTTCAGTGAAATACATATGAGGTGGAGAAATGTGTGCGTGTGTGTCTGTATCGCTGAGACATCAACAAAAATAAAAGAACCCGCAACTGGGGCAGCATGATAGCTCAGTGGGTAGAGCAGTCATCTTCAAACCCGAGGGTGAGCGGTTCAATTCCCAGTCCCACTAGGCTGCATGTTGAGGTGTCCTTGGACAAGACACCGATACCCCGCAGTAGCACTGACACAGGTCCAGCAGCTGTCCAAACAACTATTTCCCCAAGGGAATCAATAAAGTATCAGTTATTATTATTAGTTTTATTGGCTTGTGTTGATTTTGCCCTAAAAATTTAATTTTAATTGGAGTATAATTTCAAGATGCACCCATTATTATGAACCTATACTGTTTTATATTGTTTTATTGACATAAAACGCTTGTTTCTGGTCTCAGAAAGCTGTTTTAGTTTAGTACAGTAATAGTAAAACCTGAGGAATCACCTACGCAATAACCAATATGAATACCTCCTCCCTTTGTCTGCTTTACGGAGTTAGTAATAAAGCAGCCTTCAAAAACAAAATGTTTTCCTCAGTCTTTAACTTGTTATTTTGTGTATCTTAACATGATCTTGTATGAAGACTGCAACAGTTATATGTAGCTTTTGCTTATATTTTAGCTTAGCTAGCATTAGCTAACTAACAACTATCCATGAGCTACTCAAACACATACTGTAAATTAATTCTATTTTTCAATTACAAGCAAGAGAATCATTGTCAGACTATCCATCACTCAACTTCATTGCCCATGTAAATCAATGCATTTTCACTCTAGTTGTTCTTAGCACAGCCTTACTTAATGGTAAAGTATTAGCCTGTATTTGTTTTCTGTTGTTAGCGTGTCTCTTATTTGTGTTTTTGCAGGATTTCGTTTGGCTGCTGTGGGCGTTTCACTCTAGCAGAGCTCCTGTCCTTCTCCCTCTCTGTTATGTTGGTGCTCATCTGGGTGTTGACTGGACATTGGCTTCTCATGGACGGTGCATCACTCTGTCATGTGTCACTGTGTTTGCAGCCAGTTTTGCATTAACCAGAATTTGCCATACTTCAGGAAGTTGTTTTGCAAGAAATAGTTGTGTAGCAGATTAGACACATTCATCTGAAATGAATAACAGGGTCATACAGTATAAACAACATTAGTGGATGTTTGAATTATACAGCAATAAACAATAATGATCAGCATGGAAGGATCTCTTAATTACTTAATTATTAAGTAGTCAGCAATTAGAAACTAATGCTATAATGATGTCATATGGAAATTAAATGAAACCATCGCGGTTATCAGTAAAGTCAAGACTCTGGGCTTTTCGTCTTGAGGAAGAAGGAACTTGTTGTGACTTAAACAATATTAACCTTTTAGTAACACTATTTCAGTGCTACAGTGTTTTGTATGCTAACACGAGAATATACCCAGTGTGTTAGTCAGCTGCTATATAAAACACAACTAGCATTTAACTTGATCAGAGTTGGTGTTTCAGTGAAATACATATGAGGTGGAGAAATGTGTGCGTGTGTGTCTGTATCGCTGAGACATCAACAAAAATAAAAGAACCCGCAACTGGGGCAGCATGATAGCTCAGTGGGTAGAGCAGTCATCTTCAAACCCGAGGGTGAGCGGTTCAATTCCCAGTCCCACTAGGCTGCATGTTGAGGTGTCCTTGGACAAGACACCGATACCCCGCAGTAGCACTGACACAGGTCCAGCAGCTGTCCAAACAACTATTTCCCCAAGGGAATCAATAAAGTATCAGTTATTATTATTAGTTTTATTGGCTTGTGTTGATTTTGCCCTAAAAATTTAATTTTAATTGGAGTATAATTTCAAGATGCACCCATTATTATGAACCTATACTGTTTTATATTGTTTTATTGACATAAAACGCTTGTTTAATGTCAGCACTTTGTGTCTTATAGCATATGCTCATACCGAAGACACCCACATGTGAAATTGACTCATAATAATCTAATTAATTAGGCTCATTGTATGCATCATAATAAATTAAGTACCATCAGTGTTCCAGTAAAATAATTTCCTGTGTTGATATTTCACCTCATTTCCTGCTAACACAAATGTGGAATTGTTTTTAACTAGCTTATGTTTTTCCTCTCCTTAGCTTTGGCCATGGGCTTGTGTGTCGCTATGATAGCCTTCGTACGGCTTCCCAGTCTGAAGGTGTCTTGCTTGCTACTGTCGGGACTGCTCATATATGATGTGTTCTGGGTAAGAAATACTCCAGTGTTTCTCCTAGTATGACAGCTAGACACACAGAGTAGTATGATTCAGCTTATGAAAGCTTTGAAATGTGTTTTTAAGAAGCTGCATAGTTGATTTTCATTGATTGCAAGAATTGATGTGGTGGCTGAACAAATAAACTACCTACAAGAACTTTCATAAACAGAACATTCAAGAGAATGAACAGAGTAATCTCTTCCCGTCTTAGAGGAATGAGATCATGTAATAAAGGACAACAGCCTGATTCAAAACAAGGATAAGCGTTTATTTCATTACGAAATTAAAAACACTTTGGTTTAGCAGTCTTTTGTTTGCAGTGGTTGATTTTACATGTGGTTTATATTATTTTTATCATTATCTACGTCTGTATTACTTCTCTGGATTGTGCAAAACACAAAAGTTGCTGCTTAACATCAAAATCGAGAAGGTGTATCTCAAAAGCCGTTATTTTAATTTGAAGGTGTGTGTGTCAATTAATTAGTGAGGTCTGAAGTCATGTTTTGTTTTAATTAACTGTAGTGTGTAATTTCCAGAATTTCATGAAACAATTATTATTAAAATAGTAATGAGTTTAGCTTCTGATCTGAGGATAATGGCATTCAAAGGGTCAAAGCATGTAGCTGTTTCAGATATGTTTTCTATTTCATTCACTTAATAATACGCTTGTTTGCATAGTATATAGTCAGATCTTTGTCAGGTTTCTCTTAACAAAGAAATATATACATTGTAAAACCACACTGTTGCACACAGAAACAGGTAATGTTTTACCAGTGACTACATTTTCTGTAATTACTCTTACTTATCTTTCTCCATTTGCGCTCAAAGCAGCTAGCCACTAAAACACTGCCTTCACTGTTATTTCCCCACTGACACACTCCATTAATGTTCACAATGTTGTAACTGGTGAACGAATTTTTGCTTTTTATGATTTGTTGTGAGCACTTGCTCTAAGGACAAGAGTCATTTTCTTAAAAATAAATCCAGGAAACAGAAGACTACACCAGCAGAATATTTTGACATTTTTAATCTAGTGCTGGAACTATCAGCAGGAAATTGAATTGAGTTTTATGACAGTTGGTTAATAAAAAAAAATTAAACTGAATAAAACTTCAATTTGCACTCATTTTTATTTCTTTCCAGGTGTTCTTCTCAGCTTACATCTTCAATAGTAATGTTATGGTCAAAGTTGCCACCCAGCCTGCTGAAAATCCCATAGATGTTCTGTCCAGGAAGCTCCACCTGGGGCCAGGAATGGGTCGCGATGTCCCCCGCCTCTCACTACCTGGCAAACTGGTCTTTCCCAGGTAAGAACAGTGTGTGATATTTTTTTTTTTTCTTGATTCACAGTCTTTTTCTCATCTGCTATTGATCAACCTTAGTCACGTGTTTGTGCTCTGAAAAATGAGCTATATTTATTTACTTAATCTTTACTTAGATTATTGTTTGTTTCATGGTGAAAATGCCAAACATTCCCTAAACCCAAATTCTCAATTGCAAGGTTTTGGTGCTTTTTTTCTTTCTGGAGTTTAGAAAACTATGACATTGTCTGCTTTTTTCTGTCTGTTATTTTAATGTTTTAGACCAAGTAACAGTAGAGAAAAACAATATTTTCAGCCCTAAATGTTAACATGTCTATTTACACGCTAACATAAGTATGTAGTAGCAACTGAGCAGGACAATGTAGTCAGTGTTTTCATCAGAACATTTTATCAGTCATTTTCTTCTTCTTTTCTTGCATTGTGCAGCCAGTGTTGTTGCATTCTAGCATTTTAAACCTGTCTCTGCTTTTATACAGTTCCACAGGAAGTCACTTCTCAATGCTTGGAATAGGAGACATTGTGATGCCGGGGCTGCTATTGTGCTTTGTCCTGCGTTATGATAACTATAAGAAGCAAGCAAACGGGGAAGTCCCAGGACCTGGTAACATGTCCGGACGCATGCAGCGCGTCTCTTATTTCCACTGTACTCTCATCGGATACTTTGTGGGTAAGCAAGCAATCGATGGACAGATGGATGATGAAGATCAAGGGTCTTTTTGAGTTTTGAGTGTTAGCTACATTTGGAGGTGATAGTTGTAGTTGTTTGTGTGCCTTTCATTTTGATGTTTTAAAAAATGTGTGGTTTTTCTAAATAGTTTTTTGTTTTACAGTGAACATGTTGTTGATGTATGACTCTGTTCTCAGGTCTGCTGACTGCCACTGTGGCCTCCAGGATCCATCGTGCTGCTCAGCCTGCACTGCTCTACCTGGTGCCCTTCACCCTGCTGCCTCTGCTCACTATGGCCTACCTGAAGGTACACTGAGGGGGTGGGACAGCAAAAGTTATTTAGTTTAAAGATATAGCTCAACTATGGCAGTTTTCTTGAATTATATCATTGTAAAGTAAAACTGAAGCACCAGCAAAGGGCACTTTTATATTTGTTTGCCAAAAAGTGTCAAGATAGCAGGTGGACTGACAGGGTTTTCAGGGTACAGTTCTTTTCTATTTTGTTTTCATTTTAACAGTGCAGCTGATCTTATTGGTGGTTGAAATGTAATTCACTCACACATGTTGTTCAAGTGCAGACAGTTCTTTTATTTTCTTGTAGAAATGTTTCATGTAATAAACAGGTCTTAATTGTAACCGTTACCAGCGTGCCTCTGCTACAAACATACTACTGACTGCACAAAAACCTAGCTCATAGTTGTGCCTTTTTTTACTTCCCTCTTCTGACAACTGTTTTCACATTTTATTTTTAGACGAGGCTATTTAATCAATCATCAGTGACCTATAAAAACTGCCTAAAAAATACTTAAAGACAGCTAAGAGCAAGTATAAAATATCTTAGTAGAGCAGATGTGTCTTAGTCTTAGTAGATGTTATACCAGATTCATCATTTGTCTTTGTGCTCCACAGGGGGATTTGCGGCGCATGTGGTCTGAGCCCTTCCATGCCAAGACCAGCAGCTCCCGCTTCCTGGAGGTATGATGCACCCTGGGATAAACAACCAGCGTTGGGAGGACTACCGATCCTTTCCCTCAATTAGAGGGAAGGAGAGAGGGCACACTCACAGTGAGGCCATGTTGTCATCACTCGTTCATGCTTTCCGCCAATCTTCTGTGAAAACCCTCAGAAGGACACCAGTGTGTGGATCACAACGCCCCAACACAACTCATCTTTGGTCCCCATATCCTCCCCAGTTTCATCTCTACGTCCTCTTTCTTTTCCTTTATTATTGCACATCCTGGTTGTACTGCTTTTGTTCTACCGCCTCCCTCTCCTCTTTTCCTTTTTCTTTCCCTTGGTCTCATTTGCTACATCACCCACCCCACCCCACCCATGGCCCACTCCATTCATCAGGCCTCTTCTCTACGTTTTCCATGTTCCTCTGTGTTTTTAATTTCCTCTGCATCTCTGTTTGTCAATGACTCAGATGAACACAAGCCACCCTTTTTGTGGACTTACAGTTGTGAGACATGGCTGGGGTTTATATATATTTTTTTAGCGTTGTTGTGGTCATCATCATTATTAATAATATTATTATTATGGAACGATGTATACAAACGGAGAAGAGATGGAGTGCTGCGGTTGCACACGACAATGCTCTGGATTAGCGACAGAGTAAAAGAGAAGAGTCTTCCCCTTCCATCTGTCTCCCTCTTCTCCCCCACAGGCTTTCTTCATCTGTCCCATCATCTCTCCACAATGGCTTCTCCCCAGTGCTCCTTCCCTCCTCCAACACTCCCTGCAAGCCCATCCTTCCTCTCTGTTCATCTGCTGTCCCCACCCTCACAATTAACTATGTATTTTATTTAGAAAAGTTTTATTCTTGGCATATACAGAAATGATGCATTATAAATTGTTAAGCTGCTCCCAGTGTTTGAGGGGGCACCTCTATTTGTATATATGTGTACACATGTATTTGCGGTATCTTGAGTTTGTATTTGTGTTGGGGAGCATGTTGATTAGGGTGGGAAACTGACGCCAGCCAACAGCTGAGCTGTGGTAAAACTTTTGCTGCAGCTGTGTAAAGTCAACCACTTAGCAACCATCATTCTGAGGCTGTTTTCTAAAGTTTGTTGGCTTGTGTGATAGAAACATAGCTAATAGATTTTTGAAGAAAAAAAAAAGAAAAAAACAAGAACAAGATATACATCATCGTCGGTGGCTGGTGATGACGAGTTAGTTTCCTGCTCTGGTGTTAAAGTATGTTTGTGCGTGTGTGAGAGAAAACAGGTGAGTGAACAGTTGTTTTACTAGGTTCTTATTTGAAATCATGAACTTGTTCATAACAATAGTCAGGTTTCCATTGAGCTGAGTGTGTTGGATCAAACTGTCACAAACACATGACCGGTCTAATGGAAGCGGTTTAATCTTGTAAAAATTTGTTTTCAACACAATTAGTTTTCTTTTTCGGTTTTTCTATGGACAGGTGATAATGTAAACAGTGTTTTGTTTTTTTGTCTTCTTTTGTTGTTTTTTTTTTTTTTCTTCAAATAAATAAATTTTGAATTAATTTAAATTGCTTTTTATCCTGAAACAACATCATGCATCATGCTGGGTTTTGTACTGAGTTGTTTTGTACACATCCTAAATTTACGTGTATTTATGGTCATGGGAACACTAAAATGATCTTATTTCATTTTTCAGGACTTGATAAATGTCTGAGAATGATTATATCAGATCACCTTTCAACTATTCTGATAAAAGACAGGTCATTAGGAAATAACAGCACATTTCGTCTGAACTTTGTAAATGTCAGTGTTTCACCTCAGTTTATGAAGACCTGACTATTGTGGAGGTTTGGACTTAAAGCCTGGAAATAAGGGTCAGTGGCATATGAAGATGTACTGCAGTTAGATTCCTTTGTAGTTAGAAAGGAGGAGATGGACGGTTAAGTGTGTCTCACACACACTTAACCGTCCATCTCCTCCTGTGCGCATGTGTGTGCGTACGAGTGTGAGTTATGAGTTATGTCTGTTTGAACTTGGGGAGAGGAGAAAATCAATTATGCCCTTCACAAATCAAAAATGGAAATTAGAAATTAAAGCTTGTTCTTACTGTCATCAGTTGGTACCTGACAGTCTTGCAGTCTTCTTTTTTTTTCTTTATTTTTCTTTTTGGTCCATCCAGTTTTGTGGTGCTTGTCAGTTAATATTTAATGTATACTGGAAGAAGTGAAAATGAGCGTACGACAGGAAGTCTGAAATATGTACAAATGATGCAGTTTGCTGGCTTTTTATTTCATTTTTACTTTTTTATGCTATCTGGCCGTGCATGTTAATTGTACAGTGTATCATTTCTTAGACTACTGGGCTACTACTGGCCGACACAGAGGCACTGGACCTATGAGCTTACGTCAGTGGGTGGCAGAAGGGCGGCGGGTCAGAAAGACTGATTGATCAGCTCTGACTGATTCACAAAGGCTGAATAGTTTCACCTGAATGGAGTCAGGTTGGGACATCCAGCCTGCTGCTCAGTGCAGTCATCTGAACTCAGACAGTGTGGAACTACAAGCCCTCATCACCTCTTCATGGACATGGCAAGAAAATATAGATTTATATACACACACATTTATGTATATATTTATATATATATATATGTATGTGTGTGTATACATATATAAATAACTGATGACTATCATGGTGATGATGACGAGTTTTGTTTTTTTTATAGAAAATGGTTTTGCTTTTACCCCCTTGTTTGTAAAGGTTTTTTTTTCTTTGGTGTTTTAGTTTTTCAGTTTTTCTTTCCACCTCTTTTCCCTTCCAGCAGAGGACTACAGCTCTGTTGGTGCATTGATATTACGACTGAATGGATTCTGTATAGAAAAATGGTGAATAAAATAAAATAAGAACTGTGTAGTGAAACATGAACCCTGAAGCGCTTGATCTAAAACATTTTGTCTCCTTTTAATCCTTCCCTTTGCCCTCCCCCCTTCCTCCCCTCCTCGTTCAGCATTCTGCTGTAAATAAACATGACTCTAACTGTAACGCTGGTGTTTCAGTTTCATTGGGTCACTCTTTGTTGAAGCCTCAATTTATACGTGTAGTCCGTTTAACATCTGCATTTTACTGCTAATAATGCAATATTTCTTGCTATGTCAAACTCTAGGCATGTTTTTCTTGTTGATTAGGAGACATTACGCTTCTCTTGCACTGATTTTCTGTCAATTTCTCAGCCTTTGTTTCACTAAAACAAAATGATTAAGAAATAGTGAATGAATCATTTCATGCCTTGATAGTTTGAGATTATTCACCAAATTAATGAAACCATGACCTGATTCTCTTTCATTTTTACAGCTGTATTGAGCCTATTCTCCTAAACTTATTTGAATGAATGGACACTTTACTATGTTGCTTACAGTCCAACTTTTATTGCCAGTATCTTCAGGCAAAGGTATTTTCTTATCTGCTGCTGCAGTAATTTTTCTTTTCATTTAATCTCAGCAATATTTTAGGTCTAGATTATTGACTTTCAGAGACAAGAATTCGTCTTTGAATGTGAAAAATAATTCAGCAAATCCATTATTGTGGCAATGGATGTGAACATGTCTGCTGTGACTCTGCTTTTTTTTCAGTATCATCTGTGAGCTAATATAATATAATAATAATAATATAATAATATGCATGTTGCAACGAGACCCGAAGCGTAAACAATATTTAGTATTAAAACTGACTCTATAGCCTTAAAACTGGATTTTTGACATTTTCATCCTCAATTACAAATTCAACAGAAAGAGATACTGAACATGTGACTTCCTGTAAAATTGTCCAGTTACTGCACTATATATATTGTACTGTGATCAATAACAGTACATCAGACCCACTGTATGTTATTTAATCACCCCACAGCTAAACTAGTATACACAGTAAAACACTGCCTATATACGTAGGTATACTGTATATACACAATTACACCAACGGCATATAGTATACACAGATGTTATGTCTGGTAAAGATATTAACCATAGCAATACTGCCAGTAAAATGATGATGATGATGCTATTAGGCTCTTTCAAAATTGCTCATTGTGGCATCTCATAATTAAAAAACTACTGTGAAAAGAAAAAATGACTAAACTGCACATAATGTGCAAAATGTATCAACAGTAGCGTGGTCCAGACTTGTATTTAACTTTTCAAATTAAATGAAAAAAAAATTATAATCATTCACAAACAATGTGTGCTCCACTTTTTCAATGAGGTATGTCCATTTGAAATATGTTCCACTGCTTTTCTTCTTTTTTTCATCACCTTCTTTTCATTGTCACCTTCCGACCAGCCTTAATCTGAGTTCGAATGCATCAGTATCAACCAGTACTTGCATACATGTGGATTCAACCTTCTCCAGCAGGTGGCGACACAGTACAAATGTCTGAGAACACCTATGAAAGACCTGATCCAGTTTTGCACTCAGAGCACCAAGCTCTATATGGTTTTCATATTGTATATGGAGATCTCCCTCAGTATTATAAACTAATTTTCCCACATTACAGTTTATTTACAGCCAGAATACATAGAACCCACAGCAGTATATAATTTATACTTAAATTACACACATAACACACTGAGTCTTTGATGAGATCAGGAAAGTTGCAGACTTAGAACAAGAAAGAAATAAGTCTTTGCTTGATCAGGCAGTTAACTAAAATGAAACACGTGCTCTTATTAAAGTAAAGTAATTGGTTCCTGCAGGGCAGCATAAAAGAACTGGCGAGTTGATCTCCATGGGAAAATGGCTACCTCAATGACAGAGCAAAGACGCTGAGTCAAGAGTTTTTAGAGGAGCTGCTGCAGAATGGGACTCACATCCGTCTCTCATATTGTAGTCTGGGTGCCTGTAGTGGATCTGTTGGATTCACTTTGGCTGCTCACTGATAACAGGTCTGTGGACAGTCATTGTATTAAAATGACAAATGTAGGATAAACGTTTGTGTTTGAGAAGACTCGGGAACAAAACTGGAAAATCTGATTAGACACTGAGAAAATGCATTTAACCTCCCATGAACAGCCAGCTGAATGAAAAGAAGAGGAGAACTCAGCAGTTTAATACTCAGAGGAAATTTTGACTTGCTGGGTAGATGAAGTGGAGAGTTGGGGTATGAAGAGCAGGACACTAGGTGGGTGGGTGAGTAGCAGTAGAGGAAGGTCAGTGAGGTCAAGGCAGGCATGGTCCACCCCTTTTCACCTATTGGCCAGACCGGTCAAGTCCTGTGCAGTTTTGAAGCCCTGAAGTGTGCAGAATTCCACCACGGTCATGGGGATTGTAGCATGTCATTTGTAGGAAATTTTGGCGAGATGGTCCGAGGTTGGCCCACGCTTGGAATGCAGGGTTTTGTATTTAGAGGCGCTCAGAAGTCGTGATCCTGTAATTGCAGACAGGCAGGTGATAGGGCAGCACCAATTAGTGAACAACTACTGCAGGAATCACGTGTGGTTTTCATTTAGAGGCATAGAAACTCCAGGTTCAGTGTAGGACTCCTGAAATGCCAGTTGATGGCATGAATTTAGGTAGTAGTTTTCTAACATTAACTGTGTGAAAAAAACAGCCAAAGGAGCCTGGGTCAGTCATTACGAATTTGAGCTGCTTTGTTGACGTTTTTGTGGTAATGTGAATGTTTAAATACATACTAGACATGTTTGTCTGAATTTTGGCAAAATGCATTTAAAATGATGCAAAAGACACGAATGTTTCCATGTGATGGAGTGGTGCAGATAAAAAAAAAAGAAATTGACTAAGTTGAATTATTTCATGTCATATAGCTTCAGATAAGTAACAATATAAAAAGAGGAAAAGTGTTCCTGCACAACACATTTTACCTCTTATTATTTCATCAGACGTGTTTCTCAGTCTAACTGGTGAATATATAACTGGGAAAAGCTCATGATACATTTCAGAGTCAGTAGCATATGAAGTCAGCCGGTGCAGGTAATTTAAAAAGTGCTGGTATTTATTGGTGGTGGCCCCTGCTCATGTTAATGGCAGAGAGGTTCCTTCCCCTTCTTCTTCTGCTCTCTTCCATTCAGGCATTCCTGACTTGTTTAAATAAGGCCTGCCTGCCTCACTGGGTACGAGTGGATTCCCCTCTGGCCCTTTGCCCTTTGACCTAAAGTGCATTCCGTATGTAAAGTGAGGAATTCCTCTGAAGTTCAGTTAATGGGGTTGAGTTTTTTCATCTTTTGGACTCTGCTCATGCACTCGCCCTATGGACGGGTGAAAAACAAGCTCCATGTACACTTATCGGGCAACTGTGAGTTACAGATGAGGTTTGTTGTTTATTGTTGGTGGTTAAAAATCAATGTGTACCAGCAGCAGATGTGGAGCTTCAATAAACTTCTCTAATAATCCTGTGGGATCATGACTAATTGATTTAATGGAGGATGTTGTGGAGCGGAGGTTTGAAGGTTTGAGGAAGTGGAGTTCCTAGAACTCAGTATGGCAGCAATAATGTTAATGATATCATCACTGTTACATATGAAGCCAAAGAGACACATGTGAACAAGTGTGAAGTCATGTTAGTGTTAGTTCAAAAAATTTAACTAATGCAAAAAAACAATTAAAGAAACTAATTTAAACAATTTCCACAGCAGACCTCATAGCTGTATGTGTACAAATAATAATAGTAATGTCACAATAATCCCACAATTATTGTTATAAAATTAGTGTTATTAAAGCCACCTTTTCCCTTTAACTTTTTATTTTCTTCTGAGCTTGTTAAAACTCAGAATAAAAGTACTAAAGTTACTGTATAAACCACAACGTTTGATGGGCTTTCCATGAAGGTGACAAAAATACGCACAATGCTATAACGTATTACTATTACACAAAATACAAAATGCAAAGATTTATATGTCTAATGGGCTACACACAGACAAATATAAATTGCTGTGTTTGTGCCAGTAAGTCTTTCAGAGACAAAAATACAAAGTGATCTTACTTATGAAAGGTTCACCTCGCTCTAACACCTTGTGTGAACCAACTTTTATAAAACTGCAGTAACAGCAATTCAGATGGGCAAATATTTTAAATTTGAGAGGGATAAAATTTCCCGAGCAGATGAAAATCTATTAAATATTCAAAAGAGATTTCTGAAAAAAATAAATGACAAATGTAGCTTATTTTTGATCACAGATTTCTGATAGATTTTATCAGTTAAATAAACATGTAAAAAGAAATACACTTATGCAATTACTTTACTTTGTGACATGCGTGTACTCAATTTATTTACAAATTTATGCTACTTTCTACTTCAAATCCACTACATTTCAGAGGAAAATATTATGTTATATTCCACTACATTTCTTTGACAGTAGTTAATAGTTGGAGATTTTAAATATATATTATATGATCAACAAATAAAACATGATGCATGTTTGTGGATTAAACTACACTGCAACCCCACTTCAACCACTTATAACATTAAATACATCAATGATAACATCTCAGTAATAACAGATATAATAAATAGTAACTTTGCATAATTTGTGCTTTTGCTTTGAACTTTATTTTCCTATACTTTTACTTAGGTGAGGTACTTTAGTAGGAAAAACCCATGAAGTATGATGATAAAACAATCCTAAGAATGGTTTTTGAGCTGTTAAAGAGGGACTGGGGTCTCCAAACAGACCATTAGTGTTAAAGAAAATAAAAAGAAACAGTTTTACACATCCTGCTTTATGAACCTAGACATTTTTGATTAGATTTCCCAGGTGAAGTCATGGACAGTGGAGAGCACGCCAGAGCTCCTTAGTGTATCTGAAGGTGGATCCTGGGTCGAGGTTCCTCTGCTGTTGTGCTTCAGGAGCCCTGTGTGCTGTTGGAGACGCTGTAAAAGGCTCTGCCACCCACACAGCTGGAATGTCATGCATGCAGTCCATAGAGTCTGTTTCAAGAGGGAGGCAGATGGGGGAGGAGGAGAGGTGGGGAGGATAGGGGAGCCCTCTTTGGTAGAGACAGGGTGCACAGGGGCTCCGTGTTTGAGGTGGGGTCTACTACTACTACTACTACTTCATGAAAAAGATGAAGCCAAAAGCCTACTTCCCACCCACCAAAAACTTCTCCATTAACCTTTTTTCTTTTTTTCTTCTTTTTTGGTGGGAACTTATCAATGACGATCCATCACTGTTGTTTGGTCTTCAGCCTGTGAGAGGAGAGGGGAAATGTGGAGAGAGACATGAGATGGAGGGATGGGGGTTGGGAGAGGTTAAAGGGCAGAGGAAGAAAGGAGGTACATTTTCGGAGGATGGGAGGCTGGAAAAAAAAAAGAGGGAACAATACCTCCCATGTTTAAAAGGCTTTTCTCAGCCCCCACGACACCTCACACAGGCAGCAGTTTAAAGTCAGGCCGTTCAACATTAAGTGGTCGTTTGAAGAAACATTTTCCAAAACATGAAACTTCTTTTTTTTTCTCTGGTTACCTGCCTCCAACCTCATTTTTTCATATCTTTATATCTTTTTATTTTCTAGATTACAGATATGTGAGTTACTGGTGTCTTTGTTTTAATAGTATTCTATATTTCCAAATCTTTTTTTTTTTTTTTAAAGAAATTAAACAAAAAAAACGGAAGAAAATCTAATTGTTAAATCTCTTCACATGATTTTAGAGAAATATACTTGTTAAAATTTAGGCCTACACATTTGGTGGGGTTACATTAGTTCTTTATGTAACAGGAATACATTTGTATGAAGTGTTTTAAGAAATGTGTAATTTTGCAGTAATTTTATTAACACTTATATAAATTATTGTTCAAATATTAGGCCTGTTTTCAGAGGACGTTGTATTGTCAGCAACGTTGAAAATCATTCACTGCCATTGTTTTGAAATGACCTGTTAAATTCTTACAATGTTCCAGTTTTATGTTTTATTTTGTGAAGCTCCACAACAAAAAGCCCACTGAGGTATTTAAAGGAAAGAAGCATACTGCAATGAATCATGTGAAATTGTTTTTGTGTTGTTCATGTGTGGATTTCTGTGAGTACCAGCACATTTCAGAATGAATCATTAATCACTATTAATGCTTCTTCTTTAAGTTGATTTGTTGTCTTTCAACAGCAGTAAGATTTTTCTTATTTAAAGAATGAAAAAATAAATACATTTTATTTCAACACATCAGAAACAACAAGGATTAATACATCTACAAATACATGTAAACCACCGGCTAGTGATAATAACTGATTTGTAGAAATCTGTAAATTAGATGAAGCAAAATGTGTCTAATCAGTTGATGATGTTTTAAATCTCTTTTTGTTCCTTGGCGTTTGATGTAAAAAATATTTATTTTGATTTGACATTTTAAATACACAAATCTGTTCAAATAAATCTTTCAGTAGGCTACATCCTTATTTTACATTACATCAGCGTTAATAAACTAACATTTGTTGACGCAGATTTGTGGAGTTTATTCTGTTTTTAAAGCCACAGAAACAACAACCAACAACATTTCAACAAACCAAATATTTATGTGGCACATCAGATCTGCTGTCTGTTCTGCTCTTTCCACAGCAGAATGGTTTTAACTAATTTGTGTTGGTGCAGGGAAAAGCAACTGAAGTAATAGTTATGTGATCTTCTTAAATATTTTTTATTATGTCTCAAACAGTTTGAATATCTATGAGGAAAATAGGAATAATAGTTCTAGCAAATCATGATACATTTTTATCCACTGTGAAATAAGATCTCAGATACTTTAGTTTTAAATTAACACTAAATCATTTCAATTATTACACACTTATTACATTATTACACAAATTGTTGTTTCACAGAAATTAATCCCATGTGACACAAAAAAATAGTTACAGCTTTTTATTTTCACAAACTATGCTCTCACTCGTTCATACAGTGTGAACACCTCATCTTGACTGTGTCAGCCTGAGGAGAAATATCAGTGTCTGTAAATGTTCACGATGTTTATTTCTGATTCATGTAATAACTTTTAAACTTGGGCATTTAAGCATGAATTTCCTTCCTGTCTGTATTTATTAGTTAAATTTAAATCCAACAGTTAGGAAAACTGAAGATCAGGTCAATGACAAAATGTCTGATGTTCAGCTCCACAAGTCATAAACTTTGACAGGACACTTTCAGTTTTGTCCTGTGGCAGAGGAGTCACCGGAAAAGTCTCTGTGTAAAGAGGCATCACTGCTCCAAACCTTCACCGGATCCATCGTGCTCCGCCTTACATCAAACATTTTTTGCCGACTGGCTGCACAATCAGATCCCTTCTGAGTGGGCTAGAGTCGGGTGGGTGTGTGGGGAGTAAAAAGTGGGCCCTCTCCCACTGGATAATGCCATTATTTCGGCTCCTCTGGCCAGGAATGCCAAATTTCACAGCCCGCTACTCTTCTCTGTGCGTCAATCAAAGCTTCGCAAGGGGCCGAGGCGCCCATTGGGTCCGCCTCCAGCATCGTGTGAGGCTGATCCAACCACTGATCCCTCAGAAACTATATCAATACATGTTCATTCTGCATATTCTCACTCAAACGTCAGCCATTTATAATTTGTTTAATTACTTTAATTGGTATTTTAACAGTTTTCTTATAGTGCACCATTAGATATATGTTGCTCGGAATTGAAAGCTAAATCTATGTCTACATCAGCATATTTATATAAAAATCGATTATTTTAAATCGATCAATATTGCAGGCCAGATCCCTTCTGCCTGTGTGAGAAGATAAACCTGGATTAATCCATGTTTGAGCTAATGAACAGCATTACTGCCCGTGTACACAGGCCAATTAGAGGCTGATTACAATCCCCTATGTAACAGCGCTAAATGCTTTTGCGCCAAACTCTAAATAAAATAATTAGCGATCAAGTGTCCAGATGCAGTGAGTGGATATGATGAGAAATTTGTGAATGGGACTTTAATAATCGGGCATTCGTTGAGCGCTGTGACGCTTCCCAGCGCGCCGCCAATCCCGTGCCAGCTGGAAATGTTGAACACGCCGAAACCAAACCAATGGCTCATCATATAGCAAAGACTAGCGCAAGAAGAGGCCAATCAGTGGGAGGCATGCAAACGAGGAATTTTCTCCGGCAGGCTCTGAATGTCAAGTAGTCAAAGATGGAGTCCGGATCTGCGAGGCCGTGTGCTTGTGCATGGAAGACTTGCGATTTTTCTGACTCTTCAAGCTCCGCAGATTTGATCTCCATTCGCTCCCAACCTTTTGGGAATGACGGCGTGAAACCTCAGAGCAGCGGACCGTGAAGTGTGGTTTGTGGAGAGGGTTGCGTTTCTTTGTTTTATGGACAACTTTTTTTCCTTCTCTTTTTGCCTATAACGGATCGTCCCTCCCTTGGCTAGATACTATTCATGATTTTGGAGGAGGAGGTGGTTGTGGAGAGGTGGGGAGGGGGGGTTGTCCACTGTGAGTTGTAGCCGAATTTTGCGTAAATTGTCAAGAGCTCAGTGCAAACTTGGAAGTTGCAAAGGTCGAAATGTGAAGATCCAGTGTTTTATTTGCGCGACTTGAGGGAGGAAAACAGCATTAAGAGTTGGGTCAGTTCTGCGCGCTGCGCATCTGGAAGCTCGTTTCAAAACTTGATCAGGATACGACTTAACGCCTTGTGGACAGATAAACGCGTCCTGCACTTTAGTGGGCTGTTATCGTAGTGTAATGGGTCTCTGAGGGGGTATTTTCACGGTGTCGGCGTGTATGTGCAGCCTATAGACTGTTGTGCAATCTAACAAGTCGCCAGTATTGTGCTGAGGGCTTGTGAGCTGGCAGGAATGGCTTGCAGAGCAGATCCAGTGCTCCCGGTGGCGTATAGGCCGCTCACACAGATGTATGGCGGAGAAAGGCGTTCAAGAACAGGTAAAAATAAAACAAGCAAACAAGAGCACCTGGATGTGTTTCACAGGAACAGGCAGGCGGATGGAGCATGGTAAAGGTACACGGTGTTCTAGAGATTTCCCCGCGTCCTTTTCCCTGTAATAGTATAGATTGTGTATGTTGTGTAACAGTGCGTTAATTGTGCAAAGTTGCATGGCCTGTTTTGCTTTTATTTTATGGGTTGTTACAGTTGATTGTTTAGTAAGTTCACCTTAATGGAGCAAAGCAACTTTGATAAAGTTTTTTTTTCTAGTTATGTCAAAGGACTCTTTAATTAATTTCAGCGGATTGTGGTTTTTGTTTTTTGTTTTTTGCGTTAATTTTAGCACAGAGAGAAGAAGTACAACACTGAAATGATTTTTTTTTTTAAATATATTTGATAGTTTAGGAGGGTGGCAGCCTGTAGCTCTCTGGAAGCTTTGGGAGTGTGCCCCCTCCCACCCCCACCTCCCCCTTCTCCAACCTCCCAGTTCTCCCCCCAAAATTAGAATGCATGTCATTCACAGGAGAGAATAGTATGGGCCCACATGCTGGGAAATTCCCATTCTCCCAGGGTGAGAGTAACCAATGCTGTTTAATTTAGGAAGTTCATTTAACTCCACCATTGAAACGTCATATTGTAATATCTTAACTTTTGTTTGCCTCAGAGACATAATTAGAGATCGAGTATGTCCTGGTGAAATGCAGATTTTTTTTTTTTTTTTTTTGCAGAACAAATAGTTAGAAAACGTTTGAGTTTTTCTGAGTTTGAGTGCTTTGTGATGCCTTTTGCAAAGAACAGGTCAGTTTAAAGTAAATAAAAGTACACAATATCTTTATCAGTAAGACAATGGTAATGACAATGGAGTCAGTATGTGCAGTGGAGGCTGATGGTGTCCATGTTGTTGTCCATTGCCCTTTTTCTGTTGCACTACTGGACATTGAGATGAGCAGTGCAATATTAAAAGGGCATTGGCTGATGAAACAGAGACCCACACCTGCCTTCACTGCCTAAACCTTTAACCTAAATGTGACCCTGTGCTTGTATTTTTTGAAGAAATATGATCAATGTCTCCACCTAACATAAAAAAACAAACTGTTTCATTTGTTAGCGTGGTTTATTTTGTGGATGTATTGATGCTTTTGAATTGAAATAAAACAATAGTGCACATTTTAACAGCCATTATCACTTAAACACCAAATAAATCAGCTAAATTAACATTTCTGCACAATTTGAACATTTGAACACTTTCTTTTCGACACCCATCCGGACAAACAGCGTTGTTGCGTATTTAAATGGAATTGGAGTTTGATAGTGAAGAATGGCTGTACCCATGTCCACGTGCTGACACCTGCTGAGGTCAGCTGCTTTGACAATGTTGCACTACTGTACCATCCATTCTAGCAGTGCAATAGTATTGTCATAGCATTTGGCCCCAGCTCACACTAAACTGATGCTAAAGGGCTTGTTTGAAACAAGTTTGGGCACAAGTAGAACTGAGGACTGATTGCGGGTGGTGGCACAGAGAAATAGCCCAGTACTGTATTTACAGAAGAGAGTTTACACATCTTTATAGTCTGACAGCTGCTGTGAACTAAATTCACAGTAGTAAGTACAGTCAGTACTTTAAGACTTTATGCACATTTAAGGAGAAAAAAAAAGAATTACTTTACGAATTACAAAACTGTAATAGTAAGTTTTACACTGTTTTACCCACCTTTAAATTTACATCACACTGCTGGCTTATCACGTAAAGTCAACTAAAAACCGGTCAAAACAAATCGACAGGCAAAGTCTAATTTAAGTCAAAGCAAAAATAGTAAAAGTAACAAAAATCTAAATGTGATTAAAGTTAATACTTCAACTCTTTCCTTTATCTGAACTGGATTTTTAAAAGTCTCGTTTAAATGTGTAGTTTTGTTTGTTTTCTTCACCTGCCTGTTGTTTGTCACCGCATCAAACACTGTGACAGTGTGGATCAGTGACGGTAAAAAGAGGGGGGGGAAGAAAAAAAAGGAAAGGGTGGTGGTGTGTGTTTTTGGAGCATCCTCAGTGGTAGCAGGTCGATGGGGGGAGGGGACATTTGGGAGGAATGTAGGGAGCAAGGCCCTCTCTCCCCCTCACGTGTCTGTCTTTCTTTCTTCCTTTCTTTTCTGCGTTGAGATTAGGTGTCACTGCTTCTGTGTGTGCCTCATGTTTGAACCCTTAAGTAAGAGAGTAAAGAGGTTTGTTTGTTTTGATGAATGTTGTCAGACGTCTCTGTGTGGAAATGTTTAACCACAGTCCAGCTGCTGTCACGAGCTGCCACAGAGGGCCACAAGTTGTTATTAAAAACAGAAAGAAAGCATATTTTTGGGGGGCACAGACCACTCTGTATATCGATAGTGTTTCAGGTGAAAGAATGATTGTTGTGAGTGCGAACCTATAAATCCACTTTGTGAAAAACAGTTTTGAATTTAGATTTTTGTGGATTTAAAGAATGTTTAAGTGGCTGCACACAGAAGGGAAAGGAGACCTCAGTCACTTGACTGTGTGAAATTCTCCCTGAGTAAAGAACGTGACTTGTTTAGGCTTGCTTGCAATGCTTGCTGGGAAATCCTGGAATGTGTGGAATGGGGGACGGTGGTGCTTCTGCAGCTATCTGACTGCATAGAGCAGCAAGTATCCTGCAATGAAACCCAACATGTCAGCTGTGCTTTTTGAGCAGCTTTGAATGTAAATGAGAGAAGCCACAGTGCAGATTTAACTACAAACTAACGAGATAACGACATCTGCATTTCATTAAATGAATAAAACACAATGTACTCGAACCGCTTCACATGAAACAAATGTGTGTGTTTTCTTTTCTTTTTCTAATGTCTTTTTGGATCTGCCTTTCACGAGTGGATGTGTTTTCACTACGTGGTTGCTAATGATGTTTAAAAATGTGAAATCACTGTAAGAGAATTTGTTGGAAAAGAAAGTAAAATCTGTAGACATTTGACATTAAAGTGGAACAAAGTTAAATGCATATTTGTTTAAAAGAATTTATTTTTATATGTCTGATGAAAGAACATGCTGTTATTCTTATTTTGTCACCTCGCTGAATAAAGATGATTAAACTCATGTTTCAAGTTTTTGCCTCTCAGTTATTTCCTTAGAAAAACATGCAAAAAGTAAAATTATATGATATCAGAATATCAGACGCAAAAAGAAATGAAATGGTTATGAAAACATATCAACAGTGTGAATATATTTTGCTATGTGTTGTTTTTGAAGTTTACAGATCAGTTTTTATTCAAACTGATGTTACTTAATAAAAGTTCTTTGTTACCTCGTAGCCAACACATAAAACACTTTTGTTAACTAATCTCTAAATATTCAACCAAGATTCGTTCAAACCCACAGACCTTTGTTTTCTGTTGTAATGAAAATCCCAAACTTTGTAAAGACAACAAATACCTGGAGTGAATTTAGGGAAATGTGTAAAAAGTTATACTTAACAAATATAAATTACATCTGGTTGATGGCACAGTTAAAAATACACAGTTTCTTATGTTTGAACCTTTCATCCACTAGAAAAAACAAACATATCCTACTGTCACATTTTTTTCTTTTTGAAATAAACTTTAAGATTAGTCTTAGAAAAGCTGAAACATGTCTCTAATGAAAGCAGACGGGTTTCAAATTTGATTAGCGTGCATCTTCTGCATTGTAAATAACTACAACGTACAACTCTAACCATGGAAAGCAAAAGTTGGTGAAGAAGGCCTCAGCCTGAAACGTGTCAGCTGTAATATCATTTTTATGAATTTCGGTTGATCACCTACTTTGTGCACACATGCCGTAAATTTTGGTTTAAATATTTGCACTTGAAATAAAAAGATCTTCAACTCTGGTACAAAGACACCGCCTCTTTTTTGCTTCCTCCATGCTCAAATGATGATTAAAAGTGTGACCAGGTCTTTACATGTGGGTGAAACTATTAACAACAAGAAAGAGAAACTGACACTTTTTACACCTCTGCTGTACAGGTTATGTGTCTGTGAGAAGACAGCTCTCACCACGGTGCACTATTGTGTTTACTGTGTGCAGAGGAAGAAGAGGGATCATAGAAAAAGAGAAGGTGCTTATATATATGTGTGTGTGTGTGTGTGTGTGTGTGTGTGTGTGTTTGTTTGAGGGCATGTATGCTTGAATGTGACTAAAGGTTCATTTCAGCTCCAGGTTCCCAAAAGTTGAACTCCAGTTGGAAGGAGAGAAAAAGTGACAAGACTATTGTTCATGGGGTTTTTTTCTTTAAAATGTTTGAAATATTGCTGTCTGAAGAAAAGAAAGAGTTGTTTGCAGACTAAAGATTGCAAGATATATATTTCATACCCATTCCTGCCATTTATTTAAGCCTTTTAGCCTATTAAAAGAGAAAGTATGTTTAGAAGCGTCAGCACAAATGCCATCACTATCTTCTCACATGGAGGCATCAGTGAGCCTGGAGTCAGGCTCATCCTTCAGTCTGCTGCAGTGTGGCAGTTTAATGCCATCCAAAGGACAGGAGCTGTAGTGCAGAATCAAAGATCTGAATTTATTTAGATGCATTTTACATAATCATTAATTGATATACTGAACAAAAAATTATGAAATTGAAGTTTAAATAACGAACATTACATCACTACTATTAATATGTTTCATTACAAAGCGTTTATGCACAGCAACAAAACACAGTGAATAAGTGACTCAAAATATATTAACTTTCAGCTTTAGGAGCAAAACAAGCTGGATTTGTGCACGTGAGAAAATAAAATTAGAACAACTGAATAATATTTTAAAAAAGAACAACATGCAGGTGACAAGCAGACAATGATGAGGAAAATCCCCAAAAAACAAAAAGAAAATAACCCTGATGCAGGAAATGAAATCATCTAGGAAGTGTGTGTGTGTGTGTGTGTGTTTTTACAAGGAGGAGGTACCAATAAATGCTGTGGGTGTATCCTTAACGTTTTAAGCCTAACTCAGTGCAGGGGTGAGACTACAAAGACCCTTACTGACAGAAACTGACAAAGCAAGACAACAAATAGATTTATACTCGCTTGTTGAATCATGTCCAGATGTCCTTTACAGACTCAGATGCCTCACACATTAATGACATAAGTGGAAGCTTCACCAAAATCACTGCCACAGCAATATAAATATCAAAGATGCAACAGATGCCATATAAGGAGTGAACGATTGCTCTGAAGGTGGCAGATTAAGTTGTTCTCCAGCGTGAAATGTGTGTGATGCTACATTAACAAGGAGCACAGCAGGAAAAGTGTGCTGCTCTGCACCTTTCAGCCCTGCAAGAAACTGTGTGATAATTTTCTGTGAAATTCAGAAAACATAGCATAATTAAGTGAACACTGATATCATACAAGAAAAAAAGGAGAGAGGGAATGTGTGTGTTTGTGTGCAAGAAAGAGATACAAACTCCACCCGTCGCCCTCTTGATAAAGGTTCAGCTCTCGTGGGAGCAGGACTAAACCACAGAGAGAGCGTCCTACAGAGGGTACTGCTATGTGCATATGTCAGTACATACTAGAGTTCATGTGTTAAAAACCAACGATATCACATTTAATATTTTTTCTGCTTTTATTGGTCAGTGAAGCTCATATGACAAGAATAAAATTTGTTTTGATGATTTGTGATTGTGATTAGTTTTATTTGGAAATAGAAAAACATGAGTATAACCTAGCTGTTGTTCTAAATAAGCTGCTGAGATTTACTGCTAAGGTTTTATACCTGTTATTTATTCTTGTGGAAAAACACATTAAAAATTCTCTACCTCAATGCAATTTGTAGAGAATAAAAATAATCTAGACTCACTTGGTAAGTTCACACATAAGGATTGATCTGGAGATCGGTTACTGTGAGGATTTCTGCCACCCAGTGGGAAAACATATATATGAACAGCACTAAAGAGACTGTGGTAAAAACTAACATCTACTAATAATTTCTAATTGTTTGTTTTTGTTTGTTGTTCTGTCTATGAGATGTTGGTCTCCACTTAGCAAAATAGAGGTAATTGGGTTTTTGTTTATGGTTGTTTACAAAAGCAGTGCCCTGGTTACTCTGTATAATTCACTCCAGAGTGCATAATTTTCATTAGGTTTACTTTATGGAAAATATACACTACCAATGACCAATCACAGTATGTTCATAGTAAATACACGTACATATTAATATTTGAAAGTTCTTTAATGACAGTTAAAAAAATAATAGTCAGAATTTATTGAAATAATTCAACAAAAGTTGCACAAACTATAAATAAATATAAATAAAATAAAGTTACTTCATAAAAACCATTAGACAAACCTCAAAATAAAACCACTACATGTAAAGACACATTTTCACACTTTATATACAATTAACCTGAGTCTGTTCTTGTTTTAAATCTTAAAACTCAACATTCTTCCTCTGTAGGTTTATTTAGTAAACGTTACATGGCATAGCAATTCGTATCCAGCAGGTGGAGCAATACATTTTGTGAAGAGGCACGTTATGGCTGCAACAAACCCCTTCGTACAAGCACCGGTACAAAGAGTCGCCTTCGTCAGTGAGAACTGTCCATGGGAAGCAGAAGCACATTAGAAGATGTCTGTAGCGTCTTCGTGTGTTCCTATGTTTCTGAAACATTCAGAACAACAAGAGAGAAAAATGTTTTTAAAAACTGAATCGATAACTTTAAACTGTTGCTGTTTAAAATGCATCACAACATAATAACCTTAGTATCTGTTCATCACAGTATGGTTTGGCAGATCTGGTGAAGCAAACTCAGACGCTGACTCGTGAGGCATCTGAAAAAGTGAGATGAACAACGACCACTAGGATTATTTATGAAAATGCTCACTGTGTATTTGGTGTTTATTTTCTGTATGTGTGAGAGGGAGGGCTGACCAGGACTGGAGGAGCCATGAAAAGGTAATTGAAGGGGTAGTGCAGCAGGTTGACACAAGTGGAGGAGTAAAGATCTGCATAACGCACGAGCTGGCTGGCAAACAGTGTCTGTCTGGAGCCGCTGCGCAGGAGGCTTCCCATTTGACCGTAGGACATGTCCATCCTGTAGGTCAGCACCTGCCAACACAAACAACCACATCAGCAAAACAACACTGGCAAGACAAGAAAAGAAAACCATCTAAGAAGTTCACCTGCTCTATGTCACCATTTGCCGCTCACCTTTATTCGGGTCTGAATGGCACTGATGTCAGGACACTCCTGACTGCCCCTATCCAGATGCCTTCAAATCACAAACACAGACAACAATTAACAGTGTTGTAGTTCATGTAGAAAGTAAACGGTGACATGTTTATGTTTAAATATTCTGACATCAATTTAATGTATTAGGTCAATGATTACAGATTAGTTTGGAGTATAAGTGGCTTATAAACATCAATTCCACATGAACATGAATATTAATTAAACAAACTCACTTGTAATATTCAGCTAGGAAGTCATCCAGATGTTTCATCTCTTCAAAAAGACCTGCAAAACCAGCAAAGTCCTCAAAACTTTGGAAACCACCAAATAACAATAAATTAGTAAAATATTGCCAGGGCTGATTCTTACTTTTTTTCTCCTCCCACAGTTTCAGCTCTTTTGCAAGCTCTGGTACGATCAGAAAGGTTTTCCAGCCCTGACGTTTCTTAGACTTGAGGATGTCGCCAAAGATGTGGTCGCCAACATAGAGGATGTCCTTACCTTTGACATCCAGCAGATCACAGACAATGTCAGAGGATCCTGCAACCAGAAGATATAAAATAAAAACACATCCACATCATACAGTATAAACACAAAAAAACAAATTTTTATATGGAGGCTAAGGGAGGTTGTAATAACTAATTACTAACTAAATAACTATACTCCTGTGAATTTCAGACTGTAGTTCAAGCTACATAAATAAAAATGGTTTTCAAAGTAAAACTTTTCAGTGCTATGACCATTATAGTACCCATTTCACAAGATTTACTTCAAAAAATGTGCAGAGCCACTGAAGAACAAGGAAGCATTTTTCACAG
>JAUBNQ010000014.1:12030477-12055134 GCA_032353495.1 Ctenopoma kingsleyae | reverse complement strand
TACCTCTAAAAGTCAAAATAAAAACAGAATTAAATATTCTGGATCTTACCTCCAGAGTACACCGTGCCGTGCTGGAGGCCGCCAGTGTAAGTCCCAATCCGAAGCTTTCCTGTGTCCTGTGTCCAAAATACAACACAATATTGACACCTGCTGTGGTTCCACATTAAAATATGCATCTATGGTATGAAAACTCTTTAATACAGTGTCCACTTGTCTCAGCACAGTTCCCTCTGCGAAGAACAGCGGCTTTCTGGTGTCCACAACAATGAGGTCAAAGTAAGAGCGCCAGGACTTTCTCAGACTTCCGGGCTAAAATGAAGAATAACGTTAAATTCACGTGATATTCCTAAATTGATCTTTTTTAAATATTCAAACGAAAATTAAAATAGTCTTACATTTGGGTTACTTTCAAGCAGATATTTCATGATGCCCTTGATGGAAGAGGAAAGATAAATACAGAATAGAATAATTGGTCATTTTGAATTTTTTAAATTTTATTTTCATATAATTTGTTAAGGGTATAAATAAGGGTATTTAGTTGTGGTACAATAAAAGTTAGGCAGCTCACCTCAGTGTAGGTGTAATCACTGTTTGTGGCGAGAAATACCTTGGCAACCTCTTTAATCCGGGTCAAGAGTAGAGGGATTTTTGGCTGTGACAAAAAACATTTATTTCTTTAAGATTTCAGTTGTTTTTGTCAAAAGCTAAAACAGATTTTGGTGCATAACTCACATCCTTAATGACATATTTCTCCAAATTCTTCATAGTTTGCTCCTTCAAGGTCCCCTGTACAACACACAGACACTTACCAGTTAATGGTTATCACCACATTATATAAAGCCAGGACTTCTGCAGTGTCGTACAAATTGTCACAATATGTGTTGTTAAATCACCGTATTGTGGATGAAGTCCATTGCATCTCGAACATCGTGGAACATGCTTCTGAAGGACATGCACAAATCACCATACTGGTAACCTTTCAGGAGGCTGGAAGAAATTCAGCAGCAGAGAAACAGAGATGCACATTTTTTTAACAACTAGTTCACCTGTTAAAATACTTCAGGTCTGCGAGGTAAAAGAAACAGAGACGAACAGTCAAAATAATGGACATAGTTAAATGTCTCCACACACTTTGTGTATCTGGTGCATCTGGTAAAGAAGTCCACAAGGCAGGTGTAGAGGTAAGTCTCTGCAAAGAGAATGAAAATACAGGTCACTTTAACTTCTTTATGTTGTATATCAGCTTATATTCATGTTACATCTTAGCTTATTCGTTTAAAATCTGACACATACATTATTAATTTATTAATAAAGTGTTAATTTATAAAAGGTTCATTAATTCTGAATTGATACAGTAAATGACTATACTCACATTTTAATATTTTTTAAAATCATGTTATAAATAGCAATAGAAAAGGTAATTTTATACCTGACAGATTGAAGAGTGTGTTAAGGATATAAAAGCGGTCAGTGTCATCTCTTTGAATGAACTTCTTGGGGTAATATTTGTGAATATCTTCTCTGTTGAAAAAAAAACATAACATGCTATGTTAACAGGTGTGTATATAAAATTAAAAAAGTGTAGTGAAAAAAGTAATATATCCCTCTATAACGTACAGCTCTTAAGACAATTTACTTAGTTACTTTCCACAACTTTATTAAAGTGTATTATATAATTATATAGTTATTATTTGTAATCTAACAACGTAGAATTTATTCAAGGCCACTTTCAGTCACACCTGTACTGATGCACCAGTCTGTCTGTTCAAAATGAGCTATTAACATTTAAAGATACTGAATCAGAGCCAGTTGTTACAGGTACGTTACAGTGGTGGAAGATGTTCTCACAGTCTTTACTTAAGTAAATGTTTCAGTACTACAATGTAAAAAATAAGTAAAAGTCCTGCTTAAGTAAATATTATGATAAAATGTACTTTCTACACAGTATCTGTCTTCATCCTGTGTCTCTTTCTCTCTCTCTGTCTTTGGTTGAGCTTATCTGAGCCTCGGAGTTCACAGGTAGAGACCTTCATTATAAAGTAGAGATACAACAGTGTACCAGAAGCTTTGTACTGTCTCACTTTACCCTTTGAGGAAGTGGAAGCCATGGCTGCAGACCAAAATATTCCCATTTGAATCCACCTTCAGAAGGTTCCCGTATGTGGTGTCAATCACTAAACCACTGAAAGTGTGAAAATAAAAATGGAGAAAAGGTTAATATTAACATTAAGGTTAACGTTAATCCTCAGTTCCAGAGGTAGATTGTAAAACTAACCGTGTGGGGAAGCTGGGGTCATACGTGTAGCGTAGAATCTCATGAGGATACCCGACAGACACCATCCTGTCTCTCATAAGCTCAAAGCCCAAGCTCTCATATTCAGGAGACTTATATACTGCAAACAACAACAACACACACACAGACACACAAATCATCAGCGTACAATCCTGATGAACTATTGTGAAGCTAGAGTAAAGCAGTCAGCACAGAGTTCATAATTTATAAACAGACACGACATTTTACACACACAGGTTGACGGCTTCACATACTTGCCAGCGTGTAGTCCATGTCAAAGCCATAGCATTTGATGTTTTCCAGTGTCACACTTCTGTTGACGAACACCCTGTGATCAAACACAAACACAAACAGCTGACTCCTGCAGACACATGACCAGGAAAAGATGTTTAGTTATGTGCTGGGCTCATTACACAATCCACGTCTGTTGTCTGAGTGAAGTTTCTTAAAGGTCAGTTGCAGCACACTCTCTGCGATTATCAGCTTGTTTGCATCAGTTTTTTCTTGACATCCTTTAGTATCCTCGCGGTTGATTGAATTAAGGAGCTTTGCTGATATTGTCTTTGTTCACGTTTTGGCTCCTGGTGAGGATGGGTGGAGGCCAGAGATGCAATCATTACCCTCACCTATCTGTTTTTAAATGCCAGCAGAGTATCCAAAAAACGTACATGATGTATTTTTAACTCATGGTTGTGTCCACTGATGTAAGGGTACATGACTTCCTGTGTCACTCACTGCTTTTCATCAGTGACACCCTGAAAGAAGAAGAGAGGCCCATGTGCAGCAGCTCCAGTGTGTATGGCCCCATCTCAACCCCCTGTGACATTTCATACATAGGAGCTGCTCTAAATATTAATAATACCTGCATGGTCTCTCTTATAAGTGTGTTGCTGCTCAGTAGATAACATCACTAAGAAAGCACTAACTTTGATGGTGGGGGAACAATTAATATTTTTTGCTTTATCTAAATTAACACTCACTTTTGGCCAATGTCTCTCTTCAGGCTCTGCTTATCATCGATGTCTCTGTCCATTGCGTCCAGCGTCGGTGCAGCTGCAAACTTGATGTCCAGCTCTCTCCTGCGAGGTCACATGCAACTCTATGCTACTCGGACCTTGTCACTAAAGGGGGATTTAAACGACCAATTTGTCCAAATGATGAAGGCGTGGATCTCTGTGTTTTTGTCAGTTTTCATATGTAAACTCCACCCCGACTTGTTGGTGATGTCACCGACTGCGTAATCAGCCTCTCCGCCCTTTTCTGTTGGCACTATGCGTCCAAAAATACTTTCTTTTTTGCACATATAGATTGTGTTATCAGAGGCGCACACATGCTCGGGGCCTGCACGCCTGCGTAATTGCTAGGAGTTCACCGATGACGCGTCAGTCAGGCAGCTCCACTATCTTCATCAAACTAAACCATTTCGGATATCTCAATGATTCATTTGACTCTAGTTTGGCCACAAGCTGCACAGCACAAGTACATACAGTACGTCATCAGTTACGTGTACTCACAGTGAGTGCAAACCTTAATTGCAAACGTGGAAAACGTCTGAAGCGCTGTGTGACGCACGACTTCACCAAAACATATCCGTGCGCGCTCTTATCACCTATAAATAGGCCTACAACTAATTTGAAGTGAGATTGAAGACCAAGTTTATCTTATTGCTCATTACACACTGATTTATATATATTCCATTTTTAGCACAAAATCCACAAGTCTGATGAATTATTCTTATTGGATGATGAAAGAAAATTGACTGGTGTAATAAAAATTGAGCCTTTTTAGCCTTTTTAATATATTTATAAAGCTTTAGAGCGTGATAAAGGACCACAATGGAAACGAGTTTTTAGCTTTATTGTCTGGATAACTGTATTGTTGTATTTTCTTTTATTGTTGTCAGAAAAGTCTGTCTTAATGTATTTATGCAATATATATGCATATGCAATGTTTTATATAAATAAATCTGTTTTTTCACATTTGTTGTTGAATGCGTGGTGTCCTGTGGTGGTCCTGAGACTCTTAACATGACACAAAAATAAATATAATAAATATAATTTAATATAATAAATATGTCAGCAGCAGTGTGACATAGCAATATGTATATACATCAGCAATATGTTAGCAGTATTTCAGTGTCACTGCTGATTAAGGTAATTTAACTACTACTTCAAAACTGAGTAAGTATACTTAGTTATTGTCCACTACAGCTGTTCCAGTAGTTAAACACACATTTCTTATGCAGCTGGACACTGGATGATGTGATACCAATCTGCTGAGTCTGAATTTAAAACATGTTGCCCCCACTGATAACGTCCAGAACCACACCTTAAGGGGCAAAATGAACCCTGCCCTGTCTTTTCACTCAAGTCAATAATCACTTTTGGACAGTTCAAAGTCAAAAGGAGTTCCCCACTACAGAAGAACAACACAAACACAAAAATACAAACAACGTTAAACTGCAACAGCAAATTGCAAACAAGAATTTTAAAAAGAAAAACAAAACATTTAATAAAAGAGAGATTTTTAATCTCATTATACAGCTACATTTTCTTACATATCATTTAAAAAATTTATTTATTATTGTCAGATGTGAAGAATCATGTCTGCGAGCAGATATCACCTACTGAGTCAATAAAGATCAATAACAGCATGACAAATTACCTAGAGAACTTAGAAATATAATAGTCTCAAGTACAAATAGAAACTGATTTGATGTAAGGTTGAATGTGGATTCAAGAGTGATGAAATCGAAGATAAAAAAAGGGATGTAATGTCCAGAAATTTGTACAGAGAATTCTCTGTTGATCACACAAAAAACCCCACCACGAGCATCTGAAAGTTGAAGAGCATCCATACAGTTTGCTCATTTATGGTGGTTCAACTACCAACTTGACCATTAAATGTAGAAATGACCACTCGCTCATTCTTATTCATGTTTCTATATATCAGTGAAGTTATCCTGTGCACAATTCAACATTTTATATTAGGCCTGATGTGGAATTATAATTTTTTCTCAGTTGTGTGATAAATGTATATGAATATCTGACTTTGGGCTTCAGGAAACGCTTGAACATCTGCAATCTGCATCTGCAATGGTTGCATCCAGAGTTACATGTACATGCACTATCTCTGCATTCACTATTGCTGTTTGGTATGAAAACCAACAAGAATCAGATCTTCTATTACAAATATTGGGGTGAAAATATTCACTGTTTCACTGTGCATTGTGTCTCCCACCCATCCTCTGCAGAATTATCCTCTTTTAGCTGCTACTTATTGTTTATAATGAGTAGTTTGAGTCTAAAATTGGTCATTTTGCTGACCTCCAGGAAGGACCTGTGGTGGCATGGTCTCTGGGAGGTGGTGGCTTCAGATAACAACACAGTACAGACAGATGAGTAAGATACTGAAACTTCTAAAAAGCTGTCAGAAGGACTGTTTCCTGCACGTGATGAAAGCCCTTGCAGCTGCCAGAGAGGCTCTATTTACAGCTCAACAAAAGCAATAATGGTTGACACTGAATGAATGTAAAAACAGAATAATTTTTACACATCAACTGTATCAGTTTATACTTCTGTATCACAAAAGTAGTTCAAACTCAAATAAAAATATCTGATACTGCACAAATGCAAATGTAGTACAAATACTAACTGAAATAATTAGTGATCATTGATGTATTGACAAAAGTTTCATTTTTGACGTCTACCGACGAAGAAAGTGACACTCGTGAGTGAATAAGATCTCTACAGAAACTAATACAGATTTGATAATAAAATATTTATTTGGCAATGACAAATGTAAATACAACAGTAAAATCACCTGTTCATGACATATAAGTAACATTGTTGAGGATAAAAACACAATAAAGTGCACTGGTTATTATAAGCATGTGACCATTAGTGAGCATTAAGTCAGGACAGACAGGCACATGCAAAACGTCTTAGTTTATAAAAGTATTTAAACATGGTAAACATAATCAGAATTTGGTCTCACATGTTTTGACTTCATTAAGGTTTTCTGCAGTTAAAGTTTTCGTCTGTGATTTACAGTGTATCTTCTCAAACTCTGCAGCGATCTCCAGCGCTGTCCTGTTCTTAGTCTCAGGAACATGGAACCTCACGAACAACCCAGAGGCAGCGCAGAAGAACAGGAAGATGAGAAAGCAAAAGTAATCCAGATTCTCCTGAAAAGGAAAACAATGGACATTTGTGGGTCAGTGAGAGTGATGCATTTAACCCGATAACACCTGAATAATTTCTGCTGTAGTCTTTCTTTCTTTATTAGCATATGCCCTAGCACAGTTCACACATTTGATGCATCCACAATTCAGTTTCTGCATTTGAAGGTAAATATTTAACACAATTTTGGCCTGGACTTCAGTATTTTCATGAACAATATGCATTGGCAGTGTACTACACCATCGTTTTCCATATCATATTTATTTTTACTTTAGGAAACAGTAAACATATTCTTTCTCTTGCAAATCATATTATATCCATTCATATATTATCTTGGATATTTTGTCAACAGTATATTTCTGATTAACTTCACCAAAGCCCTGTGCAAAGTCTGTGATGGATTATTTTTGCGTTCAGTCTGTACAAGTGCTCCACTGGCCTGTAGGAAAAACATGATCAATTCTACCAAGACAGTATTGTGCTTACCACAACAATAGGAAAGAGCATCCCCAACAGAAACAGTCCTGCCCAGTTGAGAAAGCTGGCAACAGTGAATCCAGCTGTTTTAAATGACTGAGTGAAGAGTTCTCCCGGAAGAGCAGCTGTTACTCCAGCTGAGGGCAAGAGCACATGGGGGTGTAGTACATACTATGTTCTATTGACATTAAAATATTTCATATATATCCAAAATCTTGATAAACATACCTGGACCACTAGAAAAAAAGAATATGAACATAAAAATGAGGACCATGCTGCAGTAGGGCATCCAAGAGGTATAGGCCTGAGGAAAATCACACGATCTGTTGGATTGCTTACATTTACATGTTATTTCAGTTGTTGTACTGTGCATCATCACTTGTCAGGTTTTAATGTGAGGCAAACAGTGGCTGCTTTTGTGGTGACTCACTTGCAGGGACAGAGTGACGATGAGGAGAACCAGCGTTGCAGACATTGCCATGTATCCTCTGTACAGCAGGACTTTTTTCCCTGTGCTCTCAACAATCAGAAACTGCAACAGCAAAAAAAATAAAAAATAAAAAAAAGGAAAACATTTTCAGCAGTGAACCACATGAGGGAGCCATAACTACACCTTAGGACAGGTGTTACAGACACTTCAAATAAAAGGAAAGTGTGTTGAGAAAACTTAAGTTGAAACTTTTTTTCCCACATTAATTTTCATAAACAAAGAAAAGAAAGCATTAATGTCGGGACACATCATGGATGTTACACCAAAAACCTGTGCTATCAAACCAAAAATTGGACTTACACAAGCAAGAGAGGTAGCAAACTCACACAGCCCTGTTCCCAAGGCGGAGTAACGTAACTGGTGTTCTTGGATTCCTGCCGCACGAAACACATCAAAAGAGTAAAAGTACACCTGCAGAGTAAAGCCATAAAATAAAGACATTCAAATTCTTAGTCTTGTGTAATACATGCGGGGTTTTTGGTTTGGTGCAGATTTAAAGATCTGATTTCCGGTCCAGTTTAACTTTCAGGGTGCAAAGTAAAAACAACTACACTGATTCTTTAAATTTAGTTCTTCACCAAGGTTTAAAGCATCTCAATAAAAATAAAAAATTTTATTTATTTTATTTTTTAAGTCACTAATAAAAGCTTTACTCAGTAACCTTCAACAATAACCTTTCTATTCTAGATTACTGTTCCTTGAGTTGATCCTAAAACATCCATACTTTTATGCTTTCAAATGGAAATACAGTAAAACAATCATTTACTCTCACGCCAACTATGTCCAGATAAAGATTAACTCATCAGAGTGCAACAGGTGAATGAAGTGAAGCTGATCATTAATTGTAAGGTCAAATTGTAAGGGGATGTCCTGTAGCCTTAACTGTAGTTAACATTTTGCACATTGAGTGTATTGCAATAATAACTCACTGCGTTGATGCCACAGAGCTGCAGTGTGATAAAAGCAACAATGATGGTGAAGAGCTGCCAGCGGACTGTTTTGTTTTGAAAAAGCTCCGTAACTGAGAAGCTACGTGTGTCCTGCTGAATAGCTTTCTCCTTCAGCATCTCCTGTATCTCCTTGCTGTAGTTCCCGTTGCCCCATAGTTTCTTTAAAGCTGAGGGAGGATAACAAAGCAGCAGATTTAGGTGAACATCACAGAACGTCACACCAAAGTCAAGGTTAGAAACTTGAAAAAGGAATCGTTCTCACACCTTGATCGCAGGCCTGTTCGTCTCCTCTCTCCAGGAGGAGAAAGCTGGGAGACTCTGGCAGGAAGGGCAGGGTGGAAAGCTGAACTAACGCGGTGAAACCATTGAAGCCAAGCAGCCAGGGCCAACCCTGTTCTGTACCAAGTAACTCACTGCAAGGACAATTAGGGAGGTGGTGGCTTATTAGGTGTCAGGATATTATGCACTAAGTTAATTGTTGAGATTTGGGAAAACTCAAACATGACTAAAGTGTTTTTCTTCATAAAGAACGTTTGCGTGTAACAAAGCTTCTCTTTGGGACTTACAATGATTTACGCCATTTGACATTAGATATTTGTCAACCGTCAGATGCCTTAGTCATTTCATTTATCAGATATTCATCACGTTGTTCAGACTGAGGTGGCTACAACACGTTGTTGCATAAGTGTTGCAAATCACTGAGCAGGAGCTTGATGATTTGCAGACTTCTTTGCATTACTGTAAGAGGCTGTGGTTTTTGAAGCATGTAAGTTACTGAATTACACCAAACCAGCGACTGTATCTTTGTATTGTTTCTAAACTGAGTTACGTGAAAATCGTCAAAATCACAATACAAAGCAGTACATACTGTAATTACATACATGTAATTTTATTTGTTAAAGTTATGGTCTAGAATTAGAAATAAAGATTTCCTCTATATTCCTACTGAGAGGATGCCATTGACAGTTCTGTCCACATGTGAGCGGCCATTTGAACCATCCACCACCTGACCACCTACTTGACTCTCCACACTAACTGTGACACTGGACACCTCACCTGATCCCCAGCAGCTGACCACAGAACTTCCCCAACGAGACAAACGTAGCGATGGTCACGCCCGCCATCCCTCGCAGCCTCTTGGGGGCACATTCAATGAGGTACATGGCATGAGCTGCGAGACCCACTCCTAGAGGCGTACACAAAGTAATTATACATTTTCAGAAAAGTCAATAAAGATCAATAACTGGGTGACAAATGAACTAAAGAACTTATAGAATATAATAGTCGAAGTATAAATAAAAATGGATTGACTGTAGGGTCGAGTCAGGAGTGATGAACAGCCATTTAGGAAGAAAATAGAAAATTTGTAATAGGTTTCCTCATACAGAGAGAGTACCTGCATTTAGGCCATAGAGAAATCGTCCCATCATGATCATCTCAAAGGACATGGCTGTTTGGCTGAAGAGCATCAACAAAGATCCAAATATAGCCAAAAAATTGTTTAATAAAATACATGTCTTTCTGTGGGAGAGAGAGACAGCGTTCAGTCTCAGAGCCTGAGGCTGTTGTTTAAAACACAAGTAACACAAACTCAGAGTCAATTGTTTTTCTTTGATGTTGCCATGTTAATTTGAATTTGAGTGTTTTCTGTTCATGAAGACTGACCTGCCCAACTTTGAGAGCAGATAACCAGCCACAAGTGACCCCAGTAACCCCCCGATGCAGAAAATAGATAGAGTGAAGGACCAGATCAGAGAGATCTGCCAATGCTCTAAGGAGACACCGTATCTCTGCAGACATGTTGTGTTCACCAGCGCCTTTATAAACTGCAATGATCACATCATGTACAGTTAGTCTCATTTTCATTTTAGTTATTCTGGCATTTTATCACATTTGGTATATCACTACATTTCTTTACATGTTGTCATGATTTCTTCACGTAGTGCCACTTACATCAGAGGGGGAATTCATCACAGATACACCGAATCCATACTGGAAAGTTCCACCAATGCCAGTGACAAAAATGGCAGCAATCACAACAGGACAGTTTAGCTGTAGAAATCCAGCATTTTGGATGGTTAGAAATTTTGCAAATGTAAATACGTTTTATTTGGTATCCAACAATAAATTCTGCATTTCCATTAACACATTTCCTAAAGCCAACATTTGTCACTGTCTGTGTTAAATTATTCATGTTGCGTCTGCAAGCTGCAGCAATCACTCAGAGCATTTAATTAAAGTTAGTATTTGAGTTATTCCTCATTTACTAGAGCCTGTTTCAAACCTTGGCATTCACGTAAGCACCCACAAAAAAAAAAGTGTGAAACAGAGACACAACATAATTTTAAGTATTACTTACCAGGAGTGTTAAGTACTGTGTCATCTCTGGAGTCTGGCCTTTGTTATGTCGCATCACATCATTCTAACATTATATTTGTGCAGCAGACGTTTAAATCAGTGTTGAAATTGTTAACTTTTTATAAGTAATGGAAGATGACTAAACAAACACCATATTTGGTATGTTTGTGCGTGTGTGTGTGTGTGTTTACAAGGAAGAGGTATATTAGTGTTTGCTTAAGTACTTTGTCCAATGATAATAGGAGATGGGATACACAATACTAAAAGAAAGTTACTTATTGTCTTGCAGACTGTTTAAAAACTTGGGAACCATCAAATTCAAATGCACAGTAGGCATGAACAAAGGTCCAACCAAACACATTCACCTTCCCTCTCTCCCCTCCCTTAAAACCTAGCAGTCTGTTACTTGTTAATTAATTCATTTGGTTTACAGATTAAAATCAGGAATTAAATCACCTTAAGAAATCACTGTCATTGCTAAGAGTGGTGTGGTAGTCCTCATCTAACCCTAGAAAGAAAATCACATTCCCAAAACGTTAAACTAGTCCTCTGAGACAAACTAATTCCTCTGGTAACCCTGCACATCATCAAACATTTGTTTGACTTTTCCGTATATTAAGTGAATGTGAATCTGACTCTACAACAAACTAAAAATAGAAACCTCCTGCAGTATCAATCTGCATCAGGCACACTATCCTGCCAGATGTCACACAGCTGACCTCCAGGAAGGAGCTGGTGACGGCTGTCTTGCGTTGTCTCCAGAAGGCGATGGCTTCAGATGACAACACACTGCAGGCAAACCACTGAGAGACTGAAACTTCTAAAAAGCCATCAGAAGGACTGTTTACTGCAGGAGATGAAAGCTGTTGCAGCTGCCAAAGAGGTTCTATTTAAAGCCCAACAAAAGCAATCCATTATACGTATCATCTGTACCAGTTTATATAAAAAAGTAGCCCAAACTCAAATAAAAATGTCTGGTATTGCACAAAAAGATCTCTGCAGGAACCGATAGAGATTTGATAATATACATTTAATTCACATTGACACCTTACATATTAGTTGAGCATAATAACGCTAACAGCTTAATGAACGTCTGGAGAAGGACAAAGGGTAAGATGACCATTAATGATCACTAAGTGACACAAATAAAAACATGTAAAACTTTATGGAAAAGAAAAACATCTTTCCAATTTCTTCCAGTTCTCTGTCTACAACCTACAACAAGCTCACTGTCATAATGAATAATAATTCTGAAGTCAAGAGTTTTTGAGAATCACAGACTAATGTGCAGGCTGTTGTGTTTTATTTTGCAGACCCACAGATGTATTCTCAGTTAATTAAATGCTAGACTGATGTTTGTTTTCACTGTGTAAACTACATTAAAATTGTTAAGGCTGCTTGAATTCCCCCAGGTATCTGATAAAGCACATTGAAAATATCCCAGTTAACAAACTAAAGCATGCACACTGTCCCTTCAGAGCCAGAGTGAGAAACTGAAGAGCACATATTAGGGAACTGAGATCAGTGAAAGAAATACAGAGCTGCACTACAATGTGTCTGAAGGAAAAGTGAGACTACATGCTAATTATAAAATGGTGGATATTCCCCACCTGACAAAGGCAGAGGGAGAAGGATGGCTGGTTTTATAGCCACTGAGAACAGAAAGAGAAAATGGAAAAGTCTGAAACTGGGTTACAAAAGAGCCAACCTAAACCCTCAGCTGTAAAGCTCAATCAGCATATATAAAGTTCACAAACTGTCCTGCTTTTGAAAAATAAAACAGTCCATAGACAAGGTAGATTCAGTTTTAGCGACCAAAACTCATTACACTGCACATTCTGCAAAAGTCTGGATCACTTCAGAACTGCAGAGACCAGTTGTTCAACTTTGTCGTTTTATTGAAGTTATTTCGAGCAGCTGTGAGTCTATTTGTTGGACCACCCACTGTGAACAAAACACAGAGATGTGCGAGCGCTTCTCTTTAAAGTTCCTTGTAAATCAAAGACTGCGGCTCCAGCCATCTGCTTATCATAGCACTCAAACGTGAGGATGACATGATGTCTGAAAAGTGGGAAGATCACCGACTTCAGAGTGAAACTATTTCATTTATGGAGGAATTAGCACATTAAATGAAAAGTGGAATTGGTCTTGTATGACTAGTAGCTTGGGATGGTTTAACTTTAACTGACATTACTGAGTTACTTATTGACATTATGACTTTGTTTGTGCTGCTGTTACACATTGACCGTATGACATTTTTGAGCAGTGTTCAGGACACTGTAGTGGAAAAAATACTGTCTAGTCTGCTTGTCATGATGATAAGGCATAAATTGTAGAACTACAATTGTCTCTAGCGCTCCCTTGAGACGCTCTTGGGAAAATCCCTTTCACGTCTTTTGTGGCACATGCTGGATGGGGTGGGAAGCTGCAGACTGCTGCACAGTATGATGTAAGACATCTTGGCAGAAACATGAAGTGATGTAATCCCAAATGAATAAAGTGATATAATTTTTATTGAAGAGCCTATGAAGACTCTGGAGGTAACAGGGCCAAGATGAACAGATAGGAAATCACGTAAGCATAAGAAATTTGGAAATGTTGTGAACAACAAAAAAAAAAAAAACAAGGATGAAAAAATGAAAACATAAAAATTATTTGGAAGAAGCTAGCATGTTAGCATCGTCACTGTGAGCGCTGCATGGTTGCCGCTACAATATGCAGCTTAAGCTAGTGCACTCTGCTCCTCCAAGCACTCCCCCTTCCAGCTCCAGTCCCCTCTGCTATACTCTGCTACACTCCACTATACTCTGCCCAGTGCTTCAGGTGGTTGTCATTATGAATTTACAATAAATATGAATTCAGTAAAACATACTATTCAAGCAGAAATAATTAGAACTCTGTGTTTGGTCACAAGGGTGAACCTCTCTGAAAAACAAAATGAAACGTTTATAGTAAAAAGAAATGTCCAAAAATCCCATATACAGTACTACATTACATTATTACATTTAAATACAGCCACACAGAGCTTCTAGCTATGGACTCTTATTTTGTTATTGAAGGCCACACTTGCCATGCTGTACAAACTGTTAGTCTTGCATTATTCTAACTGTTGTAAGTCCTCAGCTTAATGGAAGTGTGACATCAATCACTGGCCAACGGCCTGAATGAAGTAAGTCAGCTAAACTGTTTCAAAACTTTCTTCCTGGAGACAGAAATAAAAAATATGAAATGTCACTTCAGCATTTTCATGAGAGTTATTATTAATTGTTTCCCATTCCCATTTATTACAGTGCCATATGCTAAAATTATGCCTTAAGATGATTTGTGTTGATGTTTGTGAATTGGTACTACACAAGTAAAACTGAACTGAACTTATCTAATGCATCGCATGCATTTTTCTCTTTTTACTTTGAAAAACATTAGACTGCTTGGTCAGGTGTGGCAAAGTTCTGCATGACCCCAAAACGTTTCACTGTGACTGATAAGTCAGTCTTTGCTATGAGGCAACAGTAGCACAGTTGATAGTCTCAGCGTGTGTCACTGTGTGTATCTCTAGACAAAAAGTCTGGACTCTTCATTTCAGGCCATCAAAGAAACACTTGGCAGCCGAAACAGACACTCAAGGAGTCATGCCAAACTTGTAAGGTCCTCCCAAGTGGACAGAGAGTCACGGCAACGCTTCATCACAATGAATAATGAATGGCTCACAGGTTCACTTTACAAGGAGCTTTTCGGGTTCAGACATACACTCACTATATTCTCATTGTCAGAGTGTAAACTGAAGTCTGGGCAGGGTGACTTATACTAAGGGATGTTCTAAAAATTCTAATTTTGTTAAATATTTCCAGAGACAGATGTGCCCTGCTCAACAGAAATCAAGAAGCAAGATAACAGGAGACAGGAGATAAATGCTCTTTTTTTTTATCTTTAATAGAGATGTAGTAAAACTGTGTATTTTTAACTTCTTCTACTTCCACATGGAGCACTCACCACAGACATTACAGTAATAGAGACTATTGCTAACTCTCTCATGTCTGTTCATCGAAATCCAAAATGCCAAAGAATCACACTTTCAAATCAGTCACAATGTATATAAACACAATTCAAGGACAAAACATACAGAGCTTGTCTACGTTGTCCTCAAAGTGCCAGTCATGATGGATCAGTTCTCTCTTCCAGCAGGAAACAGACTGGTACAGCTCAGGACAAGTTTAGTAAAATAAAATATGTACTGATGTCATAATTATAACGTTCAAGTATGTCAAATATGTTTTTGTGAAGCAACCAGACGATCTTCATGTCTTTGCACATGTCACAACACGCACTTCTCACTTACATGTTCATCTTCAGAGTCGTCTAGCCATAAAAAGACTTACAGACCAAATATGCTGTGAATTCCTGTCACACATACAAGCTTGTTGTCCATTCTTCATGTTACAAATGACAAATTTACAAATAAATCAGTATATCCCGCCACTGGAATAGAAATACACTTGAAACCTAAGTGTTAAAATCCCATGTTACATCGTGCCATCATGATATTGAGTGCGCCACTTAAACCAGATTGCCAGAAAATCTCCAGCTCAATACAAATGGTCACCTTCTGTCAGGTGTGACGCACGCAAGACCTTCTAGATTCAGGTACGAGGGACATTAGAGTGAAAACAGGTGCAGAATGCTGCTGGCGGGCACGTTTCTCACTCCAATCAGGTATCCAGTGTCCATATGAGTCACGGCTAAATAAATCATGTTCAATTAATTTCCAGCACAATGGAGGCAGGTGACATTGGATTTCTGGCAAAAAAAATGGGAAAGGATAGATCCCACAATGCAATTCATCAATTACGCTTAACCTTCAGAAGCATTTAATATATTTTTTTCTTTCAAATCATTGTATTTTTATATGCTCAGCTCCTGTTTTGTAGGTTTTCTTTTATCAATGCCCTTGGTACCTTGTCTGTTATTTATATTTATTTTCTCTGTGAATTAATTAACTCAGTGTTTTAATCTGTCCTTCATTTGGCATTTTATCTCCTGATTGTGAAGCAGCTTTGCTTTACTATATAAATAAAGCAGTTCAAATACACATGTTCACATTGCATTAATGATAATGCACTGTATGTGCAGCTGCCATTTTAGTAAAGGCTATGTGTGCTTTTTTCAGCATGCAGTTGCATTATGCAGTGCAAATGTATGAACGCAATCTCATTTTATGTCTAATCATGCATTGTTACTATAATGTGCTTGTGTTTTATGTTGTGTTGGGGACGATTGTGGCTCAGTTGCTACAACACTCGTCCAAGAAATCCAGAGTTGGTTTGAATCCCAGCTCCCCAATTCCTGGCCAACACTTGGTGCCTTAAATGCAGCTGAGAATTTCCCCCAAGGGATTTATAAAGTATCAATACTAATTATATTCCACAAATAGTTTTCCATTTTGTTTTATAATTAGGTATTAAAATTAAACACAGTTAGACCTCAGTTAGATGCTGTATGTATGGTTGGTGAACTGGTCTCACATGTGAGTGCAGAAAGTAAAATGATTTAGGTGCAATAATTAATTTGATGCAACTGGCAGCAAGAATCACACTTGATGAGCAGGCAAGAACTTTGAAAGCATGATAACATGAACATGCAATTCTTCTTTACTGACCAACAATATAACTTGGATGATTATTTAAGGGCCCAGTGATCATCTGGCAGCCAGATGCAAAATGTGTGTTTCAAAAAAGAGAACAAACTTTAAACGGGATGCTATACCTGTAGCTTTGCACTTTATTGTCAAAGGAGCAGTGGGAAATATTGATGTCAATAGATTCGCATGTCTATATATTATGAACTGCTGAAGTAGTAAGAATGAGATGAAAAGCCTTCAGCTATAGTCTTGCAATAGCACCACTTAGCATTTTAGCATAGATGCTAAATGATTTAGCTTTCTATTATTACTTTGATCTGCTCATTTCATGTCATTCTCATCTGTGCTCTTACAGTCAGCTGAGTCTCTGAGTTAATAAAAAAAGAAGTCCTGAAGCTAAATGAAACCTGCACATAACAACAACATAACAAAAGAAAATTATCATCTTGTCATCGTGGGAAATTATAAATCATTGAGCAAAGTTTCTTGTACTAATAAATGTACCCTAATTTGTCATGGTGACACTGGTGCAAAGCCATACTGATAACATTCAGGGCTAGAAGATCTGAGATGCAGGTGCAAGACTGCCTCAGATATGCTTTAAAGGGAGTAAACCAAGAAGCTTTTGAGGTCTAGTATGTCCTTGATGTTCTTTAATGGACCACTACCTTCACCCAAAGGAAACTGGGAAAAGACTGCTGAGGATGTGAGTGGCCATTTCTGCCAACGTAAGCAAGCTGCTCACTTTGCTCCTTGCCGCACTCCACATTTTTCTACCTTCTTGTCAGTGTGATCAAAACACAGTCCAGACGGTAAACACATGAAGTTGGGAAGTAAATGGTGCTGACTCTGTAACTGTGTGAGGCAGAATTATTTTCCTTTTCAAGGTACAACAGAAGGAGAATGGAGGGAGCTGCACAAAGCATGAAAGAGCTGCATGCTCACAACTCTGATGCAACGAATTCATGAAGCATTGCTCTCTGCAGAAAAAAACCACTAATTTACATGTAGGATTTGTTAGAAATCAGCAAACCAACAAAAATCAGCAAACGCCAATAGAGAAAATATTGATAAATGTAAACAAAAGTATTGAAATGTTTGTCGTTGGGATTCATTATTAAATTCTACACGATTACCAACTTATGTTTAAAGGTGTGCAACCAATGTGTGCCATGATTGTTGCACTGTGAGGTTGTATTGTATTGTTGATTGTGTGTGTTCGTTAAATGCCAGAGTATGAATGACCTAAAATGATCCACCTATCTGTGATTTGAAACACTTTTGTAAAAGGTTGTCGTTATTTTCTCTGCACTTTGAAGTGGCAGTCATTTCCCCACTAGGGGGAGCAGTAACCAGCTCAACGTAACGAGAGAATTCAACGTATGACTCACGTCAATGTACTTCAAGAATAGTGCTCAATCATAAATCTCCATTTTAAAGAAATGAGAATGTGCTTTTGAAGCTCATCACAGATCCTCCCGATCCTCAGTTCTGAATATATTTATGTTCTATACTTTTTATAGGTTACTTTCTTATTTAAAAAAAACTATAAGCACTTACATTAAGTTTGGCAGATGTTTTTATCCAAAGCAAATTACAAGTAAGGTACACAGCTAATAAGCAGTACTGTATGTACACTTTGCACATTTCTTGTTTTGGATGGAGGATGCCTGAAGAATCCAGAGACTGGATCCAGAGACTGGATTCTTCCATCTTAATTTAATGACGAGCTTGGGACTAAGTAAACTCTAAGAAAGGTGCATCATGGCTTCAGGAGTGTTCTCAGCTCCACCACATGTCAGTATGGAAGATATGGAAAAACAGTCCTTTAACTATGGCCAAAACTAAACCAAAACACGAAACCTGTTTCCATGGATGATGGTCATGAGTTTGACCTACAACACTTGGCGGTCTGGCAGCTCAATGGGATAAGCATCAGACTGGGCTGCAGAAGGTGGTAGGATCGAATCCCAGCCTAGACCCCAACCCATCCCCCATACCAGGTGTGTCCCTGAGCAAGACATTCAGCGCTAGCTCCCCCCAAGGGGGATGGGTTAAATGCAGAAGTTTCACTGTAACATGTAAAAATGTGATCAATGACAATAAAGCTGATTATTATTACTGTGCAGACGTCTTTGGCCACTATTGGATTAGTTCTCCAGCAATGTTATGATGTCCATATATATATGTTACTCAGTTTTTACATTAAAACAACCAGAAACACAAAAAGCAGTTTCTTGGCTGCTCTCCTTTTCTCTAAGACCATTCCTGATCAGGTCTTTTTCAGGCTACGGAAGAATCAACTTGGCATCCAGGTGAAGCTGCCAGATGCTGAGTCAGGTTCTTGCTGGACTTCTTCTCTAAGAAGAAACGCTGAGAAACTTCCCATCAGATTCTGACTGGTCTTTTACTCCTCTTTTTATCCTTGACCACCACAGACTCCTGGACAGAGGTCGCACTCAATATTTAGTCAGAGTCAGAATCAGAACGTGTGGGAGTACAGTAAGATAAGTTTAAAATGAGCTCAGCAGAAAATAATCTTTTGCAATTTGCATGGTTATGCAGGAAAGTTCTGCTCAAGTGTTGTCACAATGATTTTACTCTGTGAGGGGGCTAGCATGTGCAGTATCTGATCATCTTCCATTAACTTAATAGATTCATAAACACAAGTCATAACCGTTCATGCCGTGGTGGTGATTATTCTGTTAACACCCGCAAAACCAGGAAATGCAGGAGAAAGCTCGTTAGATCATATTAGGGGAAAACACTGACAGTATAGGTGGAATTCTACCAAGATAATAATGATATTACTGGGATTCCTGTTTCCAGATAATATCGTCCTGACACGTTCATCATTCAGCTTAAACAACTCTCCAGCGCCGTCTCCTCCGAATCTGCACCGCAGAATAACAACGCGTGTCCGCCCTGATGTGACTTGACTTCATGAGGAATCTTTTCATTCACTACACTCCCCACACACAGAATGAGATGATGCACCCGTCTCAATAAGGCGGGAGGTGTCATGTGGTTTATGGATCCAGCCAATCAGCACTAAGTGCGCATTGCGATCCTGTGCAGAATTATTATAGTAAAAACTGTTAGTAGTGGTCAAAGAGTGAAGCTGTCCACGGTGCTCAAAGTTAGACCGTCACGGATTTTATGCAGCAACATTTCTGTTGTTCCTAAACGACACATAATGACAAACAGTATGTGCATTAATTACTTAATACCATATCTATACATTTTACTCATTCCAACTTTGCGCATGCTTAGATTCTTTATTGTTTATTGCTGATGCATGCTTACAGATGATGTCTATTTGGAGACAACTTTACGACTTCAGTGCAGCCGAAGCAAAGAAAGCATTGGGAGAAAAGTGAGCAGCTCTGACAAAAATCCCACTACAAATACAAAAACATAACTCCAATACACCCTAACAACCCTAAGACTAAATTTGTTGCTTCTGCAGCTCCGAGACGTGTGGATGATTGGGTTTCGGGGTTTGGTTTATGCCGCCTCAGCTGCTCAATCTCGGGCAGTTGGCTGTATTTCCTCGGGGTGATATAACTCTTCTTCTCCATTAATAAAGCGGCCACCAGCGGTCACATCAATCTGTGGCTGCGCACGCAGGCGCTGGTCAAATAGGTGCTATACAGGCCTGCACGGTCACATGGTCGGCGACCAATGAGCTGAATGAAATCAGCAGCTTGTAAATCAGCTGTGGCAGCGAGCTACGTGTGTTTCCTATTAAGTCCGTAAATGGGAAATCAGTCGGGGATTTATGAATAGGGTTGGCTGATGGGAAATGTGTGGAAAAAGCTCAATTTTATATTTGAGAAATGCAGGATCTCATAGTGCAAAAGTGCAGTGACGAAATGGCATCTAACAACAATAAAAAGGAGAAAATACACATAGGTTCTTTATTTATTTACTTTTTAGCTGCAAAAAGTTGTTTTACTCAAAGCTCAACCACTTGTGAAGGTGTAAAGGTGCAGAGAGGTCGCCATAATTTAACACAGCAATAAATCTTTACTTTCTGTTGATCCTGATAAAATGAGGCTGGGCTTCACGGCTCACGGTTGCAACCTTTTTTCATGACGTCGATCCAGTTGTTTTGGTCCCGTCTCCCAATCGGAGTCTCTTCTCACATTCTACCGGAGCCGAAATGGGTCTATTCATGCAGCGGCTCTGTCATCCCGTAAGTACCATAACGCCCTTTGTCGGGTGGTCTGTGGTACCCGACTGCTGCTTTAAACAGCAGCACTGACATGGAAACCCCATTGCAGCTGCAGAACGATATCTTTCCACAGCAGCAGCTCCAGCACTGTAAGTACCAGCACTACTGCGGGCGGGAGGATCAGCTCAGCAAGCAGCACGACCAACGCTGCACCTGCAACAACTGCACCTGTGATGCGAGAAAAAGCCTCGTCTTTCGCGGGACGTCACCGACCACTGTGGGAACTTTAAGGACACCATCGGAAACGTCTTCGAGGCAAGGTTGCCAGTACAGCGTCTGCGAGTTCACACCCTCTAGTCATGGTAGTTCATCCAGACATCATCATCCTCACCATCAGCAGCAGCAGCAGCAGCATTGCCGCGATCGGCAGCGGGGCAGCCTGGGCAGTAGCCACAAAGACAGTAACTCCTACAATGAAATAGCCATGAGCAGCTGCAGATACAACGGCGGCGTAATGCGGCCGTTGAGCAACTTGAGCTCGTCCCGCAGAAACGTGCACGAGTTTGATTCCGAGTCCCAGCCTTTGCAGCCCATCTCAGCCGCAGATGCGTCGGACACTTTAGTATCCAAGCCGGAGAATAATTCCACCACCCTGATGCCTTACGCATCGGGAGACGCAGGGGGAGGCTGCAGCCACAGCGGCGGTAAATCGGGTAAAAAGAAAAACCAGAACATTGGGGAAAAGCTCGGGCACAGGAGGGCCTTGTTTGAGAAAAGGAAGCGACTGAGCGACTATGCTTTAATATTTGGCATGTTTGGGATCGTTGTTATGGTTATAGAGACTGAACTCTCGTGGGGAGCCTATGGAAAGGTGCGTATTAACTCAGAGCCAATTTAGAGCAATTGAGTGTTTGTGAGTTAATTTAGTGGCATGTGACTGACAGGAGCAACTTTTAATAAACTAGTTAAAGAAAAAAACAGCTAGTTCAGCAACAGAACTTGTTGGTCTTTCCATGAAGTGTCCTATATAGTTACATCTTCTGTCACATGCAGGCCAAAGGGCCCGCTGATGTCCAACCGTGAAGGGGATCCCCAGTAACACAAGTTATCATGTCAGCATTTGTTGCAGTAAACTTTAAGAAGATGAATCATACATGTACATTTTTCAGATGGTTCATCATGTCAGAATGTGATTTTATGTCGTGTGTTTTGTTTGGCTTTAGTGTTGTTGCTCTTTTCCAGGAGTCCCTGTATTCATTAGCTCTAAAATGCCTGATAAGCCTTTCTACAATCATTCTCCTGGGGCTGATTATCATATACCATGCAAGAGAGATACAGGTAAGGTTGAAACTCTTTTCTTGTTCTTTAACTGTTAATGCTAAAGAGTTATTTGTCTGCTATAACACTAAATCTCAGTTTACTATTTAATATTTCTACAAAGGCTGTACGTGTGTCACAAATAGGTTGTGTACACAAAATGATGTTTGCTGATCAGTAATAAGATTAACACAGGTGAAGTGTCAACTTTCAGTTTAACTGCAGTATATTTACTCAAAGAAACAATATTTCTAAGTTAACTTATTTTCATTTTCTTTATTCCTAAAATAAAAGTCTGTTCTATAATTATAGTCTAACTAACACTGATTGCACTGTAGACTGTAGTAGACTAATCACCATAATTTGAAACCATATTAATAGTTCAATATACATTTTGATAAGATTTACGAACTCTCCAAAGTGTTCAGTGGATGAATATTGATTGTCAGCCTCCCCTAAGAACTTCCAACATTTGGACAGTTTTATGACCTTGCCTTGGAGCATTGTTACATTACTTACAGTTCTTCCTGCACTTCAGCACTTGTGTCTTAGTTGAACAGCCACAAAATTAATAGCACCACTTTCGGCAGGGTGGATGTATGTTGCCAGAAAGCTTTCATGTCACTGAGACTTTATTTTTCTTTTCGATTAAATCAACTCAGAAGGGAAAAAAAAAAGCATTATCCTGAATCTTGACTGACGCCATGTTTAATCATGTTAATGGATTTTCTTACTTTTAAACAAGATGGGGATTTGTTAAATGCCTTTAGCTGAACTGTGTGAGCTGACCCAGCTGTTTTCATCGTGTGCCTGTGCTCTATTAAATGTTAGCTTCAAGATGTAGAATACAGTACTAAGACTGTTGTGAACATTATTGCACTTTTTATAAGAAACATGCCTTTTGTATAAAACGTTGCGTCAGCTACAGAATATTCATCAGTCTTGTTGGTATATTTAGGACTTGATGATTCCCAGGGGAGTATCAGTCATTGAAACATCCCAACAGTAAAACATGTAGCCCCCGTCAGATGTCTCATTGTAAACCTTTCTTTATTAGGGATGATAGAAAGGCACAGATATCACCATCATATTTCAATGCATAACAGAAGCACTTTCATTCCCCCCTGCAGACAGATCCCAGTAGCTGTTTATAAAATAGAAAGCACACAGTAAGTCTGCATGAGACTACCACATTCTGTTTCCCTCCCTCGGCCTCCACACCTTTAAGTCTAGTTCTACGTAAATTATTCAGTTCATAAACTGAGCCTTTTCACTATTTGTTTGTGCAAACTTTCCTTTGTGTTAAATAACGCAATGACATAGTTGTGGCTAACATATTGCGAAGGTCCATTCCTCATCACAGCAGGTTTCTTGATTGTGTTAAACTGGTAGATGTACGTCAGCAGCGTGTTTGTGTTCACAATAAACCAGTTAAATGCTTAAGCACTGAACTGTGCTGTACTTCAGTCTCTGCTGATTGTGCATTGTGATACAGTAACACAGTTGTATTGATAATTATGGCAGTTTAAAAATGGCCCTAAAGCAACATTGCTTCTTTCATTACAGGCGAGTTGAAAAGCTCGTTTTAGCTCTGAAACAAGCTTTTATTTCCATTCCTTTAATCGTCAGTATAGCTGCTCATTTACCCCATAGGAAGGCTGTTCAAACCTCTTTGATCCAGACTCCTCTGACAGTCACATCAATATCTAAAACATTTTTCACTCCTAGATTGCTCTCTCTTCAAGATAAAGACACTTGCTCCTTTGCTGACCTAGAAAAGTTTATCATGGCAATTGTTTGCCTCTAAGTTGATTACTGCAATGCACTTTTCACCACACACCCCCTCTACAGAGTGATTTATACAGTTTATTAAAATGTTGAAGCCTGCACACTTTAATGAATTACAAAACACCGCCACGTCACTGCAGTTATACTTTCTCCCTACTGCTCCTCTCTAAATGTAAAAGTTGATTGTGAGGCCTGTCTACTAATTCATCACTTCTCCTTTAGAACAAACTATCAGCCAGTTCCTGGAAACTGATACTGACTCTCTATTTAAATCCAGTTCATAGTGTTTATACTTCAAATTCAACCACACCAGCTGCTACTTCCCTTCCCTTCCCTGCCTGCGGGTTCTTTTGTGCCTGTTGTTGCTAGTCTGTCATTACTCGGTTCCTGCAGACTGACATATGTGCTTGCACACACGCACACACACATACACACAGATAAATTAATTCTAAATCTATCTTGCTAATGACACACACATGCACACGCAGAGGCAGTGAAATGTGTTTGCGCTCTTTTCATTTCCTCTGTGCTTGTGTCATTTGCTGCTCAATACCACACAAAAAATGGAAAGAGCATGAGTTGACTTCATGTGTGTTAGATTTAAAGATATTGTAAAGTAAACTACATTAGAATGACTACAGTCCCGAATTTGGCCTAAAAATGTAAATATTACACTGTGTCAAGTTGATTCAGGAAGAAAAGAAGGAAAAAGATAGTTCATTCAACAAGATTTATATTTCTATGCCATTGAGCTTAATTTGAATATAAACATTTTTTGACAAAATTGTTTTTATAAGTGATTTATTTAAAACAGTATGTCAGATTTAAGGTTGTCAGTCTACACCTTACTTTTGGTCCTATGGGTTGAGTGCTGATGACCGTAATACAACTTGATAATGTTGGTTGAAACATTTAATTGTATTGCTGTTCTTGTTTTTCAATTTAAACTTTTATTTATTTATTTATTAATGTTTGCATTAGCCTGTATTTG